>JAFEUB010001451.1:65000-188202 GCA_024529925.1 Ophthalmolycus amberensis | reverse complement strand
CAGGTCTCCGGCCTGAGGGACGGCGTCGACGGTGCCGTTGGCCAGCGTTGGGGCGTGGTAGTACCTGTGAAAGACTGAAGTCACATCCACAGGGTTGAGTTAAGCTGAGAACACATCTGAAGATTAAGCAAAGACTACAAACCAGCGGGTTGGATGGTCTCACAAGTTGATTAGAACGATTGTCATGAAATGTTGCACAGACATTCATGGTGCCCAGAGGATGGATGCTGAAGAGTTTGGTGATACATTGACTTCTCCTCCAGCGCCACCAGCTGATTGACTTTTGTAGTTTCATGTGAAATGTCTGAACTCCTAAAACACTAACTACTGATGTGACTGTACAACAAACACGAACAAGCATCCCTGGTTGGTGGATGTGCCAATAAATTGCACTTTATTGGCACAAAGGGAGTGACAATGGGCAGACCTCTGTCTTCTGTTGGTCCAGCAGGATGGAGAGACAGAGGACAGGGACTGTAAACTCTGCCGGGTGAGCTGGATGAGAGAGACCTTTATAACAGTGAGATAAACACCAGCTGAGCTGTGTCTCTGCACTGAAACCTGATCAACTGGATCGTAAAAAGAAAAGCCCACTCGAGGTACACGCCACTATTTTGATTCGTGTTTTTGGACGTTTGGCTCACACACACAGTAAATATCAAACATGTTGAAGATCATCTCCATTAGAATGACTATTAGAGTTCTTAAACTCTGGACCGTATGACTTCATTTCAGCAACATCAGACTGTACTGGAGTCAGTTCACTGACATCAGTCCTGACACTTCTATTCTCTTCTTTTCCTTCATTCAATCTTATTTAGCCAGGAAAGTGTCTTTGAGATTTTGAACCTCATTTACAAAAGAGTCCCAGATTACAGCGTGGAAGCTTCACACAAACACCAAATAAAAACACAGAAAACAGAACAGCAAGAAGTTTAAAAACAACAGAAAAACAGAAAGAATTCCACATGAAAGAGCTGACGGACTTATAAACAAACCTCGTCCTGACATGTTCATATACGCTGATAAGTAATCTAGAGAATGAGTCTGTTCACGCCTACAAAAGCTACGAAACACCAGCACTGTCACCAAAACACTGGTTGGACAGATGACAAACATGATTAATTATGAATGTGTTGTGATTATTAGAAAGAAAAATGTAGCAATTTTCCAAACTTGCTCATACAAACTGAAAGATTGTGTATATAAACCTGAATCAGAGGCATATCTTGTATATATATATATATATATATATATGTAATAATTTGAGTTTTTTTGTAATACACTTGATTTATGGTATTTGTAAGTTGAGACTTATTATTTACAGTAACAATGTGACAGACATCAACACATCAGATCTGCAGTGAGTCTGCTCCTTCAGCGAGCGTCGTGCTGAGGGTTGAGATATTAAACCCTGCAGAGTAGAGCTTTGCTTTAACAACTATTTAAAGAAGAAGACGACACAACCTCGTCTCTAAGAGTGCCACACAAGCAGAAATGAGTTTCCCGTCATCACTTTCACTGGAGAGCGTGAGGCTCAACGTGCACGCCGCTCCCTCCGCCGGCCTGTTCATCAAACCGGGAAGCAAAGCTGTAAAGGAGCCTGGATGCACTCGCGGGGTGTATTCATTCATTCATGCTACGCAGAAATATTTGGGATGAAAAGTGTCAACAACATGGCGGAGGTTAATGTTATGGTAACGACATGTGAGCTCGGAGCGTATTTTACAAATGGTTTTCTGGAAAATTGAACGACTGCACCGGCAATCTGCGGAAACAGGACGACATCGCATTCAAAATGAATTACATTCTGCCGTCGTCACCTCGTTTTGGAAATTAAATTGTGTAAAATATTTATGATATACTAAGATGAGGGGGGGTAATATGGCTGCAGGCTGGGGATTGAAATCTTTTGATTAATTGAGTACATAGTGTCTCTCTTAGCGCTCGGTCTGCTGACCCACTGAGTAACAGAGCAGCTCGTGCCGCCTGAAGAAGCAGCACTGTTCTTATGAGATGAGGTCACTCATCACATGTTGGGGTCTTTGCTGTCTGAACAGTTTCTTTGTGGTCTTTTATGGTATTTTTCCAGGAAAACTAACTATCTGGCAATACCAATAATATTCCAGAATATGGCTTGTTCTTCAATAAGAACATATTTGAAAAGATTCCTCTGATTGACGGTATTCATCTGCAGAATAGTGCGAACAAAGCTGTAATTAAATAGACTCACTGATCAGTTTAAAGATCTTCTGACGACCAGTCAACAAAGGATTCTTCAGTGGAGGACGGCCGTGCTAATCAGTGAGCTGCACCTTAAATCACCATTTAAAATGTGTGTGTCGATTATTTTGGAGATTTGAAGTTTTCCTGTCTTCACGTAGTCGGCTGTTTATGAATCAGACGCGTGTGGTGGATCTGACAGCAGGGATGATCCGAGCGTCAGCATCGGTTCCGATCAGTCAGAGCAGAGGACGGCTTGTTGTCGCTTAATGTGAGACTGTGACACACAGCGATGTGGGAACAACAACTTACTTTTGACTGTTCCTTTCATGGCGTCCACCACAAAGGCGATGGAAATGAAGAGCGCGATGACCTCCTCTGTCGACCTGGAAGACCACAGGAATCACGTGGTGATAATCAAGCTTGCTGTAGAATAGTGCATATCAAAATAAAGTGTTTCAAAGATGCTGATATGAACTGAAACAAACATAAAAACTACTCTTAATGGAAAAGAATAATTATAATTCCATCCACACAAATATGCTTAGAAAATAAATGTATTTTTGGCCAAATAATTAAAAACATTACACTTTAATCACAGACTATGAATAGACCTGCAGGCAGATGTACCGGGTCAGAACACGGTACTGAAGCTACCAAACACACAGAAGTGAATCATATTAAACTACAATTTAAATCTAAAAAGCAACGTGTCAAAGTATAGTTTGCATGCGTGTGTTTTCATGAAATGTTTTAAAATCTGAAAAAGATTCTACAGCAAGAAGCGGAAGTAAAGATCTAAAGCTCTGAGACGTCACACAGAACGCAACCGACCAATTTAAATCATCTTCTGTTTGACAGAGAAGGAAGCGCACCAACAGAACCAAAGTAAAAGAGAGAGTTGCTTCCTTACATTTGATTTTTATGAATAAAGTCAAATTGTAAAAGTGTCTGAGAAATACGCTTTTGAAGAGCTTCATGAGCAGGCTGAGATTGAAGATCCCTCCCAGGATGAGGAAGAGGCAGTTCCACAACCCGATGCAGGCGTAGAAGGCTGGGAAGTCCAGGTTGTAGTCGTCGCAGATTCCTCGTATCACTGCACATGAACACAGATCACAGCACGCGTCACACATCGCCGGAGCTCCTACGACCTCACAGACCTTTTGTGGATTCACACTTAAACACAGACGAGCCAACAGTCAACATGTCGCCCCTTCACATCGAACAGTAACTCCCGTAGTCTGTGCAAAACAGGAATAAAGAAACTTATTTCTTCAAGTGACTTCAAAATTCAATCAGTGAGAAACTGTATGTGACGAACAAAGACTGAGCGACAGACTGATCGACGCTGCTTTAATCAATATCAACAAACAAACTGGGTTAATAAGAAACAGTATCGATCGCCTTCACTCTGTAAATACAGACGCATACAAATAAAGAAATAAACAACAAAGAAGGAATATTTTTGCTGCTGCTATTACTGAAGAACTGAGGAAAAGATTCGGCAGAGATTCACTTTCCTCACGCACAAAGAAAAGGAGAATTTCAACCAAACATGAAGAAGGACAAAAAGGAATTGCAATGGATTTGTTAAAAACATAACAAGTCAGTTGTAATCTCGAGCAGATTTGTGCGCAGATGAGTTACAACTTTACAAACAAGCCATTGTTCTGCTCAGGCTGCTGGAAATGTACGATAATGATCCCCATGAGAATGTGCTTAGCACAGTTCTAACCCATCTACTTCAAAGAGCATCGCACCACAAACCCCAGCACACAGCTTTGGTATTAAAACTACATCTAGGCACCGGGGTCGCTGCCTCCTCCTCACCGCTGACCGACTCCGCAGCTTCCAGCCGCCGAGATCGTTTAAAATCCAAAGCAACAAAAACGCTGCTGTTGGGTAGAAACCGTAGAAAGAACCGCGCTGACGACCCTCACAACGGAATAGCACGTTTTGCATGGTTGTGTGTGTGATGAGCCAGTTTCCTGACCTGTAGGCCCCTGAAAGCAACCATTATGTAACATCAATGAGAAACACAAGCTTCGGAGAAATATCTGCTTTTTGCTCGACTGCTCCAGGAACAGTCAACAGTCAACAGTCAACATACTGTTTGTGTGAGAAAACCTGAACTTCATTTCTCCAGCGGGGCTGTTTTCCAGTAAAAGAGGAGCAGGAGAGGACGTAACAGCTTCAAGCTGCTGCTCTACACAGTCGGTGCCTCCTTCTCCTGATGTTTGATGTAATCTTCTTAGTCCCCCCCCCCCCCCCCCCCCCCCCAGCCTCCTTTTCAAATCGGCAGCCGGCAGAAACTGTGAAGAGAGAAGTGTGTTTCGTGTGAGCTGAGGCCTACCGCTGATGAAGATGGCGAGGGGAGCCGTGGTCAGAGGGATGACTAGAGGAGAGCCGGCAAACAGCGAGTAGATGACCCCGCCGATGCTTTGGCCGATGATGGTCTTCCGGACATCTGGACAGAGAGGACACACACGGAGGACACTCAGGAGGAAGTACCGACGTGGACTAACTAACGGGCATTAAGGTTCTTCTGTGAAGCTGAACAGAAGCTGAGGTTAATAAAAAACAACATGTCTCAAAGCTGAAACTGTTTCTCTCCAGTTTAAACAGATGGAAAGAAGTAACTAAGTAACTCATCTTGACAAAACGTTCCCCCCTCTTGTCTCACAGATAATAATGAATAAATAAGGAACTTTATTTTGGGAACATTTGTTTTCAGGAGAGAAACAATTGAGATTATTTTTCTCTCACTTGCCTCTCAGGGCTTCCGTAGAATGTCAATAAACACTTATTTTAAACCGAATTTAAAGCTCCACAACAATGATACATCAATGTTAAATGACATGACAACTTGTACTGTGAAAGCAGTCCCCCACACTGACCCACGGAGCATTCATCAACCAAATCTGAAGCTTTGTTGCCTCTTTTAGCTTCAGTCTGTGGAGAGAATAAACAGGAACTTGTTCTTTTAGAACAGCGTTCACGCGTCTACGTCCGCAGGTGCTCGTACCGATCTCTCCACGCGTGCTCTCGTCGTTGAGGGAGCCGAAAGCGATGGCGGGGAGGAGGATGGCGATGTAGAGGAAGATGGCTGTGGTCATGTACTTCAGCAGGGTTTTATTACTGCCAACGATGCCTGAGGGAGACAAACACAAACACGTGAGTCATATTCACCTCATAATGGAGCGGAGGAGGCTCAACACTTTCATTTCAAAATGACAAGAAACAGTCACAGAGTTCGTCATTCGGTGCCTCCACGATATGGAACGTCCAGTGAGTACAGTAGAACTGTTCAACACATGACTCCTGTTTAAATAAAGATACGGGTCCTTTGTTTCGGTTTCATGCCGACCATCGTTTTGGAAGAGCAGTTAACGCTTCATGCAAATGACGGATAACTCATTTTCTGAATAAAACACTTAAACTGGGCTCTAATGTGATCACACTGATGTTGGTGATTATCTGATGACACTCACACACACACAGAAGTATCTTGACTGTGCTTCAGCCCGATGACTGCGGTCGGATATCATGAAATGAGAAAGAGCTGAAAGAGAGAAAACCCCGTTCCCCTCAGAAGCACTTCACTGAGTCGTTTCGAGGCCAACTGAGTAAATTGATGTGATTTAATTAAGCAGTTAAAATCCCTTTAAAACTAAATAAACAAGCATCTCTGGCAATGCTCAACAACATCCACACGTATTCATCTATCCCCCTCGGAAAACACCACCTTCTAAAGGTCCAGCAGCATGTCTGCATCTGTCTGACGACAGAAACGTTCTCACACGTTTGCTGATCAAGAAAACGACTTGATGAGTCAATAAAGCCGCCGGTCTGCCCAGATTGCGAGGGGAACGTACGGGACGATGTCCTCGTCTGATGACTTGGGAAATAACAACAACATTGGAACGTGCGGGGGGGACATACGGGAGCAGTGAGACATTTCCGCTGGAGACAAACCCTCGATGTGACACAGATGGAGCGCAGATGTGTCCGAGGCAAAGGGTGACAGACAAACGAGGAGCCGCCAGAGGCCCCCGGAGCGGCGCGATGAGGGACATGATTCACTTCCAGAACAATCCGGTGCTCAGCCTACCGTCTGTGAAGTCAGAGGGGTAGAACGGCAGTCGGCGGCAGAAGTCCTCGTAGATCCCCCGGCCGGCTCTCAAGAAGTCTTGACACTGTGGACGGAAGGGACAACGTGAGACAAGTGTAGACAACGTGAGACAAGTGTAGACAACGTGACACAAGTATAGACAACGTGAGACAAGTGTAGACAACGTGACACAAGTGTAGACAACGTGAGACAAGTGTGGACAACGTGAGACAAGTGTGGACAACGTGAGACAAGTGTAGACAACGTGACACAAGTGTAGACAACGTGACACAAGTGTGGACAACGTGAGACAAGTGTGGACAACGTGACACAAGTATAGACAACGTGAGACAAGTGTAGACAACGTGACACAAGTGTGGACAACGTGACACAAGTGTGGACAACGTGAGACAAGTGTGGACAACGTGACACAAGTGTAGACAACGTGAGACAAGTGTAGACAACGTGACACAAGTGTGGACAACGTGACACAAGTGTGGACAACGTGAGACAAGTGTGGACAACGTGACACAAGTGTAGACAACGTGACACAAGTGTGGACAACGTGACACAAGTATAGACAACGTGACACAAGTGTGGACAACGTGACACAAGTGTGGACAACGTGACACAAGTATAGACAACGTGAGACAAGTGTAGACAACGTGACACAAGTGTGGACAACGTGAGACAAGTGTGGACAACGTGAGACAAGTGTGGACAACGTGAGACAAGTGTGGACAATGTGAGACAAGTGTGGACAACGTGAGACAAGTGTAGACAACGTGACACAAGTGTAGACAACGTGAGACAAGTGTAGACAACGTGACACAAGTGTAGACAACGTGACACAAGTGTGGACAACGTGAGACAAGTGTAGACAACGTGAGACAAGTGTAGACAACGTGACACAAGTGTAGACAACGTGACACAAGTGTAGACAACGTGAGACAAGTGTAGACAACGTGACACAAGTGTAGACAACGTGAGACAAGTGTAGACAACGTGACACAAGTGTAGACAACGTGACACAAGTGTGGACAACGTGAGACAAGTGTAGACAACGTGACACAAGTGTGGACAACGTGACACAAGTGTGGACAACGTGAGACAAGTGTGGACAACGTGAGACAAGTGTAGACAACGTGACACAAGTGTAGACAACGTGACACAAGTGTGGACAACGTGAGACAAGTGTAGACAACGTGACACAAGTGTGGACAACGTGACACAAGTATAGACAACGTGACACAAGTGTGGACAACGTGACACAAGTATAGACAACGTGAGACAAGTGTGGACAACGTGACACAAGTGTGGACAACGTGACACAAGTATAGACAACGTGAGACAAGTGTAGACAACGTGACACAAGTGTGGACAACGTGACACAAGTGTGGACAACGTGACACAAGTGTGGACAACGTGACACAAGTATAGACAACGTGAGACAAGTGTAGACAACGTGACACAAGTGTGGACAACGTGACACAAGTGTAGACAACGTGACACAAGTGTGGACAACGTGACACAAGTGTAGACAACGTGACACAAGTGTAGACAACGTGACACAAGTGTGGACAACGTGACACAAGTGTGGACAACGTGACACAAGTATAGACAACGTGAGACAAGTGTAGACAACGTGACACAAGTGTGGACAACGTGAGACAAGTGTAGACAATGTGAGACAAGTGTAGACAACGTGAGACAAGTGTAGACAACGTGAGACAAGTGTGGACAACGTGAGACAAGTGTAGACAACGTGACACAAGTGTAGACAACGTGAGACAAGTGTAGACAACGTGACACAAGTGTAGACAACGTGACACAAGTGTGGACAACGTGAGACAAGTGTAGACAACGTGACACAAGTGTGGACAACGTGACACAAGTGTGGACAACGTGAGACAAGTGTGGACAACGTGACACAAGTGTGGACAACGTGAGACAAGTGTGGACAACGTGAGACAAGTGTAGACAACGTGACACAAGTGTAGACAACGTGAGACAAGTGTAGACAACGTGAGACAAGTGTGGACAACGTGAGACAAGTGTAGACAACGTGAGACAAGTGTAGACAACGTGAGACAAGTGTGGACAACGTGAGACAAGTGTGGACAACGTGACACAAGTGTGGACAACGTGAGACAAGTGTAGACAACGTGACACAAGTGTAGACAACGTGAGACAAGTGTGGACAACGTGACACAAGTGTGGACAACGTGACACAAGTGTGGACAACGTGAGACAAGTGTGGACAACGTGAGACAAGTGTAGACAACGTGACACAAGTGTAGACAACGTGAGACAAGTGTGGACAACGTGACACAAGTGTGGACAACGTGAGACAAGTGTGGACAACGTGACACAAGTGTAGATAACGTGAGACAAGTGTAGACAACGTGAGACAAGTGTGGACAACGTGACACAAGTGTAGACAACGTGAGACAAGTGTGGACAACGTGACACAAGTGTGGACAACGTGAGACAAGTGTGGACAACGTGACACAAGTGTGGACAACGTGAGACAAGTGTGGACAACGTGACACAAGTGTAGACAACGTGAGACAAGTGTAGACAACGTGACACAAGTGTAGACAACGTGAGACAAGTGTGGACAACGTGACACAAGTGTAGACAACGTGAGACAAGTGTAGACAACGTGACACAAGTGTGGACAACGTGAGACAAGTGTGGACAACGTGACACAAGTGTGGACAACGTGAGACAAGTGTGGACAACGTGACACAAGTGTAGACAACGTGAGACAAGTGTAGACAACGTGACACAAGTGTAGACAACGTGAGACAAGTGTAGACAACGTGACACAAGTGTAGACAACGTGAGACAAGTGTAGACAACGTGACACAAGTGTAGACAACGTGACACAAGTGTAGACAACGTGAGACAAGTGTAGACAACGTGAGACAAGTGTGGACAACGTGACACAAGTGTAGACAACGTGAGACAAGTGTGGACAACGTGACACAAGTGTGGACAACGTGACACAAGTGTAGACAACGTGAGCCCTGTGTGTGTGTGTGTGTGTGTGTGTGTGTGTGTGTGTGCACGTGTAGCTACGGGGTGGGGGAGCTCTGACAGGACTGTGAGAGATGTAAGGTCATTTGCCCACTGAGGAGGCCTGGCAGGAGTTGATGCTGATTGATTAGGGGGAGAGAAAAGATGGAGGAGTCGAGGCAGCCGAGCAAGGAGGAGAGGAGGTGTGTGTGGGGGGGTGGTGGGGGGGGGGGGGGGGGGGGGGGGGGGGGGGCTAGTTTTAAAGCTCACTCTGTCGGTCCACAACAACGTCCTCACACTTTGGCGGCCACAGCTGTCGCCCTTGGAGGCTGACATTTGGCACGGAGGTCAAGCGTTTGGCTGTGACTGTGCATACGAAGTGGACGTAGTCGTCGTGACGTCACCCGTTGGTCTGCGGACTCCGGGTATGAAGACTTGGGTTTGGAGTTTTGGCCGTCGCCATCTTGGATTACGACCGTCAACCAATGAACAGAAGTGACTATAATTGGACTTCGGAGGAATGACGAAGAGACGCCGTATACGTCTCTGGTAGAGACCTGTCTATCACTGTGTAGTCCCGCCCCTAAAGCATCCCCTGCTTTATGGTCTGTGTGACTCTAAATGGACCATAATGTACTAAATGAACATCATGCTGTATTGAAGAAGACTTGAAACTAGAGATTGAGACATAAACTCATGTTTACAATGAGTCGCCCCCTGATGGCCATTAGAAAGAATGCAAGTTTAAGACACTTCAGCTTTGGGTTCACTCTTCAGAACCGGAGGTTGCTGCCTAGTGTGACGGTGTGTGCTTGCATTCATGCCACGGAGGAGTGGCAGTGAGCGTGGTCTATCGAGTCATACTCTATAAAACATGCCCACCAGAGGACAAAACTATAGGCGCCACAATATACAACCAAGGGGCTGAAATGCAAAACAAAATGCCTGCAGCTTGCTAAAAATATTAGATTTCCGCATGTCAAAGGACGCTTTGTGTACCAGGGCTGCAGCCGATGGGACAAGTTAGCTGTTAGCAAGCTGCTGTAGTTAGCGAATGCACTTGAAAACAAGTGCAAAAGCTAGAACTCAAGTTGCATACTGTCGAAATACTTTAGCCTAACTTACAGAAATAAAGTTAGCCCAAGACTGACATTTGCACAAAATGCTTGCTGCACACGTAACATGAGCCGTAGTGAGTGCCGGGAACCCACAGTTTTACCATTCTTCCTGCTGATGCCTCACTTTTCTCTTCTTCTTGCTGTTGTTTGCTAGCAGGCGGAACTGACAAGGAGGCACCTTCACTTAATACAAAGTCAATGGAGAACTATGATTTGTTTTCCCTTCCAGTGTGGGTGGGACTTAATTAAGCTCTGTCCCTGTCACAAAAATACCTTCTAACCTGAGTCACAAACTCCTGAAGCGTTTCCCGTAGAGTCCTGTGGAAGGCATCAATGGCTTCAGCTGAGTGTGTTTGTGTGTGTTAATGCACGCGTCAGGAGGAGCGCTGTAAAGAAATGAGGTGTGGGAGGAAGAAGCACACGTAAACTACTTCACATCTGACATTCAGAGAAGCATTAGCGAGTGCTAACCAATCACAAGCCTCGCCTCAGGGCAATGGGAAGGACTCGTACATCCAATGGATGAATACATGCTGCTTCAGAATGGGTGGAAATGTGCCTCATCGCCGACAACTGAAAGGTTGTACACACTCGATATGCTGCTCACACACACACACACACACACACACACACACACACACAAACGATGCTGCCCACCTTAAGGGGCTTGTGACTGCGGGGCTCGGTCTCCTCCTTCCCCAGAGCGATGGGCTGCTGGTTGGTTGCCGTCAGCTGGTGCCTCTGGAACACCAGCGCCTCCTTAAACTCCTCCTGCGTCTTCGTCTCCAGCAGCTTCTGCCTGAAGGAAATGTCAGAGAAGAGCGTGGCGAACGTCCTGCCCAGCTCCATCGCTGTCTTGGTGCTTTTCTGTGGGAGAGCGTGTGGAAAAGATGGTCTATTAAAAGAATGAAAGAGTCAAAGGCATGTTTTGGTGAACCTGTGTTAAAGCAGTGGGAACTAGCTATAATAACAACAGCTTTCCTTTTTACGCAATGATCAGACACATCAGCATTCATGTGGAGTCATGTTTGTGTCGAGCTGATGAATGCGAGTCCATCGAACTTATGTTTTTGGTCTCCACCAGCTCGTATCCACTCAAGGAAAATATGTCGCAGTTTAGCTGCTAAAAGTTCAATTTCTGTGTTTGGTAATGGAAAGTGTGTTTTTAGAGCTTTTCAGAGAAAACAGCTGCCGACTGTGGTGCTAATGAGAGCGGTGAGAGTGAATCAAAGCAGTAAAACCAGAACAATACGCTGCAAGATGCTGCAACGCACTGTCAAGTCAAGTCTCTACCTCTTTCACATTACACAATCATTGCATCCATTGTTAATATTGTTGATTACTGCAGCTTTAATTATTGAGTGTTTAATTATTAAGTAATGCTTTAAATTTTCCAAAATTACAAAAAT
Organism: Ophthalmolycus amberensis; assembly: GCA_024529925.1. NCBI lineage: Eukaryota > Metazoa > Chordata > Actinopteri > Perciformes > Zoarcidae > Ophthalmolycus > Ophthalmolycus amberensis. Next base: position 176,320 of record JAFEUB010001451.1, on the reverse strand, counting down.
TCAAGAGTAGAAATAGCAAAAATATGGAGATGTGTGTTGTTGGGGGGGGGGGGGGGGGCTTTTGTCCATAATCCCACATCTGTTACAAATAATGCTGTCGCAAGTCAGAGTGATGGTGCTAATGTCCTGGGAGGCTGTGAGACAGTGTGCCAGGGAAGCCTTGTAAGCCAGGTGGTGTTATAGCAACATAGCAGGCTCATTGCGTACAGCAGCAGCTGCAGCAAACAGAACAATTTAAGCCTTGAAGCTTTGTCACAGTGGTAACTGAAATTCAACCAGAGTTGAGAGAATGATCCTGAATAATCTGAAGGCTCTCTTTCTGCGTGATGGACCTTTAGTCAGACAATCGGGTGAGGAGGCAGCCTTGAAGGCACCTCTGTGAGACTGTGCTTTGAGATAAATGCTAACTTCAGCATGCTAACATGAGCATGCTAACATGCTAGTCAGCGAATCATGATAACAAATATAGGGGAAAATCACGGCCGTAGCTAAGATGTTTTCTCTCCTGGTGCTCAGGTAGCTTGGCCAAAGAATATTCAAGACAAAAAAACAGAAAAATTACAAAATGACATAAAAAACGTTGTACATGTGCAAAGGTGAAATATTTTAGCACCGGACCAGGTGCAACAGAATCACATCATCTGCAAAGAGCAGAGACAGAATTCTGAGATCCCCAAACCGAACACTCCCCTTCCCCCCCGGCTGTGCAAGCACCTGTGCCAGGGACGGAGGCCAACACCCACTGGAAATGAGTGTAGGTAAAGTTTTGTTGTCAATTTTGAGACGTGAGAAATTTGACCTGCTGGTGGCACTAAAGCAAAAGTCCAGAGAGTAACACTTTCAGTAGGATTCATCCTATTGGCTTTGATTACCCAGACCGACTGGGGACATGTGTGTGTAGAAAGTGAGTGCACAGTGAGTAACGCTGAGCCGGTCCAACTAGCAGAAGATCTGAAGGAGTTTCTTTCAGGGCAACAGTACATGAACATGGTGATAGGTGCTTTCAGGTGTGTGTTTGACCGAGTAAATGAGAAACAGAGCATTTGTGGAGAAAGGTCAGCACATTCACGCTGGGGAAAGAAAAGGAGGAAAGAAAGCCACAAATGCTGCAACGCTCTTTAAATGGTGGTTGGTAGAAATGGTCCGCCCGTACCCACGCTAGATTACATACATTTGCCAACCAAAGGAATTCCTATTGTCATTATCATCATGCCCCTTCAAAAGAGTTCTCTCTCGCAGATGAATGTCTCTGAGAATGCCATTAGTGGTCGTGATTGCTGCCTGCAGGACTGGCAAGGAGGGAGCTGGATGCATCGGGGAAAGAGCCACGAACGCAGGGCTCATGGGAAAAAACAGAAAACAAACAAACAAACATGATGATAGCTGAGGCATCGCTGATTGCCACGCCAACCTCCCGGTGGTTCCACAGTTTGATGGTAGGCTGGTGAAGATGGTGAGCTTTAGGGGACGGTCCCACGCTGAAAGCAGACCCAGCATGAAGAAAGTCCCTTTTTCTGTCCAGCAGAGACGGGGGTTGAGGATTGGAGGTCCAACAATCAGTGCCATCTGAAGATAGGAGAGTGAAGTGTGTCTGCGCATGTGTGTGTGTGTGTGTGTGTTGAAAGCTCAGGGTGAAGCGGTGGAGGACAGAAGGGTTGAGTGGTTTGATGGGAGAGAAGGGTGTGTGTGGCACAAGGGTTCAGCCAACAGGACACTCGTGCCCACACTAAACACTGTGAGGCTCTGGATTGAGTTCAGTTCAACAGGCCGTTGGCTGCTTGCCCGTGATTAATTGAATTATGCGGCACATCAGCAGAAGCTGGTTTGTGTTTTCTTGTTGTCCTTTACTTTACATTTTGTGAGCTGTCACAACAGGATCTTGTTTTTAACATGTGCTGATTAGCGTCTTCTTGCAGCAAGAGACACATCAGGTTTTTGGAAGCATGGAGACATAAAATCTGTTGAAACCATTCCGGGCATGTTGGGCTAAAAATATGCAAAAGCAGAAAACGTCCATCCTCGGTTGCATCCAGAACTGAGCTTGCGGGTAAGAAAAGTAAACTTAATTGGAGTCATGGCAGGTGGCTGGCTGCACCTGGATTTGCAAGAGCACACTTTTTTTTACTAAAATCAAAAACTGTTGAACTAAATATACATTTCCTTTTAAATACAGTAGCTGGAAGCGGAGCGGGAGGGAGGGTATGCAAATGATCAATTAGTTGTGCGATGGCAGCGGGATGCGTTGTTCGTATGGTTGAGTTGGACTTAACAGCTGACAGATTTAGGCGAAGATGAGAGAAAAGACTGGCAGTGGAAATGAAAGAAAAATCTCTTCACAGCGATTAAGTGAAGGAATTAATTCACAAACAAATGCAGAAGATGATAAAAAATTGAAGAAAACATAAATTCATGAATGAAATATGAAGAAATATAAGAAACAAGTGGGCCTTAAATGCCTCAGTGATCCACCACAGTCAGATACATCTCATATCAGTTCCACCCTCTGGGGGGCAGTTACCATTTTGAGCGGGGCCAGGATCAGGATGACATAGCGGACCTCGCAGCAGTTCTCCCCCCAGTTCTGTGACCTCTCCAGGCGGGAGATGCACACGTGACGCCTCTGGAGGTACTTCACGTTGCAGCTGGAGCGGAGAGGGAGAAGGAGGAGGTTTTATAAATGTCAACGCCTCACCTCACCAGCAGCGCCCTTCATTTCCATATATTAACACTCTCTCTCTCTCTCTCTCTCTCTCTCTCTCTCTCTGCAGCAACAGGTAGACAGTATTCATAAATGTGCTGCATAAAAACACTCACATGCACGCGTGTGTGACTGCACGTGCACATGGACAGATCTCGCACACACATTCCTGTAGTTCTCACAGTTGGATGAAAGTGTATTTTATACAAATATTACATTTTTTTGTAATATTCTATCAGCGTCTGATCTATGTCGGGTGATTATCTTTGACACAAGTTCATTCATTGTTCTGTCTACAAAATCTAAAAAATATATCGCGTTAAAAATGCCCTCAAATCTTCACCTGTTCTTCAAAGAACCATTTAAATAGTATTATTCTGATGAGTCGGCAGGTTGTATTTTTCATATTATGTTTTGCATTCTATGCATTTTATTTCATCTTATTTTATAATGCGTTTCTTTTGCACTTTGTGTCTTTGCACTTTATTGCCGTGTGGATGAAATGTGCTATAGAAATACATGTTTTGCCTGAGCAACCGTCACAAACCCCAAAATATTAAATTTTATATAAACTGATATCAAAGAGACACAAACAAATTCTCTTTTACATTTGTATTTCTGCTAAAAAAATAAAATCAATCAATCAATTAACACAACTGTTGATGAACTATTCTGTCGACCGTTTGAACGACGGACTAATTGTGTCAATGCGGACACACATGCAGAAACACGTGACTCACAGGATGCAGAGCCAGGACTGCTGGTACTGGATCCCGGTGGCGGTGGCTGTCACCCCCTGGATGGTCTCAGACAGCAGGTGGACTGTAGGGGGAAAGGTCAGAGGTGAAACACAAGTACGCTGAGATGGACCTCAGGTCCAGTTTGTTCCTCTCAAGCTCTCCTCTCGTCTGCTCCACCGGCAAATGTATCTCAGCTGTCCTAGAATGTATGGTTACATTACCGCATCGTATTTAAACATCAGACCTGTCTCTGGTTCCTGTTGTCTAATGGTGTCTGCCAGACGGAAGTCTAGAGCCTTATCTGCGGGGCCAAGCTTCTCGATATGATGTCTACATCAGAAGTGTCTAACAAGCTGGCTGTCTGTGTGCAAACGCCACGACACAAACTAATGACGATGTCCATCCAACCCCAGACAACACCAACGCTCATGTTCACGGATAAAAGCCAAACACATTTCATTCTGCTGCCATGTTTACGCAGAACAAACACGGGCGTCTCGGGACACAGCGGAAACCAGCTCGCTGCTTCCTCATAGGAGGAATCTCGCTTCCGACTTCTCACGCTGAGACTGATGAATAATTGTGTTCTGGGGGATATTCTACAGCAGCGCCGGCTATCCCAAAAACCCCTCGACGAGATTCGGCGTGCATCAGCTCGCAACGCCCTCTTCTACTCATCGGTACCGAGAGATGATAATAACAATACATTTTATTTATATAGCGCTTTGAGATGACAGGCTGGAGATGTTTGGTATTGTGAGCAGCGGGGACGACGCTTTCCATACGGCTTCTCCCGTTCTTTGCTGCCTGCCTGTCTCTCCATCACTCTCCCTTTCTCTCTCCGCCGTCTCATCAATAAAGTATCCGCCATTCATGCCAGAAAATGATGGGCGTCACCATGACAACAGTATCACAGTGCTCAAGGAGTGAGGAAGGGAAGGGAGAATCAGAGAGAGGCCGACGAGAGAGCGAGAGAGAGAGAAGTGAGAGAGGCGGGAGGAAAAGAAAGGATCAAGGGAGATAAAATAAAGGGAAGGAGAGAGACGGGAGTGGGAGGAGACATGCAGAGAGGAAAACAGAGAGCAGAAACAGGAGCAAAGAAGGACCGAGGGGATGGAAACAACCACAAATCACACAAAAAATAAAGAACGGGACAAACAAGAAGGAAAATGAGAGCGAGGCTAGATGAAAAGCAGAGCGGGAGGGGAGACAAGAGGGAGGGAAGGGACAGAGAAGTAAAGGCGATGGACTGGCATTCAATTCAAGTAATAGCAGTAAGCCTGACAGCCATGTAATAATCAGAAACCATCCAATTTCTCATTGACGTCAGGAAAGAGAGGATGGGAGAGACAGACAGACAGAGAGAGAGACAGACACACAGACAGACAGACAGAGAGAGAGAGACACACAGACAGAGAGAGAGAGAGAGAGACAGACAGACAGAGAGAGACACACAGACAGAGAGAGAGAGACACACAGACAGAGAGAGAGAGAGAGAGAGACAGACAGACAGAGAGAGAGACAGACACACAGACAGAGAGAGAGAGAGAGAGACACACAGACACACACACACACACACAGACACAGACAGACACAGACAGACACAGACACAGACACAGACAGACAGGGCAAAGAGATGCTCACACGCAGCACATCAAATGTGACAAACTTCAATGGAAAGTGATGAAAACATATGAGGAAGGCAAGGCTGGATGGCTGGATGGGCCCCTTTGATCTGTCCTGAATTTTTGGTGAATTATTTTCAGCTGCATTATTCACACGGTTCGGTCGGAAGACAGATTGCAATTTCTGAAAATCATGCGAGGAAAATCCAGTCTGTCACAAACAAGAGAGAGACGAATCAATCGATACGCTTTAAAGCAGTCACAAAGAAAACCAGCGATGTTCATGTTTCTTTTGGCTGACGTGCCGGTCGAACATCAGCGGCAGATAAATCCACAGAGACGCGTGGACGAAAAGAAAACACAGAGATTCACCGATTCTTTGTCAGCGTGTGAAAGGAGACGTCTTACATTATGACCTGCCAGCGAACACACACACACACACACACACACACACACACACACACACACACACACACACACACACACACACACACACACACACACACACACACACACACACACACACACACACACACACACAAAGGGGAATGATTGGTTTCCTTCAAAGCGTGGATTGTGGAGGGCACTTTGAAGGAGGTGATTAAAATACAGGAAGGATCCATACAGAAGATGAAACACTTCCTGTATATTAGGAACCCATGCAGCACACGGCAAGCAGAGGGCCACTAGGACTGGGTCAACAGTGAAAACCTGGTCATAGAGAGCTCGTCAATTCTAATCCTCTACTCGCTTGCATAAAAAACTAATTTCATTAAAGGGAAATAAACCAACGCCCTACATGGAAATAATATCAGAGTCAAGTGCTGCAGATATACGATCAGCTATATTAGTTATATCAATTTCCAGAGCATGCCAAGGACATGTCTCATAGAATTCACACAGAGCCAGCATTTTGTTTTGGTTTGTACTTTTTCACAGGATTTTGCACTAAAAAGAAGAACTGATAACATCAGAGGGCCGTTGATTTGAGGGGCAGCTGAAGAGGCATCGATATCTGTGACACAGGAGGGATTGCTGGCGTCTGTAATCATTTGATGACTCAATGGATCGACCCAGTCCCGAGCGTGGAGAGGGAACACAAGCGGCACACTGATGGCGATGATTGGTACAGAAGCACACCACTGATTGCAGCCTCGTGGCGGCCGACGCTGACATTTTCATCCAATTAAGCACAGCTTACCGTCATCAAAGAAAACGAAAGTTTGAGACTCGTCTGCATGGGGAGAAGGAGGGAGAAAGAAAACCAAGAGGAGAAACCAGTTCAGTCACCTTCTGTTCCGGTCAGCAGGCGAGCAGAGTCGAAGATTTTACACAAACATACGCAAAAGACCGACACTGACACACACACACTCATAGAGAGACGCTCTCTGTTAACCGGCACACACATGGACATCTCCGCTGAACAGAAGCTTCATTTCCTGCCCTCCTTTTTACCTCATGCATATTAAATATCATTTTCCAGAGAAAATCCCTCAATGTCTCGCCTCCGTTGGGCGCTGAGAGATCTCATCTTGATTACCGTCTACAGGCTGTGTTATCACTGATGGCGGTTACAGAGAAACCCCGAAGACGACAGTGAGGAAGAGATCAAGATGAGGAAGAAATGACATGTATTTATATTTCCCGTGGTAAAGAGCTCGAATTAATGGCTTCAATTTAGTATTCTGATCATTCCCGCAGAACGCTACAGAGAGACGTTCACAGTGAAAAGTCTGCCGCCGGCCTGGAAAAGAAACAGTATTATAACAGAGAAGGCAAAGTCGGTTGATTCTAAAACACACAGCAGCTTTTATTTCATGTTGAGTGAATCACATGCAGAATAACTGCAGTGGCAGAACATGCATCTGCACAAAGTATGGTGTTCAAAAATTATAATTAGCTGTTAAATCATGAGCGTGGGACTGTTTTTCTGTTTGATTTGAGTGATAAAAAACTCAAACTAAATTACACAGGAGGATTATGCAAATCGAGGCAAAGTGAAGAGCCAGTGGGATCGATGGAAGGTGACAGAACTTTAGGGAGAAATGAAGGTGCAGTCATCACAAACAGCATCGAGAAGAAGAGAGGGAAATACAACGATACAGAGAATTATGACAGAAATATTGACACATTGTAAGCACCACCATCATCTCCAGCGTCCTAACATGATGGTTTCGTATTATTCTTTGAATTAATAGAGGCTGAAGTAATATCATTATGCATTGCATCATCAGCAATGCTGTTCGTTGCATGTGCCGTCGAATCCCAAGACAAAAGTGAACCCAAAGAAACCAGCACACGTTGGCTCCTCTGTACAAGTTGTAGCAGGACTAAGTATCTCTGTGGGCTTTTCATCTTTTGGTCCATTTCTGTAATTCTCCGTTCTCACTGTGCTGTTATAATCTCGCCCTGGTCTCGTTATCTCACAGCTGTACAGCATTACACTCCACGTGAGCCGGTCCTGCTCTCAGCCGTATCGCCCGGAGTGAGCGGAGATACGGCAGAAATGAATACCTGAAGAGATGTGCGCCGCCGATAACATGCTCACGTGCAATATGAATGTATTCCCCCGTGAAGAGCCTTTGTTCATCCTCCTGGAGATCCCCCCCCCCCCCCCCCCACCTCAGCACTGACGCAAGTGTTTCACGTGTGAATGTCCTGAATTGTAATTCAAGGATCCGACATGTTACTCTGAGTGAAGGGAAGGATTTTTAAGATGAGGAGTCCATCTTTTGAAGTGGAGAATATTTATTTTAAAAGAATGAACAAAACAAGATAGAAATGTTAGAATGGGACTGAGCCGAATCCTTCTGCTCATTCTCTATATATTCTGTACGTTACATGCCTCTGCAGATGTTATTTAACAGCTGGTGGTGCTTCTCATTTTCCTGTTTCAAACTGTAAATCTTTGTCATCCCTATTTGCTGCATGATTGTGGAATTGTTACATCATCTGCTGTGCAATTAATTATCAACTACTTCTCATCTGCTATTCCTTATTGCTTCTGCTGCAGCTAATGCATTTCCCCAGCTGATTTTAAACAGCTCTTCTCCCTGCCCTTGTTTTTGAGAGAATCTTTAGTTCATTAATAACTTTGATAAGGATGCACACGTCATGACTGCAGGGATGCACCGATACCACTTTAATCAGACCAGTACAAGTACTTATATCGGTACTTGCTGATAGCGAGTAGCCTACCGATATAATAACTAAATCTAACGAGTGTAACACATGAAATATACAAACAGAACATAGTTTTCAGTAGGGATGTTGATAATCAACAGTTTAACCGGAAAATAAATATTTTGACCGATTAATGTGCTCTAACAGTTAAAAGAGGGGCGGCTTGTCGCTTCAGCTAACAGCTGGTTCACCTTAAAGGTCAGTCCACCTTAAGTGAGCCTGAGCCAGAGTTGTCGCTAGCTTCTGAGCTAACCCTCTTCACTTCAATCAGGTGGCAAGCAAGACTCACGAACTTGGCCTGTGTCTTGATTATTATTATATTATGGTTTATGGTCTCAATCTCTAGTTTCTTCAACACAGCATGATGTTCATTTAGAGTCAAACAGACCATAAAGCAGGGGATGCTTTAGGGCGGGGCTACACAGTGATTGACAGGTCTCTACCAGAGCCGTATACACGTCCTTCGTCACTCCTCCGCTGTCCAAATATGGTCACTTCCATTCACTGGTCGCAAAAAGCCAAGATGGCGACAATCGTAATCCAAGATGGCGACGGCTGAAGTTGGGTGACGTCACGACGACTACGTCCACTTCTTGTACAGTCTGTTCTTGAGGAGTTGTAGCATTTATTCACCGACAAATAAACTGTACACGCTGCACTGCTCCGTTCTCAGCTGTGACATTACTCATAACTTCCTAATCATCTAAAATAGAGCAACACAGTATTCTGTTGTGCTTCTGCTCCCATTGAAAGTGCTATTCTATGATAATGTGGTCAACCAGCTATACCTATTGCTCAATGGCTGTCGATTATTGTTAATCATAAAGTATCACTTGTATCATTATTTTCCTTTGTTTTTCTACGTTGCTTTATTCAATTCTAAAATTCAGTGAAACCCCTGAGTGCTCAGATTGATTTTCCACACACATCCAGACCTGTGCAGGAAGTCTTGTTTTTGTCAAGACAGCCACAAAGACAAGAAGAAGAGAAAAGTCTCTTCTGTGGCCTCTGAGTGGGCTGTTCTGGGAGAGAAACAGTCAAGTAGCCACAGCTTGAGAGTCTCAGGGAGCCATTTGAAAAGCTCAGTGAGTGATCGATGACAGAAGTCAATTATCACCTTGCGGACCTGTGAGCATCACCCACCGCCCACCTCTGACTACCCATCAACACCGGCGGACACCAGCCGAGCCAGACGGGAAACCACTGGAGAGGGAGTACAGGACAGGGAGGCCTTCCACCACCATGAGCTCCATGCTCCTACAGTGGGGAGGAAACCCTCTCGTGTTCTCATCTTCAAACCTTCAGCAGACGTTTAACAGGAACACATTTATAGTTCTTCAATTCTGCGTGACGTTAGCGAAAAATAAATAGTTACTTTTGTGAATGCGGCGTTCAGTGCAGCCGGGGAAGAGAGCGAGGCTTCAACAATGGCTACGCGCTGTTCTGTAAGAGGGCGGCTTGCTCCTGCTCTCATGGTCTGAGGAGATTCACCTTCAACCAAGAGGCTTTGCTACTCAGACAAAAGGACCCGGCTGATGTGAAAGGGATCCGGAAGCCGACACATCATTACCACACATTGGAGAAACTGTAGTACACTTCAGACATGAACGTATGCATCACAAGAGAGTACGGTGTGCATATCTAACATACTTTAAAGGACAATAAACCTGAGCTTCTCATGTCCACAAAGGAAGATTAAGCACACCACAGGTGAAAAGGGTAAAAAAAAAAAAGTATTAAAATATATCACCATGAAGCTTCCCCAGTTGAACACTCACATTAAGGCTGTTCTTTTTTTTAAGTTTTGTGAAATGGAATGTCTAAATATGCAAATGAGGCATTATCTAACACTAACTTTTGGTGAATTTAGGAGAGATCTACAGATAAATAGACAAAGTAGAAAGGTAAACACCTAAATGTGTATTTTGGATGTTTTCTTTCCACGAGTCTGAAAGAAGACAAGAAGCTACCCTTGAGTTAAAGTGTCAACCTGCTTTAAATGACTTGAATCTGTGAAAAGAATAAACCAAAACATCTCAAGAACATTTTCTAGTTATCTGAAAAACATTGAACTGCCACCATGAGTGAAAGTAACACAGGATTAGATCGTTTTGATTATCATGTGTGTTGTTCTCCGTGGCTCAGTAAAATATCAAAAGAAGAATAAAACATGTTTATCTTGTGCACTGAAGTGTAAGATAACCACCGGACAGCTTTCCTGGGAAACGTTTGATGTCTGCTCATGTCGATAGTTTCTATTTGTGTCCACTTGAAAGAAGCTGAGGGGCGAATGGACAGATTCAAACATCACAAACTCTGCTTTGGGTCTTAAAAGCTTCTTGAAGCATTCTCGAGTCAGTCTGACAATTCTGCTCCTGAGCCGGAGGTGAAGCCGTTTTCCGGGCAGGTGTTGACATGTGCAGACGCTGTTTGCAGGTCAGGTGTCGGATGGTCTTGGTCTGATTGTGGGCTCACACAGACGGTACAAGTTCTCTGTCTTATCGTGTTCTGTGCGGCTGTATTTGTTTTCACACACGTGCTGGTTTATACATGCATGTCGACAGGTTCACTGCTTACCGTTGACCTGCTGAGCTCCTGCGTCTGTGAAAAGCATGCTCATCACCTCCTCGAAGTTGCAGCTGGGCTCGGAGGAGTTGCTGTCCTGGCCCACATGGTGCAACATTCTCTTCAGGACGTCGTCCAGGGAGGCCGCGGTCTCGTCCAGCAGGATGGTGGCCCGGGCCAGGAAGCCGTCCAGGTCCCGGTGAGCCCGAATCTCCTCCTCAAAGTTCATCAGCTTCACATACTGCGGGAGAAGACGGGAATTCTTTCAGTCTGAAATAGTTTCATTTGAGATTTCTGTGCTGATGATGCCAGTCAGTGTATTTGTAAAGACTGGAAGGCATTGGCAAAATGCATCTGTTGGACCAAAGGCATGCAAATCCTTTCATATAGTTGTTGAAATGTATCTTTGGTTTGGACTATCCTACTGTCCCCGACATGCTGAAGTGTTGATTCGGCTGTGATGTCTCTGATTTTGCATTTGGAGAAGTTAAGACTACAAAAATGTGCCTGCGAAGCTAACTCATTTTTAGCTCATATTCTTTAGAAGCATAAGTAGTTATCAGAGGTTTTAACCACAAACTGCTCTTGCAACAATGTGCAAGAGTTGCCTTTTGGTATATGTATGTATGTGTATGTATCATACACTATTTCTATGTATTTTCTAGTTAAATTGTTCTATAAAATGACCTGTACTCAATGTTTAACTTTGCTAACTTCTTGGCCAGATCTCCATCGCAAAAGAGATTTTATCTGGTTGAATAAAAAAATAAATATCCGGAGCGTCATTTTTCAGGAGTAGTTAATGGAACATTTTAAAGGACAATCACATATTTTCTTTATTTCAATAAAGCTGGACAGACGCTGTAGCGATTACATCTTATTTGAAGCTCGGTCGACTACAACTACTTTTAGAATCAGGATGAATTTTTGCCAAATCGTTTGTTGTTTCATGTCAGTTTAAGTCCCAGAACCAGATCAGAGAGGAGTAAATCTACTGATTCACTCGATCAAGGTTCTGGCTGTGAGACGGTCCTACAGAGTTCTGGCAGATCATAAAGTCTGTTCTAAATCAACGAACACATTGGAGAAGTGGACCCAGAGAATCAGGATCCCAAAATCACCGTTGTAATGTTATGACACGAACTTATGTCATGTGATACAGCAGGTGAGCAAACCACTCACAGACTGGGCCGAAGTGTGAAAGTGCCCAGTACCCACCCCCTCTGAGCCTTTTATTGTCCGTTTTTTAACTAGCAGCACACAAAACAGATGCTTCACCCGTTGAAAGCTCGTCAAGATTCTACCAGTGGAGTCTGAGGCTCACCTGAGAGACAGACGGACGGACCGCGAGAAGAACACAGCTCGATTAAGAGCCCAGACACCCACCAGTCCTCCGTTTCATTGATCGCGTGATTGACAGAAATTCTGCAGATGAGTGGATTCCCTGCTGTTCTTTTGTTCATTATTTTGAAAGACGAGCGCTGCGCTGAGTCCATGTCTAGAGTCTTTGAAGCTATTTGTGTACGGAGCTCTATAAATACATTGATTTGTTCGTGCGGATGTGGGCACTTTGGGGTTTGGTTTTGCTTCGGGGTCAAGTGCTTCAAGAGGTGTAAATTGCAAAATAACTTGGTGCTATTTTAAGATGTATTCTGTTCAGATGAGCAGTGAGTGGTGTTGCAGTCCATACTGTATGTGCTGGACAGAGCATTCGGGGAAATCTTTCATTCTAAGGAAATGCAGATGTAGCAGAAACCTTACCATGATAAAATTAATTCTAAATAAAGACCACTGCAAGTAATAAATCCACGACAAGTGGGAAAGTGAGGATGTGACCATGTGAAAAAAAAACAGAAGGAGAGTGAGAACCAACAGGAGCGTAAAACACAACGGAGAGATCAGAGAGTAGAAGCAGGAACAAGGCTCATCAAACGGAACCCTCTGACGGGCGTGTACTGACGACATCGAGCTCCTGACCGCCTGGTCACCAGTTCAAACCAAAGCCCTCTGGCCGCCGCTTTATATCTGCAGAATGGTTCCTACAATCACAGTTTGTTTGATTCGTTTGAACGATCTACGTAGAAACGACACTGTACACGACACCGTCTGGCTTTTAGTGCTCACTGGTGCTGTTCAGCCTTTACTGGAAAATTGCAACTAACGTCTTATTTTCATTATCAATTAATCTGCCAATTATTGTCACAATTCATTGATGAAATATCAGAAATGACTCAAAGATGCCCATCATAATATATTACAAAGTGACATCTTCAAAAGTCTTGTTTTGTCCAACCAACAGGCCAAAAACTCAAAATATTCACGAGCAGTGACGGGTTAGCTTTTTTCATTTTGTAAAAATGACAATTTAGTTTATTATCAGATACAATAGTCGACTAATCGTTGAGCGTGGGGTTGATTCACAGGGCTGTATATGTCCGTATGACTTCATGAGTATTAATCCTGATGTTAACTGGTTCACTAATGGATCTCATCAACTCACAGAGTTCACAGAATGTGCTGCTTTCAGACAGATATTCCAAAATGTAAACGCTCAGAGAGTGAGAAGCATCGTCTCAGTCGTGAGTCGGAAGTTTTTGAGTCTAATTTGAATTTTGACATTCCACCAAAATTGTCTTTTATCTTAATAACATTCCATCAGAATAACTGCTGAGCAGCTTTCTGACTGGAGTCTGGTGGCTTTGAGGAGAGCATATTAATTCTATGTTTTGTAGGTTAATGAATTTCAATAATATATTTATGATTTATACTGTTTGTCTGTAATAGACTGTATAAAATACTTCAAAATAAAGGCTGATCCTGTGAGTAGTCCCTCCTCTCCGGTTGAACACGTAACGATCAATAGAATCAGCTGCTGGTGTGTTTGTTTGGAATGAGAATCTGCAGACGGTACACAGGTGGGTCCAGGATGAAGACTGAAGCTCATAATGCATACGGAAAGCCAATTAAGATAACAACTGTAAACACACAGGGAGCTAAGCTAGACAACAACACCAGAGCAGGTCTTTACATCCTAACATGTGTCATTCCCTAAGTCGGTGAGATTCACATCAGCACAGCTCAGGTGCATTTTAATTGATAGGATTCATCAGGTCTAATTACATGGTGAGGCTTTGCTTTCAGTCAGCAGTGGTACAGGTAGAGCACCGCTGTGGCATTGCTCAAACACAGGAGCCAGCTCCTAACACGGGACAATACGAGCAGAGAGGCATGAGAAGGTACTCACACTGACAGCAGAGCCATTCAGCTGTCAAGCACATCTTACAGACATTGGATTGGTTTTTACAAACCTCAGCGTGCTGTGGACTGTGCGCTGGTGAGCTGTGGGCTATTACAGTATGTAGGGGATATAAGTGATACTCATGACTCAGCCGAAAGAGCTCCGTAGAAACATCCCCAGATGTGATGAAGCTTAGTTAAGTTACTGTCTACGACTAAGGAAGATCAAGAATGGATAATTAACAGAAAAATATTCTTACCACTTAATCACATCTACCTCCATCACAAATAATTCCACCACTTTCATGTACAATTGCAAAACGTTCTCACCCCTAACTCGTCAAACACGTACGCTTGGTCAGTGGCTCACGTGGGAGACGTTTGCCTTCAGAAATCTCCTTCAGGCAGCGAAACTTCTTAGTTCGGTTTAGGAAAAGGTCAAGTTTGGGTTAAGTGCTTCACGGTCACAGAAGCAAAATGAAATAGATAAAACAAAGACTGGACACAATATACAAGCGGGACAGTTACAACAGGACATACAACATGTTACCTTAAGTCCCATCTGAACAGATTGTTCAGCTGCTTTTTGAAAGAGTCCACCGAGTTCAAAGAGCTTATTGTGAGACTATGAAATAGCTTTGGGGCAGACAGACAGTCCCTTTTCAAAATAAACTTCCAATGTAGGTTCCAGATCTGAGATGTTGAGTTTAAATCTTGTATCTGGAGTCAAATTTCCTCTACAGATCAATTAAGATGGCTGCACTCATTATCGGCAATGTGCCAAGTTCCCTGAAACGTCCTTATCTTTTAAATAATAATATATCATACACTCAGTGGATATGTAGCTTACCCGTCTTGATGTGTTCAGCAACACGCAACCAGAGTCGTCAGCGTCTGAGGAGAAACCAAACATGAGGAGCAATTAGACGATCAAACTGTGCCATAAAACAGCATCATCATAAACTCTATGACTGCAATAAATAAAGATTGTATGTATTATAGTGATATATCTCTAATATTTGCTGTCAGCAGAAAATTCATCGTTGGAGCAATTTTGACGTCTCGCCTCACTTCAATCAATAAACACAGGTACGACACAGTGAACCCACATCGAACAAACTCGTATAGAAAACATACGGTTGGTGAAAACGTTGATGGTGAACTGTGAGAAAGAAAATGCACATTGTGCTTCAGAGCATAATCAGCATTTGTACATTGGATTTTCACCTTATATCTCAAAAATAAACACCTGTTCAGCCACGCCCTCATTTCTGCATCTCTGTTCTAATAATCACAATCTGACCAGAATGTAAAACTAAAGCTCTAATCTGCCCGGTAACCGCCACTAAAAATGAGCATACTGCCCTGAAATTGAGGCATTCTATGTCTGTACGAGCAAGCAGACCAAAGCTGGGAATGTGGTGGTTCATGGTCGGGCCCTTTAACTTTGTCTTCCGTTTTTGAAACAGTGTACAAGCATTTGCTTTTGTTGAATTTGAATATTACAAGCTCAAATGCTTAACTTTGCCTAATGTCCTGTATTTACATTTTAAAGCATGTTCTAACCAACCATCATTGATGGTGCAAACTCTGAAATAAAGATATATAAAAATAACAACCACTCAGCAGTAAAGAGAGCCTTTCTTTCTCAAAGTGTCTGTAAACGCTCTCATTGAACAGGGACTGGAGGTTTTCTGCTGATAAGGGTTTAATACGCAGGTCTGTGGAGCCGAGGCGAGCGCTCACATACAGTAAAGGTCTGGATTTCCCCAGTGCTGGAATAAAAAAAGGGACAAAGGAGGGAAAAGCTTTTATGTTGGAAAACAATACGGGGACAAAGCGAGGGAAGGAGGTTTTCAACACGGTTCAGTCCTTAACTAGCAGACTCAGTACCCTGCTGACTCATGAACGGCCCGCCGCTGCCGTTACATGACGCCGTTATCGCCGGTTACTGTCATTAGGTTACCATGGGCTTCCCTCCTCTGCTCCACGTGATGCACTACTGAACACCTTGCCATCATCAAACCCTGCAGGCAGTGCTGGGAGACAGCGAGCCTACCTCTATGATGAGGGGGGGGGGGGGGGGGGCACGTGTCGTGTGCAGTGGATTTGGCTCATCAAAGCCTCACAATCAAAAAGCACACGGCTGGGTTGATCCGCTCCCAGAGGGGAGAGCGAGCCGTGGCTCTAATTGCTGTCAGGCTGCAGCCGTGAGGAGATATTCATATATTCATGTCAGATTAGCCCAATGATCACCTCCTTCTAATGGCCTCCTGTATGTCTCATGTACTGTGTGGCTTCATTAAAGTAGCAGGAGCATTTCAGGGTTTAAGGATTAGGGAGAGGAAGTGTTCAAATGTGACTTGGTTTGTGTCCCTACTCGGTTCTCTATTTGATCAATGTCGCTCTACAACTGTTGATTACTTTCAGTCGCCACAAGTGTTATGTCATTTCAGAAAGAGGTGTTGTATTGTTTCAGTCAGTCAGGCTGCAGGGCGGTGACTGAGAATGGCGGAATTACTGTGCGACAGGAAAACATCTCAAGTATCCTTGGGCCGGAGCTGGGCGGTGTGTTTGAGACAGTATATGCATTTCAAATATGTGTTATGAAATAAGGAAGTAATTGGTTTGGTAGTGTCGAAAAATAAATAAATTTCACTTTCATAATACTGAGAATCAGTGGAGCTGGTGCAACATGTTCTCTGTAGGGCTGTGCCACATCCAATCAATGTCAGCAAACATCCCAGAATGATTTAATGCAAAAACATTAAGGTATCAAACACGTATTACTGCTTTACAGTTAAATATTTAACTTTTATTCCAACATGAAGAAAAGCAGTAAATAACACTTTGATAAACACGTCAGGACATCTTACTTTAGTCTCAGTATAATATAATAATATATGTATCATATAATAATATATATATCATGTAATAATATATATATCATGTAATAATATATATATCATATAATAATATATATATCATGTAATAATATATATATCATATAATAATATATATCATGTAATAATATATATATCATATAATAATATATATATCATGTAATAATATTCACTATAATATAATAATGTATATCATATAATAATATAATAATATATATATAATATAATAATATATATATCATATAATAATATATATATCATGTAATAATATATATATAATATAATAATATATATATCATGTAATAATATTCACTATAAAATAATAATGTATATCATATAATAATATATATATATGATATAATAATATATATATCATATAATAATATATATATCATGTAATAATATATATATCATGTAATAATATATATATCATGTAATAATATTCACGATAATATAATAATGTATATCATATAATAATATAATAATATATATCATATAATAATATTCTGTATAATATAATAATATTCTATATAATATAATAATGTATATCATATAATAATATTCTGTATAATATAATAATGTATATCATATAATAATATATATATCGTATAATAATATTCTGTATAATATAATAATAAATATATCATATAATAATATATATATCATATAATAATATATATCATGTAATAATATTCACTCTAATATAATAATGCATATCATATAATAATATAATAATATATATATATCATATAATAATATATATATCATATAATAATATTCACTATAATATAATAATATATATATCATATAATAATATTCACTATAATATAATAATATATATATATCATATAATAATATATATATCATATAATAATATTCACTATAATATAAAACACACACACACACATGTATATATAATAATGTATTTATAACTATATATCATGTCTCAGCATGTCTTCATGTCTCTCACTCCCTAACTGTCCGTGCTGGATCTGTCCCCGTTGTTTTAAAAAGCTAAATAAGTTATTAGCATGACGTCATGCAGCTAGCTAACCTGTCTGGTGTTCAGCTGGTGGAGAAGCTTCATGTACTGCTTCCCTTTCCCGCTAGTCTGCTGTCTGATTGTGAGGTCAGGCTGATCTGATATCAGCTCTTTGGCCTGAAGGTTCTCCTCAAAGTTCTCCTCTCAGACGGGTCTTCCAACAAGTTGTTTAATTGAACAAGGTGAAGAAGTGATCTCGGTCCAAATCTAAATCCTCAGGTTTCCGTGTGACAGACGCCCGTCCTTCCTCGTGATCTTTCCACTTCAGTATTCAGCCAAACTGATGGAACTGAAATGGAACTGAGCCCAGCGCTGGCAGATACATAATCATGAAATCAATTCTATTCATGGAGAGCATCTGACAGCTTCATGACAAAGTTCTCCAAAGAGAGAAGAATGGATACGATCATGTCAAAATGATTAAACACACAGACGACAAACAACATCCTTGTGTTACAGCACCAGCTGACAACAGTAAGTACTTCAATTCTAATCTTCAACAATCACTTTCCATCAATCACTTTGTCTCATCTCTGCCTGATGCCACAAACACCCAGAACTGAGCAGAAGGTATCACCGACTCTTCACCCCCACAAGAGGACGGGGATCGACTCTTCATCCCCACAAGAGGACGGGGATCGACTCTTCATCACCACAAGAGGACGGGGACCGACTCTTCACCCCCACAAGAGGACGGGGATCGACTCTTCATCACCACAAGAGGACGGGGACCGACTCTTCACCCCCACAAGAGGACGGGGACCGACTCTTCATCACCACAAGAGGACGGGGACCGACTCTTCACCCCCACAAGAGGACGGGGACCGACTCTTCATCACCACAAGAGGACGGGGACCGACTCTTCACCCCCACAAGAGGACGGGGACCGACTCTTCATCACCACAAGAGGACGGGGACCGGCTCTTCATCACCACAAGAGGACGGGGACCGGCTCTTCACCCCCACAAGAGGACGGGGACCGACTCTTCATCCCCACACGAGGACGGGGACCGACTCTTCACCCCCACACGAGGACGGGGACCGACTCTTCACCCCCACATGAGGACGGGGACCGACTCTTCACCACCACAAGAGGACGGGGACCGGCTCTTCACCCCCACAAGAGGACGGGGACCGGCTCTTCACCCCCACAAGAGGACGGGGACCGGCTCTTCACCCCCACAAGAGGACGGGGACCGACTCTTCACCACCACAAGAGGACGGGGACCGGCTCTTCACCCCCACAAGAGGACGGGGACCGGCTCTTCACCCCCACAAGAGGACGGGGACCGACTCTTCACCACCACAAGAGGACGGGGACCGGCTCTTCACCCCCACAAGAGGACGGGGACCGGCTCTTCATCACCACAAGAGGACGGGGACCGACTCTTCACCACCACAAGAGGACGGGGACCGACTCTTCACCCCCACAAGAGGACGGGGACCGGCTCTTCACCCCCACAAGAGGACGGGGACCGACTCTTCACCACCACAAGAGGACGGGGACCGGCTCTTCACCCCCACAAGAGGACGGGGACCGGCTCTTCACCCCCACAAGAGGACGGGGACCGGCTCTTCACCCCCACAAGAGGACGGGGACCGACTCTTCACCCCCACAAGAGGACGGGGACCGGCTCTTCACCCCCACAAGAGGACGGGGACCGGCTCTTCACCCCCACAAGAGGACGGGGACCGGCTCTTCACCCCCACAAGAGGACGGGGACCGGCTCTTCACCCCCACAAGAGGACGGGGACCGACTCTTCATCACCACACGAGGACGGGGACCGACTCTTCACCACCACAAGAGGACGGGGACCGACTCTTCACCCCCACAAGAGGACGGGGACCGACTCTTCACCCCCACAAGAGGACGGGGACCGACTCTTCACCCCCACAAGAGGACGGGGACCGGCTCTTCACCCCCACAAGAGGACGGGGACCGACTCTTCACCCACACAAGAGGACGGGGACCGACTCTTCATCACCACAAGAGGATGGGGACCGACTCTTCACCCCCACAAGAGGACGGTCAGTACTCAGTAGCCGGCATAGTAGCAATACATCGTGTACATTCCACCATATCACCAAAACAGAGTTCACTACAGACGCTCTCAATGGACGAGCATGAAGATGTGACCATTTGATTTCAGAGGTTGTAGTTCTTATATTCTTTTGTGTAATAATGTAGTTTTACATCCTGGCTCAGAGGTGTAAACACCTCCCATGTTAACGTTGATCATAATGAGTATTTCTGATATAATCTGTGACAGTCTACACTACGCCCCTCGAGTACTCAACACTCTTAGTGTTAACCCTGACACTCACGCCACCTAAGAGAGAGAGAGAGAGCTTTTCACGGTTATTTTCTTGTTCCCAGCATGCACCGCTGCAGCTCTCTTGTCAGACGCCTTAAGTGTTACTATGTATGCAGAATGAGCCCGAAAGGGACTGGTCACCTGTTGACACATGGGGGTTTCTGGTGTGTGTGTGGGGGGGGGAGCAGCTGAGGAGCTGTCTGTCAAGTCAACACCTGCCATCAGGCCCGGGATGGATTCCACCAGAACAAATGAGCTCAAAGTTGTTCTGAGGGTTTGTCTTTCTGCTGCCTTCTTGACCGACGCCTCAGGAGACTGCAGACATCATAACGTCTCCAAAAACCAGCGAGGAAAAGTGCGAAGGAGCAAAATGAAAATGAAGAGTTGAAGAGTCCCCCCCTCTCCCCCCTCTCTCCCCCCCTCTCCCTCTCTCCCTCCCTCCCCCCCTCTCCCTCTCTCCCTCCCTCCCCCTCTCTCCCTCTCCCTCCCTCCCTCCACTGACCTGGCCCAGGGCTGATCTGGTTGTCATAGAGGTGGATGTCATCTCCGCAGGCGATGGGCGAGTCTTGTGCCTCCTCTCGGCCCTCGCCGCCGCCGTCCTCCTGCTCCACCTCCCGCTGCTCTGGGGACACAACAGCACAGGGTCACCTCCTGAAACCTCCCCGGCTACCGGGCCGGGCAGCAAGCCCGCTTTTATTATTATCATCAGCCCACAAAGTCAACAGGTTGCTGCACAGTATTTCACCAGACAGCTCAACTTGTAGCACAAATGATGCTTATTATGAATTTGCAAAACTTGTTGAAAAAATGTAATAAAAACACCATGAATACATACATTTTTATAGGTTCTTTCCACATTTAGAGCTGCAACTCTTGTTTTCATTATTGATTCATCTTTTCTATTAATGAATTCATCATTTGGTCTGAGCTAAGTTTGAGCAAATAGATAAATAGATAAATAAATCACAAGGTACCAGACATGGTGACATCTTAAAACGTCTTGTGTGTCTGACCAACAGTCCGAAGATATTCAGTTTATTCTCCTAGAAGAAGAAGAGAACCAGGAAACATTCTTCACAGATGAAGATGAAACCAGTGAATTTAAATGGTTTAACAGTTCCAGCTCTATATGTCTGATAATTGGTCCGATTTTGATCTTGAATAAGTGTCAGAAAGTACTTTTAGGCAAAGTTATTCACAATCAACCCACTCACATTGATTTACCTGCAGAGAGTTATTAATTATTATTATTATAATGCAGAGGTCACTTATAGGCAGGCCGGACCTAAAACTGATGAATTATTGCCAAATATTCACAATTTGATGGAGTGTTTCTATTTTAACCGGCGCAGCTTGATCACACACACACACACACACACACACACACACGGGGGTGGGGGGGGACGAGACAGTAGTCAGAGAGAAGTCATTTTTTATTGTCATATACATTTTACACATACATGAAATTTGACTACTACATTTGACCCATCCCTGTATATAGGGAGCAGTGGGCTGCCATTGATCGGGGGTTCAGTGTATTGCTCAGGTACACTTCGACACGTCCCAGTCGGGGATCGAACCGTTGACCTTCTGGTTCCCAGACGACCCTCTTAACCCAGTGCGCCACGGTCGCCCCAAAAACCCAGACAGTGAAAGCAGAGCTTTTGAATCAACAGTGAACAGACAGACATGTTGGTTCTTCCCACACGCAGTTCAGAACCAGCGTGTCTCATATGTTCTCAGAACCAGCGTGTCTCATATGTTCTCAGAACCAGCGTGTCTCATGTTCTGAGAACGTGGAGATTATTAAAAGCAGCAACGCGAAGCGAGACGAGGGCTGTTCGATATGAAAACACTGAATGATCGACGTGTTTCCTTCAGCGTTCTGCAGCAGCCTTTGACATGTGACACACAGAGAGAGACGACAGAGACACAAACACGCCTGCATCAATAGACATGTGTCAAACTCTTTGTGCTGAGAATCACACGACGCAGCTCGTCTCAGGCTGCAACAAAGACGTAGATTCATCTGTCGATTATGGTTTTGATTCATATCATCTATAAAAGGCCAAAGGGACGACTTCAAATGTCTCATTTAAGACAAAACAAGCAGCAAAACATATCTTAGTCTCCCCTATCGTGTGTCGTGCGAGGGAAAATGAGTCTGGTGGCTTCGGCGAGAGAATAGATGGAGACAATGGCATCAGTTCCAAGTCAGAAACAGGTGTGTGAATGATGTACAGAATGCACAAGGAAAGATGACTCTCTACTGTATGGATGTCGGTCTTTCACTGTGTGGAACTTTCCACGGGTAAAAGCCTTTCCCACAGTACCTGTAAGTGAAAGATCGCCTCCACTCATCAGAGATCATCAAGCTCCAACATCGTACATTCCACATACGACATGAGTGGATCTATTGTTGAGGTTCTTCTATATGAACTGAAATGATCAAGATGAGTTGTGTCCGGAATTCAGTGCTTTCCCACCTCTGCTCAACAATTGCCTCAGGAATCCATGAATTAAGACCGAAAATCCACAAATTCACTGATAAAAATCACTGACAATCACAAGAAAATGTTGTATAAATGTTGTAATGTTGTATTATTTAACAATTTTTAAAAAATATTCTTGTGTTGTTTTTTTAAAATTCCCATTCTTTACACATTGGATGTTTTTAGTTTTTTTGTCTTCTGTGTTTAACCCAATTTAACCCAAAAAGCGAGCAGCCATAATCAGATTCACTCACGACAGCCTTCCTAGCACACTAGCTGAGCACACTGAGGGTGAGATGACTCGGAGACAACTATTAAGTCTCTAATGAAGAGCATAACGGCACAGAGGGCAGCGGTGCAACAGCATCACTTCCACAGTGCAAGACATGAAACAAATGTCATTGTTCACATCACCCTGTTTACAGACCGACCTCACGAATGAACCTCTGAGAGGACGGCGATGGACGATGCTTACTTGCCAACAATAATGAAATTGCATTTATGTCTGGATAAAATGTTGCCACATAACGTCAGTTGTGTCGGGCTGCAGGAGGAGGCCTTCCACGGCTCTGCTGAGTGGATGTGTGTCCTGCAGCAGGAGGCCTTCCACGGCTCTGCTGAGTGGATGTGTGTGCTGCAGCAGGAGGCCTTCCACGGCTCTGCTGAGTGGATGTGTGTGTTGCAGCAGGAGGCCTTCCACGGCTCTGCTGAGTGGATGTGTGTCCTGCAGCAGGAGGCCTTCCACGGCTCTGCTGAGTGGATGTGTGTGCTGCAGCAGGAGGCCTTCCACGGCTCTGCTGAGTGGATGTGTGTGCTGCAGCAGGAGGCCTTCCACGGCTCTGCTGAGTGGATGTGTGTGCTGCAGCAGGAGGCCTTCCACGGCTCTGCTGAGTGGATGTGTGTGTTGCAGCAGGAGGATAATTGGCTGTGGGGAGACGGGGAGATCCAATGCAAGCGTATTCTGTCCTGACTGCTTGTGCTGCACATACTAATTGGGTGGCTCTCGTTGGCTTGAAGGTAATGAAACTGCCGTTATCATAACAGCAAAGTTCATTATTTATATCCAGATGCAGTGGAGTGTGAGGGCTGGGAGAGTTTTTCGGTGTCTGTGCTGCAGCTCTAATCTACAAGTCACATCTTTCACTACTGTACAGAGCACGTCATTGGCAATATGCAAATAATTATAAAAATAAATCCCACTAGCTATTATTAAAAGCTGACACTTTCCTATTCACGCCGTGTCTCTGACCGATGCAGTGCAGCTGGAACGACGCTCCGCCACCTTTCTTTCTCCTCCGAGTGAGGATATGGAATATTAACAGTTTGCATAAGCCGGTAGAACTCAAAGATCAAAGAACTCAAAGATCGAATCATCACTAAAGTGTGCGCCATGCATGAGAGACAATGAAAACAAATGGAACAGTTACAGCTGACATGTTGACATTTCAGGTGTGTCGATTGATTCACGACGTATAATTGAGTAACATGCTGCCACGTTTAAACAAACAGCACCAAACCTCTGGATCCAACTCATGGACTCATGATTATGGCTTCTTTGTTCTCCTTTGTGAAGAAACTGATGTTGATGTTTTCGTGTACGTTGCATTCGTATAATAATAATAACTTTTAGAATCAGGGTTTACAGACAAAGCGCTGCAATGTAACAACAGACAACATGGAGAGTTTATCTCTGATAAAACTAGAAAACCAATAGATATGACAAGAACAAACTCAGACATTAAATATTAATAGCAATAATAAAATAAAAGCGGTAAAGAGACGATATGTTGTGGTGTTGGATGAGACTCACCCATTTCTTGAAAGAAGTATCCATTCTTGGACATCCCAGAGGGACGAGCCTCTGAGGAGAGAGAGCAGAAGAGAGAGAATCACTGAGGGGGGGGGGGGGGGGGGTCGGTAACAGCAACAGGCCTGCAGGGAGACGTGAGCTATCATTATCACACGGTAACTGCTGGTACCAGAGATGGTTCAACAATACAAGTGAGCCATTATCTGACTTCTGTTAGTCATCGAGTGATAATGTTCAAGAGGGAAAGACTGGTGCATGTAAATGTTAGCATGTCCTGGATCCAGGAAGTCCTTCACTGAAACACTATTCATTCATTCATCCACTCACACACTCATCAAGTATCTGCCTCCTAACGGCCACGAGGAAGACTAGTGACACACTGATGTGTACGACTGTCTTTGAAGGACTTTTTATAACAAGTCCTCCAAATTGAGCAAAAAAACACAACTTTGAAATTGCCTTCCAGAAGACACGACTAATATTGTTTATTGTTTTCAAGCTTTGGTTGGATTTAGGTACAAAACACCATTTGGTTAATTGAGGCTCGAGCACAAGCCGCGGCCTCCCGTGTCAAAGCGTGTTCTTTAGTTGAGCCGTCCGTCCGTCCCAACATCCTCGACCTGCTAACTCTGTGGCTTCATACCGACCTGCGTCCACATGGTTACATTCCCATGCAACTGAGCTGCACTCTCAGCCATCTTCTTTAGGGGAGGCTGCTTCTACCGGACTGAACAGTTACTGAACAGTTTCAAACTCGTGCTCAACGAACAAAACAAAAAACGCTCCAAAGCGGCTTCGTTAGGTTCAGTAAAGAAACACCGTGGTTCGGCTTAAAATGACAACGAAATTGAAACAAAAGAAAGTACTTGGGTTGGGTTTATGCAACAGAACTGCTACCTGGTTATGTTTTGGCAACAAAAGTACTTTGTTCACACGGGACAGGAACCGCAGTCTTCTCAGTGTTTGAAAGGTTTCCCTCAACGTGATTCACAACGAGCCTTCGCTGTTTGGAAACGAGAGTTTGAGGAGACAGGCTGCTTCATAACGTCACAGTATTCCTCTCTTGCCTCCTATAGAAGATACGAGGAATGATTGTTTTACTGTTTTTAGTTTCAGCTCACACCTAAGAACAACAGAGGCTTAAACCGCTGTTGTTCTTAGGCGTTGGCTGAGAAGCTGTACAGTCGCTCAGATCATGTTCTGTCACGAGGCGTCATCATTTTTTATTGTCAATTAATGTGCCAATTATTTTCTCAATTCATTATTTCGTCTTTGAAACATCAGAACACAGAGTTGAGGTTGTGTCTTGTTTCGTCCGACCAACGGTCCAAAACGCCACAATGATCAGTTTACAATGATCTAAAGAACAAGGAACAGATTCTCACATGTGAGGAGCTGCAACCAGCAAATGTTTGGCTGAATGATTATACCCGTCATGTCTGAATGAAGCCGTAGAGAAGAACATGGAAAGTCTCTCGTGTCCAAAGGATGAACCGCCACTGCTTTGACAGATTGTCATCATTATTAAGTGGTAGTTACATAAAATCAATAACACGATGTTCTTTAGTACTCACAGAGAAGTTGGAAAACAAAAGCAGATCTGCCTCTTTGCTGGAGGGCTTCTGCTGCTGCACTCCTTTATTCATGTGCACATCACGGCTGCTGCTGCGTCTCTGAGTGCTGTGATCAGGAGCAGCACCGCGAAGATTCACGCACTGAGCTGTTTGGCACTGACAGATCGGGAGAGAGCTTTAGTGGATTGAAGGGGACTGCATGTTATCCATGTACTGGCTTTTCCAGATCAATGAATATACAACAGGAACGCTGCTCTGCTGTGAGACTGGAACAAATAAAGAGCTTTGGACCAACACTCACTGGAATAAACACGAAAACAACCGAAGTGAGTCACCTGCTTCACTTCGGTACCTCTTTGTCTGCACAACACATTTCAGCCTCGCAGACTCTCACGAAAACAATTAAATACGCAGAAACAAAACCTGTCGTAATAACACCCCCCATGCATGCAGATTCTCTCACAAGCACACCAGAGAAAGCTGCTGCACACTTCTGCCTCCTGAAGATATTTATTATTCACAACCGGTTATCGGATCCTTGTTGATTTTGCGATGAAATAAATGCAAACGTGGTTAAACCAAACTGACTGTTAACGCAGATCTTCCAGGAAGAGAAAGTTCAGCTTTTGGAAGTAGTTGATGCAAAACAATAAAAAGGTAAAAAAGAGGTTTATGATAATCATCTGCAGAAAAGAGGAAGCCGTCTACTTGCAGGCAGGAAGTCAGAACTGGTTAGAATAGCATCACACGAACGCCGCATCCCTTCCACTGCTCTGCTGTGTGTGTGTGTGTGTGTGTGTGCGAGTCTTTGACTTGGAATCGGTCCTTTCATCATGGCCCAACATGTACATGAGGGAAATATGTGTCAGTCAGCCCAGTTTACATGTCACAAACCCACAAGCAAGGCAACATCTGCTCCGCTCATCATCACTTGATGCCACATGACGAACTCTTGACTTCCTCACAAACCCAAACCGTGGTCTGATACCAGATATCTGCAATCATTTAACAAAAGATGGCAGCTGCTCGTTGCCTTTTGCAGCGATTGTGTTTTTTGCATCAGTCGGAGGAGCGACACAGCAAGTCAGCTGTTCAGATGATTTCCCTTCAATATGCTTTATGCAGGAATGTAACAATGACAATATCTGCAAAGCTTCAAGTATTACTACGATTTTAAATAACACAATTGTCTGTGACTGCAACCGCAAATGTGGAATGGAACAGCAGCTGACCCGTCTGAGTCTCCTTTCTGATCCTTGTGTCCTCAAAAGAGACCGAATGTCTTCCCTCAGTGATCCGTACATTCAGGGAGAGTTTTAGTGTCGTATATGCCCCAAGGCCAAGATCGAGTCCTGTAGGTGTATTGCCAACATCTAAAATGATCTCCGTTACCAAGTCACAGCACGCCATTACAGCTAAACACCGCAGGAAACCCAGACCGGCTGTTTACCGGCTGTTTCAGTCGACAAAGCCAAGCGAGGAGTCACTGTGAAGGACTGAAAATGCTCCTCGCTCACTTCAAAGAAAGATGATGGGACCAGAAACAGATGATAAGCAGATACTTTAAACTCTTATGTGCAATCACAAGTGTCAACTCGGGCACAAAAGCATCTGGATGAATTTCGGTGACCACGAGCGCTATCCTGGTGCAGTGTGGCACAAGAGGCTAAAGCTGGTGAATATATGTTCAGTAGAAGTTGGGGTTGAGCTTAAATAAAATCACTTCTAATCCCCTTAGAAAGCAGCAGGCACTTTAGAAGTTTAAAGAGGAGCAAAGTGCAAATATATCTATCACCAAATACTAATATGAGCAACAAAAAACTATAATTACCCTCACAGCGGCCGTTTGCCTCCGCCCACCAGCCAACAGTTTACATCCACGTCTGGACGGGACGGAAGGACAAACAGGAATGTCTGTCACAGGGACGGAGGCTCAAGAAAGCTTTGAATTAACATTTCAAGAGACACTGAAATAAGGAGTAAGAAGTGCATTTGTTGGGAAGTATTTTTAAAAGAATACAGAATATCACCAGACTTATCATTTAAAGTGAAGCCGCTCCAGATGCATCCTGAGAACGCCGGCTTTATTGATGAATAATATTCTCCATAGAATGTGTGCGGTTGTGTACTGACTTATAGATGCAGATAAATCAGCAAAGGGTACAGCCTGCAGACATCTCCATCTAATGTTCCTGCTGCTGTCGATGGCTTACAGTACTGAAGTGAAAGGGGAGGAGCTTACACGTTACTTTATTGGTACGACTCACTCGTTCCTCTAACCCAGTGCAGACTTTGCCTTCATTGCATCAAGGAAAGCGTGTTTTGATGTGTATTTAAATGCTCCAAGACAACAGGAAGTCAACTTCTCCGACCTTTGGTGTGTACATAAAGCAGCCGGGCTGAAGCTGAGCCGACCTTCCTCCCCGTGCAGGCTGATGTGTTGCAGGGTAGCACGCTGCAGGTACATGTGAAAACAGATGTCAGAAGCCCCAGGAGGGTCAAACCCTGGAATGTAAAGCAGAGGTGAGGCTGAGAGTCTGAAGTGAAGAGGGCAAGACATTAAAGAGGTGCCCAGGGGAGGAGGGGGCCGGCCTTCGGTTGGCTAATTGTGCCCACGGGCTCTCTGGAGCTGTGGTCGTTGAGAGAGCCCAGAGAGGGAATTCCTCCGGTGCTCGGCTCCGAGCTGCTCTGTCAGCTCGTCTGCACATTTTAAACAGCAGGCCCACATTTGGCCTTTATTCGTCTCCTTTTTAAAGAACTTCAGTCGGCATGCTAATCACACCCGCGTTGTAAAGGGCAGTTTACAGTTGGCATGGTGTTTCCCATGAGACGTAGGGGCACGCTGGAGCCTAAAGCTAGGTGAGAGGGCACGCTGGAGCCTAAAGCTAGGTGAGAGGGCACGCTGGAGCCTAAAGCTAGGTGAGAGGGCACGCTGGAGCCTAAAGCTAGGTGAGAGGGCACGCTGGAGCCTAAAGCTAGGTGAGAGGGCACGCTGGAGCCTAAAGCTAGGTGAGAGGGCTCGCTGGAGCCTAAAGCTAGGTGAGAGGGCACGCTGGAGCCTAAAGCTAGGTGAGAGGGCACGCTGGAGCCTAAAGCTAGGTGAGAGGGCTCGCTGGAGCCTAAAGCTAGGTGAGAGGGCACGCTGGAGCCTAAAGCTAGGTGAGAGGGCACGCTGGAGCCTAAAGCTAGGTGAGAGGGCACGCTGGAGCCTAAAGCTAGGTGAGAGGGCTCGCTGGAGCCTAAAGCTAGGTGAGAGGGCTCGCTGGAGCCTAAAGCTAGGTGAGAGGGCTCGCTGGAGCCTAAAGCTAGGTGAGAGGGCTCGCTGGAGCCTAAAGCTAGGTGAGAGGGCACGCTGGAGCCTAAAGCTAGGTGAGAGGGCTCGCTGGAGCCTAAAGCTAGGTGAAAAATTCAGCCTGTTGCTCATCACACACTTGTTTATAGTGAGTCCGGCTCTCGTCTGCAGGGCTGAGACGAGGCGTCGTGACTGGCCGAGGTTAGTGCAGGAACACGCTCCAGCCCTCCACCCCTCGGCGCTCCATCGGTTTGTTTTTCTTTCCCCTCCATCTATTCATACATCTCACTTTCCATTTCTTTCCCTCTCCGTCTCACTTTCCATTTCTTTCCCTCTCCGTCTCTTTCCTCTCTTCTTCTTCTTCTTTTCTGTCGTCTCAACGTCCATCAGTCACACACAGGTATGTGATGATGCTCAGGTGCTGCAGCTCTGCTGTTTCTTTGTGTGTTCGTAGTGAACAAGCCAGGCAGCGAAGGAGCTGGGGAGAGAGTGAGTGACTGAGGGGGGGGGGGATTCCTGCTAATTGCTTGCACATTCCCCTCTTGGGGGCGACCGTGCCGCACTGGGTTAAGAGGTCGTCTGGGAACCGGAAGGTCCACGGTTCGATCCCCGACTGGGACGTGTCACGTGTCGAAGTGTACCTGAGCAATACACTGAACCCCCTGCTTCCCGGGCGCCTGTCATTGGCAGCCCACTGCTCCCTATATACAGGGATGGGTCAAATGCAGAGACAAATTTCCCCCTTAAAGGGATAAAGATAGTATACATTCTATTCTATTCTATTCTCTTCCTCCGGCTCGATTAAAGCCAGGCCACCATCTCCCTTTCTAGTCTGCTGTTCTCCACACAGCCTTCTACTGTACGCTGCTCCAGCCTGCCGCCTGACAGCATAGCTCACTGCTCTTCATCTGTGGTGCTCACAGAACGACACAGAACGACACAGAACTACACAGAACGACACAGAACAACAGCTACAACTGGATCGCTGTGAGGAAGCGGGAGAGAAAATGTCGGCACAAAAGTCTAGTCTACTGTATATGTGTCTGCTCCCTGCTGTTCTCCAGCTCGGCGTCCTACAGGAAGTCTCGCTGCTGGCCGTCTTCTGTAATCCTCCGCCTGAGGCTGGCTGCAGAGCGGCTGGTGCAGTCTTTGTCTTCAGCCTGCAGGTGAGCTCCGTCTACCCGTGAACGTCACTCAGTATGAACTGTGCCCGTACAACGACGACGACACACATCAAATACAGATATTACCGGCACTGAGAGTGCTGAATACGGATGCAGCTGAGAACACAGATGGATGATGAACGCCATCACCACGTGCGACAAGGACAAAGAGGACATCGGACCTCAAAGTGAGGGAAGACTGCAAGAAACAAAAAACACATCTTATGGACACACAGACATTCCCTCAGTCCGAGCAGGAAGCAGAGAACGTGTCATCGTGCATCGTGATGCAACTCCTTTCTGCATTTTGATTAATTTGTCGGGTTATACGTGTGTGTGTGTGTGTGTGTGTGTGTGGGGGGGGGGGGGGGCAGCAGAGTCTTATACTCTGTTGTATTCTGTTTGTTGGTTTGAAATTAAAGTCAAAACGAGAAAGTAGCCAGCGCGGCACAAACTGTTCTGCGCTGGCTATGCCGTGCGGCCGTAGTCGGCCACACGAAAGCAAAATGAAACAGGAAGTGAAAGGAACACCTCGCCTGTGTGCAGGTCCGATTCCTGTGCTGTAACCTGTACAGTGAGCTTGAATCTGCAGTGAATGTGTGTGTGTGTGTGTGTGCATGCTTGGGTTAAACTGTCGCCTAATTACACGCCTGCAAACCCGAGCGGCCTGTCATGACCAAAGATGAGGGAGGACCACCAACCCGGTGTGTTTACCTTCTACAGATGTGCATTAATGTGCGTGTATAAAAGTACATGAACTTCATGTCCTGGTGTGTGCATGAGAGATTATGTGCATGTCCATGCTGTGTGCATTTAATCTGACTGCTGGGACTCACTCTACTTAAAATGTGGAGACGATGGCAGCAGGCAATCTGCTTTGTTTCTGGACTAACAGCATCTATTGTGTTTTGGAGAAAGGGCCTCTCCTGGGATTGAAATGAAAGTGCATCAAATGTTCAGTAAAGGGCCCCGAACATCCGTTCCTCATCCTCCACTTTCAGCCGAAAAACCGCTTAAAAACTCGTTAAATTCCTACATGTAATCTGCTGCAAAGAACAAAGCTTTACATCCAATCGTGTGAACATAAAACAGTTGAAAGTTAAACGTAAACAGTTCAAAGTGACTGTGCTGGTGTAGCAGGATGCAGTACATTAGTATTTAAACCCATTTGATCTGATGCTTGGAGAATAGATGCTTTCTATGCATCCACATGTGGAGCTGCTATAAAGCAGCAACGACGTGTGGAACGTAGTTCCAACGCGCCATGTTGGAACTACAGGGCTGTGTTTCTATACATGGAGCTAACAGGGATATGCTGCTTAAACAGACTGTACATCCGACGGTAGTTTGTAATTCACCAAAGCCACTACGTCTCAGTGTTGAGCTGCTGACTGAACAACCTTTGAACTCGTCGTGTTTGGCTCATTTGTGATGATGTGATTTGGAGGCAGATCTTGTGTTATTACATGAACATCTCTCCGGCTTCAGGAACTCCTCAGACATTGATTCTACGTTTGGAAACACGTCGGTTTAATGTGTAACTTAGTCCTTGAATAGGAATATTGATGATTTTGCTCTTGGTCTGAAGGGTCAGACACTACAGGCCAAAACAGTGTTTTCATGCACTGCTCAGTCTGGAGATGTTGTTACTTTGCTTCCATCACTTGTCTTCTTTAACACTAGTTTACAAAAAGACATCCAAAATGCAACTAATGACACGTAGCTGCGTCTTGTAAATGTACTCAGTGTAGCGTAGTGAAGTACGACATCTGCACATTGAAGGAAACGTTTGGCATCTTTGTTGAGAAAAGGAGTGAATTGATGATGTGATGATCATCTGGTGCTGATGGGCTGATTGATGAATGGAAACATCTCTGCAGCTCTGAGGAGACTGATCTCATCGTTGTGTTGGCGTTAGTGAAGACATCCGATGCATCAACACATGACAGGTGTTCATTACTCTTCTTTGACCTGTGCAGCTGTTATGTATGCTTTTGTGTTGTTATGTCATCTATTGTAATAAAAATGAGTCCTAACTGCGTGAAGTCAGCGCTGGTGAGGAAGATGACGTGCACATCTCTGCACACGACACCGTCTCATGTGAACACATGAAGGCTGTGTTCCATGGACAGGGGGATGCAGCGGTGCTCCTCGTCTACTGAAGGGATGAGGACAGGACAGGACAGGACAGGACAGGACAGGACACGACAGGACAGGACAGGACAGGACAGGACAGGGGTGCACTCTGCACAGCGACTTACCCAAAAACCAAACAGCTGCATCACCGAGGAAAGAAACCCTTTGAGAAAAGGTGGTCTCGGGGGAAAGTTTTATAAACGTAACATGTTTTACACGTCGTCTGCCTTCCTGATCCTGAAACATTAAAATGTGCTCGTCCAATATCGAGTACAAAACAGAGCAGGAATCAAACGGTTACCTAATCATAATGCTTTATGTGAACACTTAAAATCATACTTATGTTAATAATAGTTATATCACTCACAGATATTCTGTGAGTGATATAACTCACAGAATATTCGATGTAGATAGAATGAAATATAGAATGAAATATAGAATGAAATATGTATATAATTACATGCAGTGTGTGTCGGGACAATATCTGTGACCCAGTCAGTGTGTGTGTGTGTTACTTAAAACGAAAAAAAATGCTTATGTGTGAATATACTTGTGCGTGTGACTGTCTTGATTGGACATGTTTTTGTGATATCTCAGTGCTGGTGTGTGTGTGTGCGTTTCTCCTCTGCCCAGATGGCTCTGCTCAGAGGCTGGAGCCTCTGAGATCTGTTGCCAGTGGTGAATACTGATCAGAGATCACTGTCACATCTACAGCACACACACACACACACACACACACACACACACACACACACACACTGCTTCATGTGCCATGTCCATCCCTCTCCGTCTGGCAAGCGCACTTGCACGAGCCCCCCCATCAGCGCAACACATGAGAAAGTGCATCGTGAGCTCTGCATTCCATCTGCCTCTGCTCGGCAGGTCGACCGCCTTTGGCTTGGTGGGTGTCTAAACTGAAGCACTACGACGCAGGAACCACTTGTGTCGCATACCAGACGTGAACAACAAGAAGAACAACCAAAGAGAGAGAGAGAGAGAGAGAGAGAGAGAGAGAGAGAGAGAGAGAGAGAGAGAGAGAGAGAAAAGAAAAAAGCGGCAAACGCGCACTCATACAAAAATGCAGCAAAAAACAATCACACAAAGATAAACCACATCTGCATTTGTGAAAGCATAACGTGGCTTCTACAACTCCACCTCCTCTGAGAATAAAATGAAAACAAGTATGTACAGTGGGACACATGCACAAACCCAAACATCTGCCGTCCCTCAGAGTGGAGGTGGGCTGCACATGTATGTGCACAGGAGGGGTTCTGGTTTCACGAGGTAGGGAACCCCCAAGGTTCTCCCAAGTCAACGACATGTCGTGCACAGCTGAGGAGCAGCTCTGAGAGCTTGGATCCACTTACCTGAAGGCACAAAATGTAGAACTTTGTTGGTCTCCATGGCTGAGCAAGAACGCACACTTCCTCTCTCCAACCGCCTGCCCCCCCCCAAGTCAACCCATCATGGTTGTGTTATCCTGCTGATGAGTGTGAGATCACCTCTGCTCCCTCTGCTCCCTCTGTGTCTGACTGCCTCTCAGACACATGCAGTGACTCAGCCTCACTGTCTGCCTA
Organism: Ophthalmolycus amberensis; assembly: GCA_024529925.1. NCBI lineage: Eukaryota > Metazoa > Chordata > Actinopteri > Perciformes > Zoarcidae > Ophthalmolycus > Ophthalmolycus amberensis. The sequence goes on along the minus strand of JAFEUB010001451.1, from coordinate 141,967 downwards.
CTCGCTGTCTCGCCGCTGGGTCCTAGTGCCTCCCGCTACCTTTCCAACCCACCTCTCCCTCCACTTTACCAGCTCACCAGTCGGCAGCCTATGGCAGGCCGGCATGCAGCGAAGGCGAGCCTCGTGTCAAGACCCCCCAGCGGGCCCAAGATGCAACACGTCGTCCTGTTGTTCACCTGGTCACCGTTGCTTTATCCGACAAATAGCTCAGACTGACTCAACTAGTTTCTCCATGAATGTGAGCGTATCTCTCTCAACGATCTCACGATGTCCACGCATACTGCCATGTGATCGGACGATGTCAAACCGAGAGCGTGACGGGGATGAAGCCACAGCGTAACGCTGTCGTAATCACGGGATCGTTCCGCAGAACATGCACACAGTAATGCTTTGTCTCTCTCAAGGAAGAATATTGTGGATCATAATTTATTGAAGTTAAATAATCTAAACCAAATCAGGCCGAAGCCCAACCAAAGACTGACAGCTGACCCAACTGTCTGGTGATTTTCCACAAAAGCACATATTTTAAAAACAATTAGTTGATTCAGAAATGAAACAATTTCTGAGCGATAAATCAATAGTTGAAATAGTGGCGTGTTCAGGAGGACTAGCTGTTGGAATCTCTCTCTCTCTCTCTCTCTCTCTCTCTCTCTCTCTCTCTCTCTCTCTCTCTCTCTCTCTCTCTCTCTCTCTCTCTCTCTCTCTCTCTCTCTCTCTCTCTCTCTCTCTCTCTCTCTCTCTCTCTCTCTCTCTCTCTCTCTCTCTCTCTCTCTCTCTCTCTCTCTCTCTCTCTCTCTCTCTCTCTCTCTCTCTCTCTCTCTCTCTCTCTCTCTCGTCAACTGTCGAATAAAATGCAAAAAACTATGTTGGTGAGTCGCAGGCAGCCCTGATCGAAACTGACTCATAGCTTTGCCTTGATGTGAGAGCAACATGATGGCAAACTTACACGCTGTTAACCGGCACCAGAGAAATGATGGCACGGAGGCGTCCGTCATCCCCAGTTAAAGAGACAGGGACTGGCATCAGGTCCGCATTCAGGAGCCAAACGCAGGCTCGCACGGTGACAGGTTTCTGCAACTCTGTCCAAGAAGAGCAAGCTGCTGCAGGGGGCATGAGATTCTGGAATTAGTTGTAAATACTGATCATAGTCTGAAATGAAATGCACAGAAAACTAAATAAACCCCGCTTACTGTCTCATATCTGCATCACGTATGCATCTTTACATTCCTACGAGCCCCATCAGGTAACATACAAGCAACGCAACTTCAGAGCTCGTGTTGTTTGACGTGAGCGGCCGTAACGCTGTGAAACGGGTTCTCTGGGCTCTCCGGGATGACTCCCAGGCAAACAAGGAACACAGAGCCTCCTGATCGGGGTCTTACCAAAGAGGCAACGTCAACAACTCTGACCTACTCTAACTTTGTTAGACCTCGAGGCTCGGAGCGACAGCAAATACATTTTGAGTTACACGTATTTTGTCCGGGTTTACATTAGTTTCATATCAAACAGGTTTGTGATGGTAGTCTGTGGAAGTCCACACACTAAGCTGGTCAAACAAACAGGACCTTCAGCCTGCAGACCAAAAGTCAACATCGACTTATTTCAATCTATGTCCGTAACCAACATGGCAGTCATACCTGAGCTAAACCGCGATGCTTTACTGAACATAACCAAGTACACTTGTTGCTTAAATACAACGACGTTAAACATCGGTTTAAGACCGTAGTCCCTTGAAAGCTAATTGAGAATGTAGCTGACTTGTATGGAACGTCATTTCGTAGGATACAGGGTCCATATTAAACACCATGTAGACCGAGACCAAGAACTAGAAAACGTTGCATCGATTTACACTGTTCCATGTCTCAAGATGACCAGGTGATCAGACTGTTACACGGTGATATTGGAGTACAGGTTTTCTTTTGTAATGCAATAATAAGCAGGTTGGATTTATAAACACAGAGGCCACTGGATCAAAAGGTTCATCTCCCACCCTGAAGTAAATGCTCTGTGAAAGGTCTCTCGTTTGCATCAGCCAGCACATATAACATCATGTGTGCGGGATGGCCAGCGGCGCGCACACACACACACACACACACACACACACACACACACACACACACACACACACACACACACACACACACACACACACACACACACACACACACACACACACACACACACACACACACACACACACACACACACACAGAGGGAGGCTCGCGACTGAATTAACGGACAAGCGGAGCTTCATTCAAAAACTCCTGAATAAAAGCTTTGAATTTGAAGAATGCGTGCATGCGGTACAGCCCTGGTGCTCTGGTCCGGTCCACTCTGTTTATGTTACAGAGCCAAGGCTGTGAGTGAACACTGGGGCTCTTCTATTACTGTCCACACAGAACACACAGAACAGACTGCGAGGAGAGACGGGCTGAATTCAACAAAAAGCGTATTGGATTAGAATCACAGACTCCGCCTTTAAATAGGCCTTTGTCTCATAATAATTAAAGGATGATCACGATAGGTAATAATCGATTATGACGTAATTTGTGTTCGTCTAAATGACGGACAACGAGAAAGTCGACTGCAGCCACTGTAGCTGCTGTCCAGTCGGGTGCCACCGCTCCCCACGGGGAGACGATGGCACAGCCGGCGCAGGGAGACTTTCCCGCTGATCATGTGACGGCGGCTGAGTGACATTTCTGAGCACATGATCCCGTCGCTCGCTATTCTAACATGCAGCCATGTGGAGCACGGGCCTGCAGAAAAGATGCGTTTCCACTGATTTGTAGTCCGGTGCTGTACATGACTGTGCTGCTGCAGTGTGTGTGTGTGTGTGTGTGCGTGCTGTCCTTTTGTCCTTGCGCCAGATGTCAGGATGTGGTGTACAGCATCATTAGGATGCCATCGTGCCTCTGTGCCGGTGTTAAGACTTTCCACTTGGTGATTTTAAAAGCCGACCCTGTCCTCAGAGGCCGCGGGGCTCCTGAGGTGGCTGCGTCTGCACTAGTCTAGTATTAATGGCAATACAGCAGAGCAAGTAATGATGCACAAACAGCGGCAGCTATTGCCTCAGCGAGCCATCAATCAGTGAGGGAATCCTGCTCCCTCCTTCTGACTGGGAACAACCTTCATTAGCAGCCGCCTGTGTGTGTGTGTGTGTGTGTGTGCATGACTGTGTGTGTGTGTGTGTGTGTGTGTGTGTGTGTGAATTAAGGGAAGTCTGTCTGTTTTTGTTCATCCCCCTTTGTTGATGATGTTGTTGATGCTGTAGTCTGGCACAGGAAGAGAGAGAGAGGCGCAGTGATAATCATAATAACAAAGGAGAAAAGAGAGATGAAGGAAACAGGAGGAGGAGAGAGAGACGATGAAGAGGAGGAGAAGGGAGAAGGACGAGAAGGAGGATGAGGGGAGCAGCTGGTTCTTGTTACTCTGCTGCCCCCACACATCACTGCAGGAGCTCTCAGTATATACCATCCCGCAATTCCCACTGTATGGGTATGTGTGTGTGTGTGTGTGTGTGTGTGTGTGCTCAGTGCAGAGCTATAAGTATTGCCAGGGGGACGAGGGCATATTTCAGGTCACAAACTAGCTACAGATTTAATTTGGAGGAAGAACAACTTGATTATATTCTGTGCCTGAGATGAGGCAGGTGAGCACACACACCACCAGAGGATGCAATGCTGCCTTCCATTTCAACTGGGAAGTAGCAATTTCCCAGTTCCCACTCGGACATTTCGACTGGACCGCCGCCTGATGTCGGATTTTCGACTCGGAAAGTCGGACTAAACATCTAACTCCCGAACTCAAAATCCAAGATGGCTGCTCCGAGCATCAGTAATATCCTGTTTATTAGCACTTCTGTCCCACTTGTGTCTCATTGAATCGGTCATGCATACAGTACGGTCCAAGTGATGCCTGTGAACATGTTGCTACGGTGTAATTATACACAGAATACTACCATAGTGTACTGTTATCTATGGTACTGCTATTAACAGCTAACCTGGGTGTGACGTCGCTCCCAGCCCTAACGAAGACTCAACACATGTGGCTGTGAGGTGGTCCATCACACAGTGGTAGCTCAATCATCTGGTCAAATCAAAGAGTAGTCTGACATTACTTACTCAGTTGCGTTGTGGTTCACATGTTGTAAGTAGAGTCATTTTCTTTCAGTAACTATTTCTTTCTGACCTCAGAAGATGCTCCAACGTTTTAAGTGCAACACTACATTGTGAGTTTGCTCGACGTGATATTGGGATGAGCTCTCCCCGTCACACTGCTGGCAGAAGAAGATGTGCACTTTGACCTTCCATTGTCCTGAACACTCAGGAAATGAGCTGACACAGCCGCACGCTTCTACACACGAGCCGGACAAGAACACAACCATCAACTGGCACCTTTGTATAACCTTGTTTTATAGCTACAGCAGAACTTAAATCAACCCTCACTCCATTGGTCGGGTTGATCTGTTGATGCTCAATCAACAGTAATAGAGTCAGCTTCTCTTCTTCTTTTAAACCAACCTGAGTCTTTCTCCGTCCTGTGCCAAACCAATAATTGGCTAAAAGAACACAATGCTACAACAGAGTCAGTGCTCCCTGAACGCACCTCATTCAGCCGCAGCAATAAGTAAAGCAGCGCCAGCGCTGCTCCTGTTGGTTAACTCCTTTGTTTGGCATCAGAGTAATGGCTGCCACGGCGGCCTACAGTTTGACAGAATCAAATCCTCGACAACAACGCGCTCCAGCAAAGTGCCACGCAGTAAATCCCCCCCGCTCGCTCGGAGTGGGGGGAGTTTCAGCCCTCATCTAAACGGGGGAGGCTGACTGAGCAGCGCCTCGCTCACACAGCACACACAGCGGCCTGCCTTGCTCAAGGGCACGTGACTGGCACTCACTTTTCCCTTCTGCTCTTCCAACAGGCTCTCCGATTAGAACCAGCAACCCTCTGCTCACAAACACACTTCTCAACTCTCTCTCTTCCTAATATCCCCATGACATGTTTATCACAATGGCCAAATAAAGATGGATTTATTAATCCCCAAAGGGATCAGGTAATAATGACAAATTAAAGGATTATTGTATCGCTGATGCAACATAGACAAAGGATGACGAAGCAAAATACCTTGAATATAATCCCCAACACACTCACCAGGAGAGACGATGTAGAGCGAGAGACAGACACACTGCCCCCTGCTGGAGGCCACACAGCCTCAACAGCATTCTTCAAAACATGTCGTTTCTGTTCGAGGGTTTCTTCTATGGTGCCTGTTTTCAAAGTGAAAGTGAAAATGAGTAGCAGATGTATTTATTAATAGTGAAACACAGAGCAGTTATCTCAGTGAGGCTGATCTCCCATTGGTCAGATAAAGAAATGTGCAGAGCAAGAAGCAGCACGGATCCTCCTCCTCAAATATTGCACAGGACGACATTGTCCCACAGACAGCAGTAAGTGGTAGAGTGGCTCATATCTCCCTCTATCCTTAACAAAACGTCCACATTAAAGATGAATAGTCATGGTGATTAATCTAATAATACTGCACGTGCTCTAACCTGATGTGTGGTCATTTTGAAATCAATACCCATCTCTTTGAGAAAATGATAATTCCCTGATGTTTATCAGCCAAGACTCCAGCTCCTACTGTGTGCTATTAATATGTGTTTCCAGGAGTGCGTGTCACCTTTATGAAAGTAGATGAAGCTGTCTCGTTCTGAAAAGAAGCCTTTGCTCGCAGACGAGCACTTCTGAAGAAACAGAAGACGATGAAGTCTGCGCAGCCTTAAGGTTCTGTGCACCTACAGAGCGCTCAGGAAGCGCCACAATGAACGGCAACGGGCACCGTGCTGTCTCGTGCTGCGAGCAGGAAGACAGCAGACACACCGCTGGTGGACACACACCGGGAGGGGTTTCCTCTCCTCCTGCCTCGCATTGTCCGTTTCTCAGATGCTGGCCGAGTGCCGCTCGCCGAGGAGAACAACAGAACGCGTCCGTCATGAAACCGCACGCAGACAAATCAAACAAACAATCTGACTATAGACACGAATGATTTATCGGCGTGCCGGTAGATCGTAAACTAATATTTACAACATGATTTTCCATGCATTCTTTTTTCCAAAGTGCCATTCTGTGTAATAGTAGATACGTGAGCAGGAAAGTGTAGTAACATTACTGTCATTTCTAAAAGGTCTGCTTCAGGCAGTGAGCACTAAAGGGCTCCAGTGAGGTGTCTCCACTCATCCACTCATCACTTTGTACACAGTCAAGAAATAGTGAAAAAAACGTCCATCACTGGATGTGATCATCACTGGATCATAACGTCCATCACTGGATGTGATCATCACTGGATCATCACCCAGAGTTCACGTCTTCAAATGTCTTTTGTCTGACTGTGAGTTTACAATGATAACACAGAGGGGGGGGGAAGCAGCAGATGCTCACATTTGAGAAGCTGGGACCAGTCTGGATGGAAACTATACTTCCTAGTGTTAGGGAGTATATATATATATTTATATTGTTGTGAAAACATCTCCTTCAAACAACTGTTTCTATTCCAGATGCTTTACAAAAACTACACTTAGAGGATTACATTTTACGGCATCGTGATAGCGTTATAATTTACCTTCGGCATCATAATGTATCTCAATGCAACCTCCAGTAATACCAGGCGGCAACCTCCGGTTCTGCAGAGTACAGCTGATGAGGAAGTGTCTTAAACTTGCATTCTCTCTAGTGTCCACCAGGGGGCGACTCCTCTGGTTGTATAGAAGTCTATGAGAAAATGACTACTTCTCTCTTGATTTATTACCTCAGTAAACATTGTAAACATTTTTATTATTAAACATTTATAGTTTATGGTCTCAATCTCTAGTTTCAGGTCTTCTTGAAGTATTTAGTATTTAGTGTAGCCGTCACGCGAATAAAATAACATTATAAATACAAGTTCATGGTTACTGTAGAAAGATGTAACCAAGATAACATTTGTATTTCTGGACTATTACTTGGACAAAAACATGAAAAGCTGAACGTGGCTTTAAATTCTGATTTTTGACATTTTAAAGATTTTAGAAACCAATTATTCTAGAATGATTTGATGGATAAAACATCCTGTAATTCTCAGACTTGTTGCGTTTTACTTGTCCTTATAATATGTGCACATTCATATGTGTGAACTGCAGTTTAACACCACGACGTGTCTCTTTAACGTGACAACGTGCTTCTAGAAGCGACTGAGGGAGCCGGAAGCTCAGCTGTGTCTGAGCTGATCGATTAATGTCTTCACCAGCAGCTACCTGATTCTACTGCAGTCCCGCCAGACAGCCAATGATCAACGACACTTAAACAATTCACACCGTCACCCAAACCCCCCACGCGTCCTTGAACACACCACTGCGTTACGTAAGACGGACAAGAGGCTTCAGAGGAGCACTGAAGACCTCTGACCTCAGATCCGTTACGACGACACATATTCAATACTGAACATATTCAAGACCTCGGGTCAGATAATGACTCATACGCAATTGTAAGTTTTGAAAAACATTTTTTCCAAGGTACATTCTGTGAAACTTGATGATCTAAGCCTGGAACATTCAGAAAAAGCTTCTTTGTAACTCAGTGAATTGTATGTTCCTCCAACTGTGTTGCTGGTTTACTGCAAAAATCCGGGCCAACGCTGCCATTGAATAATCACTAACCAATTCATCTGCAGATTATCTTAAGAATCAATGGACACGGTCCTGTCTAACATCAGTGCATTCAGCTGGTTGAATAGTTTGGTTTCTACTGAGAGAAACACACAAACACTCACAAATCACTCAGGAGTCTGAATATTACATCGTGTGTTAGTCCTGAGGTGAGACTGAATGTTTACTGGGTTTTATGAGGTTAGAGAGAATAAGATACAGATGAAGGACTCTAGATAAAGTATGGATCCCTTTCTTCACCATGTAAAGACAGAATCACATTACCGGTTGTTCTGTAACAGGGAGAACGTGAGTCATGCTCCCTTAATACAGCCTCTCTGCCCTGAAGTTTTGTATTTTTAAATACCAGAGCCTACTTTTTATATATTTATGTAAATCTCATTTTTTATTTGTTTATTTTGGATTTTTTATTTTTTATTATATGTTGTTCTTTTTATTACATTGTATCATCACGATGTACCGTTCTTGTCTCTTTTTTTATGTCCGTAATATTTCACATAATCCGGGTTTGTGCCGGATAGGAGGACAGGACTTGTTGACATCACAATCCCGATAAACAAAGTAAAAAAACAAAAGAGCTTTGAAGATACTGTTGCGTAAAGACATTTTCTAAATGTGCGCTCTACATTACGAACAGGGTCACGCTGTGTCCTCCAGAGCAGGTCAGCATGTAGAGCGCGGCATCACCAGCGTCACAGAAGCTCCACTCCCACAGGAGCAGAACAACATGGAGGCATCTCAAGTCCACCAGCAGCTCAGGATGGAAGCGTCACAGAGAGGTAATCCTGGGTGGGACAGGCCGTTACACAACACACACCACAGGATGTGTGGGAACAGTGATGTTTGGGCAAATGCAACGTCAAAGGAAAACAGATTTTGTTTTTATTTTGTGAGGATTCAGGGCTGCAAAGCCTCTGCTCTGCAACGACCAATTAAAAATACAAGATAAGGCAAAGTAAGGTTCAAGAGGCTGATCGAGTCGTTCTGAGAAGTGTCCAAATTACAAGCTGCTCGATTTCATTTTGATGTGGTTCAAAGAAAACCAGCCTGCAAGCCGACAGTATGAAGGAAACCTGTTTCACATCACACATCAGAGAAGAGTTTACATGGTTCATACATGTACCTTCATAGAAACAGCTCCAGCTACATTATTATCATTATTGTCTATTTAATATCGATTATTTCTAATGAACCGATGAACCGTTTAGTCTGTCAAATGTAAGACAATAGTGAGAAATGGCCTTTCACTCTTCAAATGTCTTGTTTTGTCTGATAAACACAAAAACATTATATTCATAGTCATAGCAAAGTGAGAAAAAAGAGCAAATCTTGAAATGTGAGAAGATATTAACTGCATGTTTGCTCAATAAATGACTTGAATGATGAATTGATTCCACAACGTTCTGTTGAGCCAGTAATGGATTCATCAGCTGACCACTGATCAACATTAAATCTATTAGAAGATGTCACAGAATCAGTCGGAATGGTCAGTTAGAGAAACACAGTTGAAACCGCAGTGTCGGCACAATAACACCAATGTGTTGTATTTATAGATCTAAAGGTGAATGTGCTTATCTGCTCCACATCTTGGGTGTGTTTCTTGTGGTGCGTTTGGAGTTCAGATAAGTTACCTCTCTTCTAAACCATCATTGGGAATGTTGTGTTTTAGTCACCTTATCGGTGGCCACTGTGCTGAAAATATAACTTATTTTACTTCCTAAAAATGTGAACGTGAGGCTGCAAAGCATGGAAGAGCACGACGTTCTCACGATGCCACATTTGACTGTTTGTTGGACTTAAAGCCGCTTGTTTGCGTGTGTCTTGGCAGCAGCCCATCAGTCCCTCCATCCACACACAACCAGCTCTGCCGTGTTCCTCACACATCACGTCAGAACACGTGTCGGGAGAAAACCTGCACAGATGTCAACACGACAGAGGAACATGTGTGACTCCGCTGTGAGAGGCGTGACCAACAGCGCAATATGTTTGATTTGCACGTTCTGTCACCAGAGAGGAGCATTTTATTCAGCTCTGAGACGAGTACAGTAAGAGTACAGTCGGTGTTGGAGTTTGCAGGTTGTCCTGCAGCACTTCAACGAAACACTAAATGATGCAACAGTCGGGAAATATTAGCCTAACAACTCTGCAAAGCAATTGAAACTACATAATGGAGGCTGTTTCTTAATGAGTCTTGTTTCCACTCCTGCCTAATTTCCCTCTTTAGCAAATTGGCCCTCCTCTGGTGCAGTTTGTGTCCCACTTAATTCAAGGAGAATCTCTCTCTCCATCTGTATCTATCTCTCCATCTCTCTGCACGCACGCGCGCGCACACACACACACACGCACGCGCACACACACACACACACACACTGCACTTTAACTAACTCTGTAGACAGCTATGACTTGCATGCCATCATGCATGACAAGTAGCTTCAGTAGTTTGCATCATGAAATCATTTTTTGGAGTTGTGCAAAATAAAAACACAGTTCTCACACCAAAACCATGAATGTCACGACAGTTGACCCGCGCGTGAGACACGCGAGCAAGAAGTTAAAGGCATCTTCTTACCTGCAGTGAGTCGATTGACTGACCCCCCCGTCGCCTCTCCGTCGTCCTGCACAGTTTCCATAACGTCCATTTTCTCTCACCAGCTTTTCTTACTTGTTTCACAGGAAACGAGTAAAGAAAACGAGGCGTCTGTTTCGTCCGGTGGCTACATAAAAAGATACAACAAAGAAAGTCACGACACGGTCATCATCAGGTGTTGCTGACAGCACGCGCCCGCCGAGTGCCTGAACCAGTGACCCCGCCCACCGCACCCTCACAGGCACGAGACCGGTGGATTTGTCCAAACTAGTGTCGGACTGAATATCCGGTCATTGAACGTGACACCTGCCCCCAGCTATGCTGCAGTGAAGGTTCAACCCGTCCACAACAAACACGTGCTCTCAATCACTTCTGATGCATGGACCAACAAGTACGAACCCAAAGCTCAAGTTAATGTCACTTGAATGCATCTATGTCAAAGAATTAATGAAAAGAAGCGTGTTCAGTTGCTGCTGATGTTTTTTAGATGATGTTAGGAAACCAGACCCTGAAATAATCTGCTTTTCGTCAGTTTGCGTCCCTTACTGTCCTCCGTCTACTTCTGGTCGTTTCGTGTCTCTTTGTAGTCATGTTGCGTTTGTTTTGTGTGTTTTTGGTCATTTTGTAGTTGTTTGTAGTTGTTTGGTTGTTTGTAGTCGAGTGTCTCTTTAATTGTCACTTTGTCTTCGTTTGTAGTCGTGTTCTGTGTGTTTTTGGTCATTTTGTGTTCGTTGTCGTTGTTTTATGGCTCTTTGAATTCATTTTGGGTAGTTTGTAGTCGCTTTGCACCTCATGGTCATATTGTGTTGATTTTGCATCTATTTTTAATCATTTTGCGTGTCTTCTGTATTTCTTGTCTCATTCTAGTTGTTTTGCATCTGTTTAGATGTTTTATGTTTCTATGTGGTTGTTTTGTGTTTGTTGTCATTTTGGCTGATTTGTCATCTTCTTGTGTCTCTTTTTTTGTAGTTTTTTGTCTATTTTGAGATGATTTGCATCTTTGTTGCTGTGGTTAAAATTGTGATGATGTAAAGTTGTGGCTATAAAATACTTATGATATTCTATGAGAAATACACCACAACTATTTCCAAATAATCCAGAATGGATATACAATAACAGGTATTTGTACAGTACAGTAGCTTGTTACCACCATTGATTGTTTTTTTTTACACAATGCATTAAATGACAATATACAACCAACCCATTGTAACCGAGGCCATGTGTCCATGTGCTGTTCTGAAGCTGTTGGAAGAGGAGGCTGAGGCGGTGGCAGGTAGCTGGATACTCACGGGCTCTTTGATGACTTCCAGGTATAGATGCAGGTACAAAGGTTGTATCCCAGAGATCTGATCACGCTTGTATTCGTATCTGTAGGTGGGAGTCAGCCCTTTGATCATAACAGTCACACTGCACTCTGCAACTCCCCCCCCCCTTACAGTTTGCTATAAAAACTAAAACCCAAGTTAGAAATCTGTTCAGAATGTAGCTCCAGCATCAACAACACAGCACTACACTCTAAACCCGAATTGATTTCAAATTAAACTTTTCAGTAGTCATTGCTTATACTTGCGTGTTTTGTAAAACAACTGTGTCATTACTAAATCTATTTAGTAGTTTGCACTAATCAACTGAAATAGTGAGTGCACTGATCATGTTCTAGCAGAGATAACTTGGCAGGTTACGTTTCTGTAAGGGAGGGGAGGGGCCCGTTTGAATTTCACTCGACGAAGCATTAGTGCCGTGTGCAGCGCAGTGACGAGCCCAGAGGAGTCTGCTCGTCCTGCATCCAAGCGCGACACCTATCCTGGCTTTGACGGAGCTGCGGGACTTCTGCAACAACTTTGAACCAAGTGGAATGGTGAGTGTGTACTCTCACCATATTGACTGTAACGTTAGATATCATTCTGGGAGCATTTATTTCAACAAGTAAGCTAAACGCTAATGTTAGCTGAGTGTTAGCATGCTAACGATTTTCTGTGGGTCGTTTATAACTTTAACACGTGTGCTGTGTTTTAAGCTAGCTGACGATAACGTTACGTTAGCTTTTCAAAATGGTGCTTGGTTAGGTTGCACAGGAGTTATTTATTGCATTTATAGCAGTAACTTAGCTAGCTTCTCAAGGCACGAGGTCATTAGTTGGTTATTAGCAGAGGCTGGGTAACGTTTTGCAGTGGAGTTAATGTTACTGGAACTGGGTTGTTGAACTGAAAGTTGAGCCAATCGTTTTATTCTTGTTTTCACAGGTTCTTGTGACGATGCAATGGAAGTGTACATATTGTGAGTTCATAAGTCGACTCAGGTCGCCCCCGGATCGCGCACCGTCAAACAGCGGACTCACTGCGGACACCGGGGTATCTGCACATCAAACGCGCCTTTTTCCCCTGTTCAAATACTGCAGGCAGGTAACAGGCAGCCTACCATTAGGACCCAGGCAACAGGGGGCATACAATAGGGTGGGAGGTTCACCTTTCCTCCTGAACTCAGACAAACCTGAGAGAGCAACTGATCTACCTCGAGGCCAGCCTTTGTTTGGTAAGTTCTCTTTCCTTTTTTAAATATGTTTAAAAGCGTGAAATTGTAGAAAAAACATTCTGTAAAGTGTTAACAATACTTTTTTGATCCATTTTAGATTTCCTCCCTGGCAACCATCGGAGGACATGACACAAAACGGGTTACATGGAACAACCTTGCCCGCATGTTCAACGGTGATGTTGGGAAGAGAATGAACTGGAAAGGGATAAATGGGAAAAAGTCCTTCAGCCAGATGGAGTCGAAGACTTTGCTCCTGCGTAAGTAACTAATATTTAATGAAAACAATTTGAAGTCACCCAGAGGTCTTAGGTGGTGTTCAAACTTACAAATTCTCTTTGCAACTTCAACTTCATTCTCTGCTCAGGTAGATATTACTCGACTATATCTTCACATAATAGTTATATGATATATTAGCTCTGAATATAGCATAGCAAACCTTTACATGCCAGACAGCCACTAGCTTTTAGACTGCATGTCTGCTATATGTTCCACTGAGGGCTCATGGGATTTTGTATGATCTGCTTGTGATTACAGATGCCGTCGAAAGAATCATGTCTCACGTGCCGCCACAGATGATGAGTGTGAAACAGCAATGAGGTGGTTCAACCTGGCAGCAGACAGGGGAAGCTCCAGGAGGCGTGCCACAGTCAGCATCCCTACTGAACAAGCCTAAACATGTATGTGTTATACATGTGATACATGCGATGTTTTAAAATCCTGTTTTTGATACTATGCATTGCAGAGTTTGCTGTCTGTTTAGGTCTTATATGCAGAGACACCTTAACTGTGGGGTCTGCTAGCCCCTCCAAACCAAGCCTCACATGGTTTTAATCCCCCTTTGTCACCAAAGACTCTCAGGAAATGTTTAACTACTAAGTTATTTTAGTACTAAGTTATTTTGAATTATGTTATAAGTTTATGTTGAATGAGGAGTCGGAATGTTCCACCACTTGTGTTTTACAGTGTATGCTCAGGACTGCATATTGGTGTTCAGTTGTTTCGATATGTTTAACCCAGTTCCTCTGTCCTTATCCAGTCAAGTTGAAATGTCTGCATGTGAATAGTCATTCACATGGCACAGTTACTGTGTAATGCTGCATTTCTTCTCTCGACAAGTTGGAATTTCTTGTTACAATGCAATGTTTTGAAAAAATAAAACACATTGGAACATTCAAATGTATTGTTTAATTTCTTTCCTTCTGTACAATTTTCTTGAAACAATACATTAAATCTCAAAATCAAATAGTATAATTAATTTAATTAAAAGTAAAGACATTACTTAAATAAACTAATGGTCTTAAGTAGCAATAAATAATGTTATATTAGTAATTTGTTCATATATGCTTATGTATGTTGAAATTAAAATAGTTACTTCATTAAACTTAGATTAAAGAAAAAATGAGTCAAGTGAACTAATGATTTTTAGTAAAGATTACTAATGTGGGCTTAAATTTGTCTACTGCATTCATTAAGGTTCTATGTTAACACCACTAGATCTGTTTAGTTCCTCCATTTGTAAAAACTTAATTGGTTTGAGGCAACGGGTTTCCACGCGGTTTTCTAGTAAAGTCAACTAGTTCGGGCTAAGAGTGTAGCACGGTAATGACTAAATCACCTTTTTATGCTCTATGAATAGCAGGAAGCAGAGGTCTCATGTTCAGAGGAACTCATTCCCGCCTTCATCTCCAGCAGGGTGCAATGCGCAACACGTTTTGACTGCAGCAGCTACAACAACGAGAAACCAAGACAGCCGAGGACATTACGCTCCCTGCTAGTTACAGAATAGAGTTTTTTTAACGTGGCTCTGCTAGTTTATACATCACATAACAGCCGAAGACCAAAATATGTTATGTTTGAAGAATATAAACCCACTTCATCCCTCAGATCTCAAGGAAGCAGTTTTTGTGCCTCCAGTCAGAAGTAAACATGGTGAAGATGGATACGCTGCACGCGCGCACACACACACACACGCACGCACGCACGCACGCACGCGCGCGCGCGCGCGCACACACACACACACACACACACACACACACTCCAACTTTAGCCCCTTTCAAGTCTAAATGTCATCTTATCTTATTTTCCCATGCTTTTGATACATTTCCTCCGATGCACCTTTATTTAATTTACTGTTATTAAATGTATTCTTTCCTGTTAAATGCTACAGTTGTCTTGTTTACGTCCAGATTGCGATTCAAATCAGCTTGAAACTAAAATAATTCAGTGTGAATGTAACTAAGCAAACAGTCGTAACTCAGGTCCACTTACTGACTCTGTCTGGATGTTCAACAACATCTTCAGTTCAACATCATCGTGTCACTGGTTCTACAGTTGGAGGGTGAAGAAGAACAACTCTAGAAAAACAGTAAGAGGACCTTGAGTGTTAAATAACAGCGATAAGTAGTGTACACTGGTCTCCAAAGAATAAGTAGAAAACATTTACATTTACACAATAACTGCAGTCATCTCTGATCCCAGGAGGAATATGTTGGATGTTGTTTATTTAGTGACCATGTGTGAAAACACACAGTCTATTGATGTCTGATGGTTCCATGGTGAAAGGTTGCTGAATACAGTGGACTGACTTCTAGCAGACTTCTAAACTCACAAACTCCAGAAGGAAGTGAAATACATATTTTCTCACTAAAATAAATTCACTAAAGCCTGGAAGCAGATAAACGTTCCTTTTTCTTTCAGCCTGCAGTGATTTCCTTTTCTCTGCCATATCAATGCTTCACATCTCCCCCTTCGTGTGTTTCACCTCCCCCCCCCCCTCCCCCCAATAAGCCGGAGCGAGATTCCTTGGCTGACAGCTGTTCCAGATGGCATTATTACTCCTCGGTTTCACAGTCAGCTGATCAGGATCCAGCGTCGAGGGACGGACAGACACCTCCATCCTGGACATCAACACCAACATATGGCGGTGTTCTGTAACACCGTGTCTGTGGGGTGAGCGGAGGTGTTACCGTGATCAACCAACAAGTTCTCCTTCTTTCTCTTCATTGTTTATTCTGATCAATTTGACAAAAGCTGGATCCACGTTTCCTTTCTGTGGTATTTATGCATGCACGAGCGTGTCAGAAGTTCAAAGCACCAGTGAACCTGTGTTAACGGCCCGTTTCCACCGCTCATTGGAGGAAAGTCCATTTACAAAAGTACACATTTGGGGTACTTGTATTTCACGTGAATATTTCCATTTTGTGCCAATTTATACCATTACTCCACATCTCAGAGGGAAATACTTTACTTACGCTGTCAATTGTTTCCAGGTTTTCACAAGATGTTACTGTAATATTACAACATCACCTTACTGTGAACGTGAGGTGGAAAATAATCTTTTTAACCTGAGAAATAATGGAGATGAGAAAACTTAAAATATAAAAAGATATTTAATGAACAGACACTTCAATAATAATTCAGCTGAGCGGATAGAGCTCTTTCCCCACAGATGGTTCGGAGGTCTAACAACAATGAACAGACAGAACAGAGTATATATGTGCGATATCTCGTATCCTCTCCCTTCTTCATCCACTTCCTGTCCAGTGGAAACAAACTGAAAGATGCTAAAAAAGCTAAATATTTAAAACCAGAATCCAGAAACATCATATACAATAGTAAAGTACATTAAACTGCTGAATAAATACTTTAAATACATTTTGCTGATACTTTTACTTCAGTAAAGTTTTGAATGCAGGACTTTCAGTACTTTCACAGTGTGGTACGAGTACTTTTACTGAAGTAAAGGATCTGATACTTCTTCCACTGGCTGCTCCAGAGTAGAATATGAAGTGCAGTCTTTTCAGGTTTAAATGTTGTTTTGTAGTTTTAACACGTTGTTCCTTCTTCATGAACGTGGTCTGTGTTTGGAACTAGATGTAAGCATTTCATATGTTTTGAGACATTGATACTGAGCTGTGTGCAACCATGAAGACCTCCTCTGCACATGATCTAATGACAGTGATCAGCTTATATCAGACTTGCAGAATGCTACTGAGATGAATAAATGGTGTATTTCTGCGTGCGTGTTAGAAACGGGGGTGACTGAGGGTGCGTCTGATGTTGACGCGGGCGTTATCGTTGGCCAGGACCCTCCATGAACCCTTCGTCTGGCTCGGACCCCTCCGTCATGTGCCAACCTCCCCACCCGGCCACACACACACATTCACACTCGCTCGTGCGCTCAGATATTAGCAAATGCACGTACGGAGCACATAAACACACACAAAGCACATCAGAGCGCATCTGTAAGCCCCACACACACTTAGGAATACACACACACACACACACACACACACACACACACACACGGACACACACTCCTCACACTCCTCACTCCTCAGTTGGGGCTGACTCTATTGGCTGGTCTTAACTGCTGTGTAGTATTTTTAGGCCTGTTATTCTGGGGCCGGTCCTGGCAGGCCACTGGGGGAGTATATAAGCCTTCCCTGTAACCGCGGACCACTGAGAACACACAGTGGAAACATCTCCGCCCGACACTCCAGCAAACATCCAGCAGCCATTTGAAATCCTCTCAGGGTGAGTCAAATACTCGCCGACTTTTAGGGATGTAGCGGCACTCAAACCTACCTGGACTGGGTTCACCGCCTTTCTTTTTATGTGTAAATCTAACATAAACACAGTCATCATGGTACTAAACTGCTGTATGCTGTTTTTTGGGGGGTGGGGGATGAGTGCTCGTCAGAAAAAGGAGATTGTGAGTGTATTTTAGCATTGTGATCGGATTAACTCCAACACGAGTGGTGATACTGCACGATATCCTGCGGGAGCTCTGCCTTAGTCGCACTCCAGGAAGGTGAGAGGTCAGGGTCTGCGTAGTGCCACGGGGCCGATAGGGCCGAGTGGTCCCGCTGGACCACACTTGAGCCTTGGCAGAGACTTCGGCCCGGGGCATCAGGTTGAAGGACGCTCAGTGTCTCCGCTGTGCCGACCTGCCAGAAGAGCTTCAGTCAACATACGTTCACCAGCGTGTTCACACATGCTGCTGGTTTTTAGGACGCGGCCGTCAATCTGCAGGTTCTTCACAGACAGGAAGTGATAAGGTCACACTAGTCTGGTGAGGGCTTGGACTTTCTCTGCGCTGCTCGCTGTGACAGTGACTAATGATTCCAACCTTTGCCTTCATCTCTGGTCATGAATAGACATGATATAATTGCCAATTCATCACTGTCTTACACAGAATGTACGATATAGAATATACTTCCTGCATCACTCAGTGCAGAATGTATCTCCATCACAGCCGCCATGTGTTTGATTGTAAGCTATTGAACAAGGCCCTGAAGCTCTGCTCAGATATTTAAGAGTATTAGTGATAAAGAAACTGTCTTCTGTCTTGTTTGAATAGTATCTACCTTCTCTTTGGTTAGGAGGCCATGCTTCCAGCATAATGTCAGCTAAAGTTGCAATTCAGAAGTTCTCCTTCCCCTTCTCCTGTGCTGCACGCCTTTCTCAGCAAGATGAGGTGACCCAGGAGGGACGCGTTCAGGTGAAGCTCCATGACCTGCAGGAGAACCGGGTCTTAAGCGAAGCGAGCCCTGTCGCTGTGACAGGAGCTCTGGCACAAAATGAGAAGCAGGCCCAGAAGAGTCCAAAGCCTCCTCCTGGGGGGGACAGGCCGGCTGCCCGGGTCCTGGTCTGCACCAACGCCTGCCAGAGCGCCGTGATCTCCAGGCTGACCGTCGAGGGTGAAGATCAGCGCCCCGTGGCGAAGAGGCAGCTGTCGTCCGAGAGCGCGGCCAGGACCATCACCGTGGTGAAGAAGAGCGCCGTGAGGAAGGAGGCGGAGGAGCACAGGTACCTGAAGCCGAAAGCACACCTGGGACAGAGGGCGCCCCCTCCGGCGGCGGGCAAGAGGCGGCGGCGAAAGGACCTGTTCACCAACTCTGAGGTCTTCAACAGGGTCGACTCTCACGTCATCAGGGCCGGAGCAGAGGTGAGCACTCACACAGAACATCCTGGTGCAACACAGCACAGGAAGTACCAACACGGTCACTTCTTATTGACA
The DNA here is from genome assembly GCA_024529925.1 of Ophthalmolycus amberensis. Classification (NCBI taxonomy): domain Eukaryota; kingdom Metazoa; phylum Chordata; class Actinopteri; order Perciformes; family Zoarcidae; genus Ophthalmolycus; species Ophthalmolycus amberensis. The sequence goes on along the minus strand of JAFEUB010001451.1, from coordinate 123,126 downwards.
ACAACAGAAGCTTTAACCGAAACAGCGAGCAACATAAGTGCACGCGTCACATGTTAAGCTGCTCAGAACAAGCATCACGGTCAGCTCATCCTTCCATCAGATGAAACACCCACAGCGGACTGAGAGCAGCACACACAAGGCCAGAGCAGATCCGGGTCTGTGTGCTGCGGAGCTCTGCAGGAGAAGCATTGAGGAAATGATGACGTCGACTCATCTGCTGCAATAAAAGCAGAACGGACACGTCAGCTCTCAGGCAGCACATCCTTGAGCAGAGACCAGTCACCTTTGTTCACAACACTGGATGACACGGAGAGATGGCAAACAGGATGCTGCTGCAAGAGCAACGAAAACAAGACCGAGTGGTTTACATGAAGACATACAGACTGCATCTTTAGACAGCTGTGTGATTAACACTTAAGGACGAGTCAACCTATAGAAACACCTTTGATCTGACAGTGAATATCTCTTGTGTGTGTGTGTGTGTGTGTTGCAGCTGAAGGATAAGTGTGTGTATGATGTGAAGACGATAGTGCAGAGCATCACACGAGGAGCCAGGAATGAGCTGGAGAGGCTTCGCTCCATCTGGGTCTGGCTGTGCCACAACATCGGTGCGTATTCTGCTGCGCTACGCTCACTTGCATGTCGATGCTACAGCTCTGTGATACTTCACAGGCCTTTGCTGTTTTTCCTTTGTTTTGTATTAAAATTGATCTTTTATGTGATGGACCTGCACAAAATAGTCGTGTTGTTGAAGTGAAATAATATATGACTAATCATGTGATTTGATGTGTTTTTATTCTACCTCACCAATTCTCCCCATTTGGTGTCGGTCTATTACATCAAATCCAAATAAAAGTCCATTTTAATTCCAGTTTGTAATGCAAGAAAATAGGGAAAACACCAGCAAGGGGGACTATACGGCACAGTGCTGGTTGTTTTGGGATAAAAGGAATGCTGTCTTCATAGAGTACGATGTGAGCGGCTACCTCGGCCGCTCAGAGAGGCTGTGCTCCCCGGAGGAGGTGATAGCCGCCGGGCGGGGCGTGTGCTGTGGCTACTCCAGCCTGTGTACAGAGATGTGCAGGTAAACACATCTCACGTCTCAGACTAAACCGTTATGCCTTCATTGGGATGTTCAAGAGATGTTGAAAGAATAAAAATGCAATAAGAGCTTCCTGTGTAAAGTGAAAAACATGTCACAAAATATGACTCATATTGCAGCACATTCTTCTCTTTGAGTTCTTCTGAGTTCAACAGTCGTCAATACAAAGTTTAAAGCCGCTCAGCGCTCATTCTCTTCAGATTGCACGAGGCATTGTGCTGCGTCCTTCCCTTCTGAGTTGCAGACATAGTTAATAGATAATGTGCTTTTATTAAAGACCTACAGCACAAACATAACCTCAGACATGCGCTTCAGCACACCGGATAAAAAACAAGAAGCGATACATAGAAGAAGCAGTGAGCGCTCTGTGTGCTTTGTGTTGACAGAGAGGTGGGCATTGAGTGCCAAGAGGTGCCGGGCCACAGTAAGGGCATCGGGTACCTTCAGGGCCAGAGCCTGAAGAACGTGAACTCAGACCACCTGTGGAACTCTGTGCTTCTGGGGGGACAGTGGTTCCTATTGGACGCCTGCTGGGGAGCCGGACAGGTAGATGTGCAACACGAAAGCTTCATCAAAAGGTTTGCGAAGGTTTCCGTAAAGTTTGCCCTTTGGCTTATCGTCACACACACGAAACCAGCAGCGAGTTGAGTCTCAAACCAGTCTGCCGTCGCCATCTGTTGCCTCCAAGGTTCGACGATTTCTATTTCCTGACGGACCCAGAGGAGTTCATAGAGTCGCACTTCCCCGATGAGGAGAAGTGGCAGCTCCTGGACGCGCCCATCCCCCTGGAGGAGTTCGAGAGGAGGGTCTTCAAGACCTCAGCCTTCTTCACCATGGGGCTCCGGCTGGTTCAGCCTCACCACTTCCACATCGTCACAGGTCCGTCCTCAGCTCACGGGCTGCAAACGTATCAATCCTCCCGTTCCTACGTCATCTTAGGCACTGGAAATCAAATGATATGCATGTTATTTAAGTGTTTGCTTCTGTGAAATGGATTCAAGCTATTATGCAGCACAAATATCTGTTTTCAGCTAAAGAGGAACGCTCTTAAAAACACATACTTCTGGTTTCCTTCTCAGATGATGGCGAGGCAAACGTGTCCCTGAGCTTCTTCAGGCCAGCGACCTTTACCTATGAGATCACACAGCACCAGGACCTTCTACATCGTGGAGCTCCAGAGCAGAAAGACTCCAGCAACTCCAGCAACTCCTCCTTCGGCCTCCTGACTGTTTCCCATCGGAGCATGAAGCTGCAGCTGCTGCCGCCGGCGAGCGGCGTGTACGACGTCAAGGTGTTTGCCGGGCCTTTAACGGCCACCACGTCTCTGACTTGGGTCTGCTCCTTCACGGTGGAGTGTCCGATCCCCAGGGCCATGGAGGAGATCCCAGAGAACCCCTTCTTGTCTTGGGGCCTGCAGCCCGTGGCCGGATCTCTGGGCATCGCGGGCAGCAGCCAGGGCAGCAAGGCCGCCGAGGCGGAAGAAGGCGTCTTCGAGTTGGCGTTGAAGACGTCCAGGCCTCTGATGGTGCTGTGTGAGCTGGTCCACCCAGGGCTGGAAGCTGCTGTGGCCAAGCGCTGCCTGGCTACGCAGATCCAACCGGATGCCCTGACCTGCCACGTCCTGTGCCCCCTGCGCGGCTTCTACCGGCTGTCGGTGTTCGTGCGAGACTACGAGAAGACAGAAGTCAAGTTCCAGAACGCTGGAAACTTCCTGTTGCACTGCAAAGGGAAGGTGGTCGGCCCGGATGAGCTCTACCCTCCTAACCTGAGCTCGGTGTGCGGGCCGGGGACCCGCACGCTCGAGGCGGGGCTGTCCAAATTCAGCCACACGACAGCGCTGGTGAGCACCCAGCAGGGCAAGTGTAACGTCACCTTCCACAACCAGCGGGAGCTCGAGCTCCACACGGTGCTCAGCAGAGAGGAGAACAAACCGGCAGCCGTCCCGCTGTCACGGCAGCTCTTCTGCACCTACACGGACAGCAAGGTGACGGTGAGCGTCAGCCTGCCCGACGCCGGGGTGTATCGGCTGGGCCTGTACGCCAAAATCACCCCTGGTGGAGATTTCAGCCCCATGTGTGACTTTGTTCTGAGAAACAGCTGCGATCAGCCGGGGCCTCCGTTCCCCGCCGTCTACTCCGCCTGGAGGAAAGGTTGCGTGCTCTTTGAGCCTCGCGTGGGCCTGCTGGAGCCCCTGGCGTGGGTCCGCTTCAGGGCGAGGGTCCCCGGGGCCCAGAGGGTGAGCGTGATGGGAGAGACGCAGACTGATCTGAAACTGAATAAGAGCAGAGTGTGGGAGGGCGAGGTCTTCAGTGGAAACGGCCTCCAGCCTCTGAAGCTGGCCGCCGCCTCGGGAGACTCCGGTGACATGGCTGTTTTATTGACCTTTGACATCAAGCAGCTGGAGGGAGAAGTGTGATGGTTCTCTGAACACAGCTGCGTAACAAAGTTATTGATACGGACTTATGTAAATCACATCCACAATCATTCAGGTTTAAGTGCATCAACACAGACGTCACAACGAGGTGGAAGGAAACCGAATTTAAATCTGTTCCTGTGAACGTGTGAGTTTGTAGCAATGAAGTGATGAAGATGCAACACCAGACTCACCTGCCAATCGTTTGGGATTTGTTTGAAAGCTATTATTTGATCCAGTGGTGCTCAGCAGTGATGTCATACAGATAAAGAGTGCATTTGTGCATTATTATGATGTTTTAAGAAATAAACCTGCATTATGAAATGATGGTTGTCAAAAAAGCGTGCAATAAAAATACGCTGTGAAAACAACGTCTACAAACTGGAGTCTTTTTTTCACACTGCAGTTTTTAATTTCCACAATTGCAGTTTTACTCATGGAATGTCAATGATGTTACAACATTTGTTTTAATTCTAATTAAAGGTTAAGGTGCCTAAACATAATAATAAAAATACACAAGTACTATAAACTCAAAACTGCTTGTATCCAGACCGAGGTTTTAATAGTTTTGAATCTTTAATGAGTTTTTATTTTTATTTTAGTGTGCTTATAGTTCTGAGGTTAGCTTCAGTTGGTCTGACGTGTTTTGGTTTTGTTAGGGCAGGCAGAATGTCTCTCTATAAGAATATATTAAAGTTTACATAAACATACAGAACACATGGGGAGGACTCTCGTGTCCAATGTTTAATCCTCATATATCGTGTCTGACCGCCATCCGTTGTAATATTGACTTGAATTTTGACCGTATTCTTGCTTTTTCCTTTTTTTGGTGAGATATATTTTAGCTAAAAAAACTAAAACTAAAATTGATTTACGTTCATTTTATTTACCAGTTTAGTTTTTATTAAAGGACGTAGTTTTTACTTATAATAACCCCGATTTGGACACAGCTTAAAAAAACAAATTAATATTCAATGACTATTTTGAAAAACTAAAGGTTTTCACTCCGTTAGTTTATTAAACACAGCGAGCTAACACCAATGCCGTCTCTGACAGCAGCAGTATACATACCTGCATGAGGGTTCGGGTTGAGGGATGCTCTCTGCAGTTGAACTGTATTTACACAGAGCTGTTTCTGTTACTCAGCCTATCCTCACTGATGTAAATGGGGTAGACAAAATAATAGAAACACTGGTTCAAACTCGATGTCCCATTCAGCTGGACAGAAGTCAAACCCAGAGGCCAGTTGTTGTTGTTGGGGTGAAGGCCGGTGGCGCCTTCCTCTCCATCGCACCAAAACATGCAACACATTAGCTCATCTGAGAACATCACAATCCCACTTAATAAAAGTGATCAACTGTAACACGCAGTACAGTGCACTGTTGTTACAGTGACCCCGAAACCCACCCTGCAGGATTTGGCAGACGCCAGCGAGAGTGATGAGTGTTTACATGCGGCTGTCATAGTAGCCCGCAAATAGCCTCAGTAAAAATACAACGGCGGGGCGGCGGGGGGGTTAATGGTGGGAGCGATATGGTGAGAGTGTGTCAAGTGTATCTGGGGGGGTCTTGCCTTGAGTCGCTGGGGAGAAACTGGCAGCAGGAGAGAGGCGAGGAAACGCTGATGTCAGAGGTGAGACATGTGGAGGACTGTATCTGCCTGGCAACAATACAAGGACACACACACACAGAGACAGACACACACACACACACACACACACACACACTCTGCAGACAGTACTCCTGTTTAGTCTGTTGGTGCTGATACAGGTTCGGATGCAGAGTGACAAATGTGTGGCTGCTGACATCTGAGAGCACAACGGTTATAACACAAATCTTGCATTAAGTGACAAAAGAACAAACAATGATCAACCATATAAATATTTAATGGGATACGTGGTGCAATAGAAACAACAGTTAGATTATAAAAGCATCAGTCACAGGATAAAAACAGAAGTTACAGTAGTTTTTGTGCAAATGCAATTCAGTTTCTGTGAACACCCTCAAAACTAAATGTGGAAGTCAGTTTGGCACTTCTGAAGTGAGTTATGTTTTCCATTGGACGGCCTGTAGATAGAGGAGAAGAAATGAGCCCTTTGCTTTTCCCCCAGATCTAATTCTGTCATCCCAACATGAGTCGCTACGTTACTTGACACAGATAACAACCTGCGCTTGGTTTTCTGTACACGACTGCGCGGCCGGCCGGTACGTAGCTGCAGACAGAAGATATTAACCACAATTTCACCCCCATCTTCTGCTGTCACACTCGAGTTTCATTGAGGCAAATATGTAACCTCAGGAAAGGAAATAACAAGAACACCTGAGTTGATTCCCTTTGAACCTCGATAGGACAGAACAGCCCAAACAGTTAGTACCAGCCGTCCCCCGAGGAATGTTTGGGACGGTTCAACATTATTTCCAAGCCGCCCTCTCCAACAAGCACAAAACACCTGAAACATGTCCACTTCCTCAAAGGAGTGCATACAGTCCACACAGTTGGTCCTTTTGAACACCGGAGCCAATCTTCAAAACTACAAAAGAACAACCCCCCCCCCCCCCCCCCCCCCGATATAAAACCAATTAACACCAAACTTTGTTTTTGTCCTATAACTTCAGCGACAGAGTGGCTCCACACACGGGATGAAGACACCAGGGTGCTCAGTGAGCCAGAGAGCTGCGTAGCGGTCACACTGAGAGGCTTGTGGAGGGCTCTTTGCCCCCCCCCCCCCATGTGCAATATAAGTAGGGGGTCATCCAACAAACTCAATCCTCTTTTTGTTTTGTCTGATACCAACTAGGGCTGGGCATCAGAGACTGGTCTCTATTTCTCATTCATTAAGAGGCAGTTATTGCAGCGCAGCGTTAAATAGTAGTAGGTATACAGTTGAAGGGTCCAAACGGAATGGTACCCAGCCCGTGTTCCAACATCTTTTTTGGTTAGTTTACCTGAGTCGCCCCGAGCCCCCCCCCCCCGTGTGACATGGCCTGCTCTACCCTCTGACTTATTAACAACACATTGCTCCAGAGAGCGACTCTGGATTCCTTTCACCAGCGCTGTTGAAGGACGGATCCTCTGAATGCAGCTTGAATCTCTGCTGTTCTCAGCCGGAGCCAAGGCACTGCTGGATCGGACCCGACGTCTCACGACCGACCACATTCTCTTCTGATCACTTTGTTTCTTTTGCATCTGCTTTTGCGAGAGGAGACGTTTTGCTTGCATCTAGAATTCTCAATTCACAGTCTTACAAAAATACTATTTGTCGGTAATTCAAATTCCTTCGCAGATATGTAAAATAAATGTGATTAATTTCTCTTCGTTGTACCAGTCTGGTGAAAGGCAATTTTATTGGGAATATAGGCGGTATCATATTCACGTGACATCTCAACACATGCAGACGAGTGTAGACGTGTAGCAGTAGTCGTGTGTATGTGTTCGTGGGCATCTCATTTAAATATCACAAACATCTTACGTAACCCTCGGCTCTTTAAGGACTCGTTTGTCATCTCTTGGCCAAATATAGTTTCCTCTTCGCTGCTCTTTGACGTGTGGAGCAGGTTTGTGGAACCTTCTGTCTCCCAAACGTCAGCCGCGCAACTACTTCACTGTCAATCAAGGGAACTCTCTGCAGTATTACAGAACGACAGCAACTGCTGCTCACAACAGAGAGCAACCCTGACACGTTCAACAGAGCAGCCCGCATTCTGTCAACAAAGGATTAATGTTGCATATTATCGTGCTCCACTTAACCCCCCCCCCCCCCCCCCCCGTGATCTCTTTGCTGCATCACGTTGTCATTTGTAAGCGTGGCATCTCACTTTGCAACAGAACCATTGACTTGATGGTGTTTTGCGAGCTACAAGCAGTCAGAGATAGAAGAATCCAAGCTGTGAGAGACTGCTCATCTGGTTGCTAGGCTTTGTCCTTAAAGAGCTTTTAAGGGTACTGTAAGTACAATATATATATATATATATATATATATATATATATATAAAAACACGAGGTACAATTGCACTTCTTTTATAGCGTAAAAGAGAAGGAGTGGAAGAGAGGAATGAGTAACTTTGGGTGGGCTCCTCTTCTCCATGTGAGCCCCTCATGCCGGGGGCAACACGTGTTAGAGGCTATGTGCTGTTCTATGCATTCTATTCTTCTAGAAGACAGCGGCGCATCTAGCATAAGACGCTTGTTGGGATCAAAGCGGACTCTGCCGAGGGGACGGATGGGGCCAGCAGTGTGAGGCTGAGTTCAGATTGAGGATTATTTAAATACTCACAAGTCGTCCGGGAGAGAGAGAACTTGCTAACAATGTTATCACTCTTGTCTTTCGCCTGCCAGCTGACAACTACATTATTGATTCTTCTTACTGGCTGTTGACAGCGCTGACAGTCAGACATGTAAAACACGACATAGCCAGCGCTGTGAACGGCAACACTAAGGTCACCACTGATCTAATAATATCCAAGTTAAGAAGCTAAAGCAAGCGTTTCCCTCCACTGCTGAGGCCTGAGACTATGCTCTGAACAGGAACACCCTTCCTCTCTGAGTGCTCAGTCAATACAGGCTGGTTTCGTGTTTGGGGTAAAACTACAAAGGCCAATGCAACATATCGTACCGTTGTAGCAGCAGCAGCATGTGCACTAAAACGTTCCTTTGTCAGCATCAATTGACCCACAACTTGTTAATTAGTCTTCATGTTACACTGCTGACCCCATAATGAATGAAAGCCATCAAAGCTCCAGAGACTGCAGCAGGGTTCCTACACACTTCTTCTAAAGTCCGCTGATTTACCAGGCTTTTACTTTGAAACGCTTGTTTGCTTACAGATCACATAGTGGTGAATGTGCAGCTGCACTAATGACGACGACGCAGGTTTTCCCAGGAAATGCCCCACAGCTCATCAAACTGATTTAAAACCTGCGTAGGAACCCTGACGAGAGGAAGACATGCAGAGGACATGAGTGTGACACACGAAGGCAGAGCGAGCTGCAGCACAACGACTCATTCAGACAGGACATGAAGCCACAAGGCCCAGACAAAGCAGGACACCCGTCACTAAAGGCTCGACTCGCCTTTCCTCATGTTCCCTGTCCGACCCACAAGATCAAAACAAAACACGGGAATGTTGACACTTTGAACAAATGCAACCATGAAAGAACAGTTCGACCAAAATGATGGAATGAGTGCTCCACACCTGGCTGCAGTGAGCGTCTCTCTGTTAACGAGCAGCGTCATAGAGAACAGAACGGAGTGTTTAAGCTTGTGGTGGACACGTTACCTCCGTGTTTCCATGTGTACTGGATGGCCTCAGCTTTGCTGCAAGGACTGAAGTCTGCTTTATTGCACTTTCATTAGATTCACTTTAGGAGTCTTAAAATAAAGCACCGGGACGGCGTTTAGCTATGTGATTAATGGCATCATTCATCAGTTGTCTGCAGCCAGCAGGCTGTCCAATGTTTACAGCTCCATGGCCAAGCGCTCCCTCTGCTGCAGCGTGGCACGCAGACAAGGGAACAGGTGGGCCGCGGATTGGGTGACAACAGAGGAGGAGCGGTTCTTGAGAAACCCCACCGGGGAGCCCACCACAATCTCACGGCTATCCATGCCTGTCCACAAATAGAGGCATTCATTTGCCAACTGTGATGAACAGTAACGCGCGGCCTGACGGGAGTGTGCGGTTGGAAACTCCCTTCGATTGTGAAAGTCTCATCGCTCGCAGGCGTAGCGGCGTAATCGCACTGTTTAAGATGGAGTCTTGTGTTGCGTTATGTTTCAGATTCGTCCGCAGTTGTGAGCAGCTCTCATCTCTTGGCGAACACGTCTTCATTTGGATTAACGGAGGTGACCGCATCGATTAGTCAGTGATTTAATAAATATGATGCCTAACTGTGCAGTTAGTGGTGTTACTGTAGCAAACAAGGCAAACCGCCCCGCCCACTTCTTTGATGTGTGATTATTTAAGAGCTCATCTGCACTCAACATTTTACTGACACCAAATCAGGAAACAAAGTGACATCGTACGGAGATAATGAATCCTGTGGTGTGACCAAACATAGAGTGTTTGGAACATGAACATAAGCCCCCCCCCCCCCCCCCACTGGTTCCCTTCAGAGTTAAATAAGACAGATGGAGGCAGTGGACATACAGGTTCTATCAGGGATCAAACAGGTCAGGCTGGCCCTGCAGCTCCAGCTGACGGTTGAACAGCTCGACCTCTTTGTTGGCCTGGGCGAGGTACTCCTTAATGAACTCTTCCATGTCTGTGGTGACAGCGATGTAAGGGAGACAGCAGCACAATCACACAGACCAACAGACCTGCTTTATAGTCACTGCTCTGTTTAGGGCCACATTAAATATAGACAGACATTTTTCTGTGACCTATCAAACACGAAGCCTGATTTGTATGACTCACACACAGACTGTGTGCAGTGCAGGTTCTGTTCAGCAGCTGATTGAAGTGTGCTGGTGTATTGTTTTTAACCTCTGGTATTCCAGGGTTGAGTGACAGATTAGAAGTGCTGCAGGTTCTACAGTAGACAGCGACCACCATGGAAAGGATACAGGGGTGGAGGTTCAGCTTTTCTCCAAAGATGTCCATATATTGGTGACCGTTGTAGAAGTAGCCTTGTGGTAGTGGGTCCAGGTGCCGGCTCATCTGAACACAAACACAGAATATCAAGTGAACAGTTCTGGGGACTCCCTGAGAGGAAGTGTTCGACAGCTCAACTTACTGTTCATAGAACGATGAAAAGGTTGCTCTGGTCTGCAAACGCCTAAAGCTTTTGTCTGAAAGTAGTCCGACGCAGCCCAGGCTGTCTCTGAAGACATTAGCGACTGCACAGTGAGGCTTCTACAGTATCAGAGATCTCACAATCTCTTGCTGTGACATCTATTGGCAATAAACTTAACAGTAGCCTGTGGATAGTGTTATGTTTACACTCATTGCTTCACAGGGCATATGTCCATGCATGTCTAACAGATGTGTTGGATGCATTTCATTCCACATACTTGCAAGATTTTGGGAATATTTTTAAACTAGAAGTCCTCTTTTGCTGCTTGCTGAATTTCTTACAGCCACCAAGCACGAAAGCAGCAGCGGGGAAGTGCACATGTGCAGACTAGTAATTCAATATACTGACAAACAAAGCAGGCGCGAGCTCATGAAAACATTGCTCTTTAATGTCGTTCTGTCCACACACAATTCTACCAGTAGTAATTATTAAATGACAATACATTACATATAATTATAATAGATATAAACACACTCACATGTATGCTCTTGAGTTCTTGTGGTGAAAGGGTGTTTTTAGTCTTCTTAGGTTTCTTCTTCTGTCTCTGTAAACACCAAAGGGATGTGATGACACGATGTATTAGACTTCATGTTAAGTCTCAGGGTGTTTATTGCCATCCAAAACATCAACGCTATTTAAATGGCTACCTGCTTGGCACACAGCCTGAGCAGGTCCTTCAGTCCATCGTCAGTGAGGCCGACACCATCAAAGATCAGGCAGCAGGACGCGCTGGTCTCTTTGGGGCCCGGGGTCATGCTGAGGCTCCCGCTCAGTGTGTTGTAGCTCACCTCCATCAGCTGGTCTGAGTCTGGAGGTTCCAGAGATGAAGGAGCACATACACTTCACACCTTATGTAACACCTGCTACAGCGTGCTGTCGCTGAGGCGTTAATGTTTGAACATCTACACTCTGCTCCCCAAATCACTCACAACTCACGTGTGTGGTAGAAAAGAAACAAGATGTCAAATACCTGCTAACGCAATGCAAAAGAAGTATAGAAGGTGCAACAGCTACATACAAAAGATGAAATAAAGTAAAATAACTAAATGTAAAGTGATGTCAATGATACACGGCCCTAAGGACAGTGACACCGAGGAGATGCGAGTATTAGGATCAGGATGGTACAGTCCAGTCTCAGTCTCTCCCCAGCTCTCTACACATATCTCCTCACAGGCACCTGCACTCTCTCCTCATGCAACAACTCTACACAGGTGTGCAGATGAAAACAAAGAGTGGGAAACTATACGGAGGAAACCAAACTATGAGCTGAAGTCTAAGCACCAGACAACAAGCGAGCAGCATTCCTACCGTCTGGAGCTTCTGGACTGCCTTGAGGGCAACCTTTCCTCTAATAATCACAGGTCACATATTTACCGAGGAAAGAAGTCACATTTGTTTAGTAATGCTGAACAAAAACAAGTTCTCTGGAATTCAAACTACGATCTGAAAGTTTCAAAAGTCAGCAAAAGTGTCAATGTATTTTTGAAGACTGAATAGAATGAAGATAAGTTATTCCTACCAGAAAACCGGACTTTCCCCCAAACGTTGTACACGTTTCCTCTGAAGGGGCTTGTCCTTAGTGATGACTTGAGCGCTACAGGAAAGTGATGAGAGTTTCAGCAGTTAGAACTGCGTTTTAAAACATTCATTTTAATGATCAGCTTCCTGGAAGGCACAATTGGCAGCAAGTGCATCCTCTGGGAACACAGATTGTTTCGCAGCAACAGCGGACAATTACTTTGAGACTCCAGTTGTCTCCATATTTGGAGGGAAAGGCGGCTTATATAATCATCATCAAACCCTGCCAGCTCATATCTGGAACTTCTGTCACGTATAAGAGTCAAAAGAAGGGGGGGGGGGGGGGGGGAGAACTCTCCGTCTCACCTTTACAGCGGGTGACAAATAGAGGCCTCTCGAGGGGCCGGCTGAAAGCCACGCGCTGCTGGGTGAGGACCAGAGACCCCTGACCAGAGAAGAAGCGCCCTTTGCACCTGGAACACATTGCGCATTACACAAATGGTGAGAAAGTTAAGCGCAGCGCAAGCCAAATGTTTGTGCTGCATTTTGTCTTTGGCTGGAAAGTTGTTTACTCTACCAGCTGCCACATGAAAGAGGCCAGTGCTTGTGATTCGCTGGTAAAACTGTGGAAGAGGACGATGAATCTGTAAAAGTAGAGACTCTCTAATCGGCAGGTGAAGCATGTCTCGGTCAAAGGGTTACGACTCGTAAGAAGAACACACAAAATCAAGCTGGAAGATGAGTGAAGGAAAAGGGCCAGACGCTGGCCACTTCTATCCAGTGTATGATCTGAGGGGGGGATTTAGCAGAGGTTCATATCAGGCTGACAACGGAGGCATGAGAGCTGAAGGGACCGGGCCCAAAGGGGAGGAGACCCCCCTCTGTGTGCATGGCCAGCAGCTTGTTACAGGCACCAGGAGGCAGCTGCTGATAGAACACAAGATGCCCTGAGGGGCTTTACAGCAATCAGCGGCCGATACCCCCACCACTGCAGCCGAGTGGCAATTAAACTGCAGGGAGGGAGGCGAGGTAGGCGGAGGAACACCGAGGCAGGAATCAACGGCAATCTGTGGCTCAGGGAGGATACGGGAGGACACGCGGGGTCAACACCAGTCGAGTGGTGCATCAGGTGAGGGTCTTACCATCCAGGGTAGAGGACATAACGGGCTCTCAGCATCTGTGGCTCACTGAAGCTGCTATCAGAAAATATCTGATTCACATCTTCATTCCTAGTTGATAAAAAAACACACACAACAAAAACACTTAACTTTGCAAACATATGAAAATATTGAACATTTGAATTCGAAAATGATTTACTCTAACAGAATGCATTGGTCAATGTTCTCTGACCCAACAGATTCAGACACAGACTCAGAAAGTGGAATGAAATGAATATTTCCAGCACAGATGAAAGCAGTTCAATGACTGTTTGCAGCATCGATGGTGATTCTGCGGGCGCCTACCTGGTGACAGCTCCTCTCTCTGCCAGTATGAAGGCTGCGGTGGGGTTGGCAGAGCGTACCAGCTGCTGAACATGCAGCATGAGAGGGTGCTTCTGCTCTGCTGTCAGCCCGGTGAACACCACGGTGCTCACAATACCTGACATACAACGAGGCGCAAAAAGGGAATATGAATTCCACGAGAAACTGCTTCACTTTCCTGAAAATACAGAATCAGGTCTGTGTAGGCACTGCAGAGATATTTCACACGAGGTTTGGTTGTTTGGCATTACTGCTGCCATGTTGCACCTGCAAGCTGAATTTGGCTTTTGGATTCCTTCAAAACGATTGGTAAGGTAAAGAAGGCATAATAATAATAATAATAATAATAATAATTGTGAGACAGCCAGACTCCTCTTCAATGCGTCTCTATAGAACACAAGATGGAGTTAGACGGTGGGCTCTCAGACGTGACGTGATGGTTGGGGCAGTGGGTGCTGAGACCCTGTTATTGGTTGACCCTTTAGGTTCATATTACAAGATCTGTATAAAGACTTCATCTCACACGTTTGACAACAGTGGTGGAGAATAACTGCATTGTGGGTAATATTTAGAACACCATCACAGCGAGTTCAGTATTTAGATCAGATTTCAAGGTACTCCATAGATCTCCATGTTTGTGTAATTTGTCGACAATAAGTTACATTTTTGCATCAATAAAGCGAACAACAAAGCATTGTTTTACATATATAATACATTTCTTCTTAATTTGGTGTTAGAGTTGGATTTGCTAATTCACTGTGATGTGAGAGTATTATTTTTAACTTCTCCTCTCACTTGACAAGAATCATACAGAACACTTCCTGATTGTGCAGTACATGTGTTTGGCATGGATATGCTGTACAGCTTCCTAAACAGCATGACACAATGAATATCAATATGTTTCCTGAGTATTCCAAGTTTATCGTTGTTGGGAACCGGTGCAGCAGACAGGACGTACCTTGGCTGCACTGCTCCAAGAGTTTAGGAAATGCAAACCTGCAGAGAGACGAGACAGAAGAACACAAGTTAAATGTACAGTATACGTGAGTACGGGGTGAAAACTGACAGGCAGCCATCATTGAAATGCACATTTAGTTTGAGAATGGTCACGGTGGAGTGACCTGTCCACATTAGAAACTAGAGACTTGGATTCTAGAGTCGTGTGAGCGTTGCAAGTCTTCCTTTAAGCCCTGTAATGTGAACATAGCACAAGAGCTGCATTTCCTTGTATTTGATTAATAGTCCTCTTTATTTGAACCCTTGTCTTGTTCCACAACATCATCACTCACAATAACTCTATTTATGACGAATGGGTTTTTGCCAAACTTGTGCAGCAATAAGCAGGCTAACTCAGTGTGATGGCTGTTGGCTGGCAGGCCGGTTATCAATCGTGGGGCATTTATTGTAGGATGACATCATGACTGAGACTGAACGCTGCCCAGTGTAAAAGCTTTCTGTAATCTCATTGAATCTTAACATAATTGATCCTGAGTTTTCAGATCGATCAGTGGTGTACACCACTTTCTGAAGAACCGTGACTCTGAGCCAAGTCCCCCTCCGGCCACCAGCGACCCTCAGGAGCCTGCAGGCTGGGATCAGCCATTTAAAAGGCATTCATCTTTCCTGTCCTGATGTAATGAACTGTCTACATTCATCACAAAGAATGGATCATGACTGACTGATGAGCTTCACTGAGGAGGGGGTGCTGGTCACACATGTGGACCTGGGGGATTAGAGGGGCTATGCTGCACAGGGTTGACAGGCAGGCCAGGCCTAAGCTGGGCTAACCACTCCCAATTAGCACCATAGTGGGTCCACAGATCTCCACACAATCTACGGCAACAGACAGTGACGGGGGGGCGGGGGGATGTTGAAGATGCCTCACATGGAGAAGTCAGTGCTAACCACATTGCTGACTAAACCTCTTATAACACATCTTTCCACTGCAGACTGGGGCTGGATGGTCATCTCAATATATTCACAGCACATGTTTAAGATGGATTATTACACCATCACCTCTTCTAAAGGACTGTGGGAGTTCTCCATATATGCTCCGGAGTTAATGTGCAGAATCTAATTATTATATTTGAAATAACACCCACTGGCTTTTCAATGAAATGTCTCGTTAAGAAGACGGTCAAAGCAGTTTTCCAAGCGTGCTGGAAAAAGTAGACTGACTTCATCTGTATGTACGCATCACTGGCCAACGCAGCTTGGCCGTGCAGTGGAAAACAGCCTATTACCCGGAGTGGTATGTCATATTGTGTGGAGCAGCTCAGTCAATCTTCGACAGTGAGAAGCTCTGTAAGCTACATCTAAAGCCTGTAACAAAAGGAGAGTGAGATTAAATGTAGGCCTGATCCTCTCTGTGAAAGGGACCCAGCCTTGAGTTTTAATAGCTAAAAGTCTTATGTAACCTCGTCCTGGAAACCGGCAACATCCGGCCCTGTCTGTCATCATCTGTCCGTCTGTCCAGACGTTACTTTAAAACATAACTGAATGGAACCCTCAATTTGAATCCAAGGCTCCATCACTGCTGTGTTTTAGCATATTTAGCCTCTTTAACTTTGCAAAATAGGCACAAAAAAGACTAAATACACATTTCTTAATAGCTGCAGGCAAAACAAAAAATACAATATGGAAAATGTCAAGCATACGGAGAGATAGCAGAGTAGCGGATTGTACTGCAGGAGTTATTTGCAGAGTTTTTTGTTGTGAAACTAGGTCACCAAATCAATTGCTGTGAAATGTGTTTGGGTGCAACTGCCGTCCTCAGCAACGGAGCAAGTCATAAGCTTTCCTGAGCAATGTTCCAAGTCTACAGGTGGTGAGTGTTCGCTCCTCATTGGATGGATTCATGGTGACGTATTCTGAGGGAAGCTGTTCATACAAATGTGCTGTAATACAGCTGCTTCATTAGTGGCGTTGACTGAGAAGCCGCTGCAGGACTGTGACATGTACTGAAGCGCTGGGCTTGAGTTGAGTGCAACTGATTCACTAAATATGAATTCTTCTTTTCTTCTGCATGTACAATGTGAGACATGTCGACTACGCTTTTCACACTGCACTTAGCTCCAGGCTAAGGGAGCTGTTAGCCCGGGGCTAAGAAAGGGTTCAGTCGGCACATTCCAATGTGGGCTAAGCCCGACTTTAGCCCAGCGCCTGCTGGCCCTGCTGCGGAGCAGAGTTAGCACAGAGTTTGAGGTTTTCCCCTGAAAATCAACTAAGCTTTACGTTTCCTGTGTGAAATGGGTCAAGAGTAAACGTTGGAATTTTTTGTTACAAAGGACTTTAAGAAAAAGAAAAAGATGTCTTTGTTTGGTCTCATCACATTTCACTTGTTTTTTAGTTCCAGTCCGTTTGGTTGGACATTGTGCGATTTTGTTAAACGCCAAACTAAGCTTGATGTCAGTGGACATCATTTCATCTGATACACATCTCTTTATGGCAGTCGAAGCTCGTTATGTTGGCTTTGCCTTTAACAGCCGCAGTGTTGAGAACTAATCTACGAGAGAAAGAAACGTCACCTGTGCTCCACGCAGGAGGCCAGCGGGTCCACACAAGCAGTGACGGCGCCGATGGTGAAACACGCTTGGACAACTGGGTCAGGGTGGAAGAGCACAGCCTGGACCACATCCAGAACATCTGTGTATCTGTCCAAGTACAGACATTTACAAATGAACAAGTCATCACACACCGACGCTGAACAGGTCATCAATTCACTCTTTTATTTTAGTCATTTCTTCAAGTGCCCTCTGATATTGTTAGGTCTGAATACCCCATAATATCTAAGTACTCATAGGGTAGCAGCTTCTCCTGCCACGATGTGGGAGAAGGTGAAGCTCAGTAAGAACTACGACAACAGAATGATGAGATCTACGATCTGTTTTATGTACTGGGATGACATTGTTAGTATTCAAGACATTGAATGATAAACGTCAGATGAAAGAAATTTCAAATTGTAGTATTTTTGGTATGTAAACGGTTCCTTTTAGCTCAGCTCTGCTCTACTGGAGTCTTGACTTCTCAGATCCGAGCTGTATCAGACGGGGTTTGACTGTCTTACCCAGGTGAGAGCACCATCAGACGGGGTTTGACTTTCTTACCCAGGTGAGAGCACCATCAGACGGGGTTTGACTTTCTTACCCAGGTGAGAGCACCATCAGACGGGGTTGGACTGTCTTACCCAGGTGAGAGCACCAACATACGGGGTTTGACTTTCTTACCCAGGTGAGAGCACCAACAGACGGGGTTTGACTTTCTTACCCAGGTGAGAGCACCAACAGACGGGGTTTGACTGTCTTACCCAGGTGAGAGCACCAACAGACGGGGTTTGATTGTCTTACCCAGGTGAGAGCACCATCAGACGGGGTTTGACTGTCTTACCCAGGTGAGAGCACCAACAGACGGGGTTTGACTGTCTTACCCAGGTGAGAGCACCAACAGACGGGGTTTGACTGTCTTACCCAGGTGAGAGCACCATCAGACGGGGTTTGCCTCCAGAGCCTCTCTGGCTCTCCAGGAAGCCGGACAAATACTGCTGCAGGTGAGAGGCTGAGAAGCCGTCACAGCTGTCAGGACCAGGCCTGTACACCACCCACCTACAGAACGGATGAAATCAAAATCAAATTGTAATGTTTTTGTTTGTGTTGCTTATAGCTATAACATATATGAGATGAAAAATAATAACAGAGCAACACTGTAACAAAAACAAAACACAAACCGAAGGAACAGCTCACCTTCCATGTTCCTTGTTCAACTGGACCAGGAAATTGCAGAGTCTTTTCTTATGGCTTCCTGGTAATCCAGTGATGATGGTTATGACAACCTTTGCACACATAAAAAGCCAAATTAGGGATGATAGACCAACGCATTCTTTGAAGGAACCAGGAAGGTTTTTTCTTGTCTACGATCCTCTGCACCTTAGTCGTGCTCACCTTGTCTCCCTGACTGGTGACTGGATTCCTCAGCTCTGCAGAGGGGAAGAGCGCCCCCAGGTGGTCATACAGGATGGGCTCCTGACCGATACTACTCAAGGCAAAGTGCTGAAGAAACCTGCCGTGGACCGGAATACAAGGAGGTAAGAACTGAATGGCACTAGTATTTTAGGAGCTGAGCATGTAAGGAAAAGGATAAAAGTGAGTACTACAGTTAAAGACTTTCCTTCCACCGCGTCCTATTTGCTCCAGTTTCTGCAGTTTACACATAGTATTTAAAAGCACTAAATCATTTCTTTTCTATTATCTCTGCTGGAACAGAGTGCTTAGAAATGAGACCTACAATGAAACATTTTTAGAAGAACACGTTTTTTACATTTTGGGTGCAAATGCTTAAAACAGTTGGATATCCATTTATACGAGGGGACAGATTTGGGAAGACCGAGAAGCCGAGTTATCCTGACATGTGGTCGTCTTTGTTAGAGCTACAATGGCAAGAAAGAAAATGCGAGCGCACTGTTTATTTTCAGCCAGATAAGGAAGAGTCTTTAACGTGTGGATGGTCACCAAAGATGACACTGTATCAAGAAACACAGGCTTAATTTGCTATTTAGGGAAGACATACCCCTGATGAAGCAATACCTAGCATCAGGTTGTATTATTGTTTGGTCCAACTGTGAAGCCCTCTACTGAGTGACTGGAGTGTGTACTAACATGTCCTGCTCTGGCAGCTGGGAGTATGAAGTCTTCAGGCTGCCTCTGCGTTTGGCCACTGGTGGCTCCTGACTGTCATGCAGCTTCTGCAGCCTGCTGTGCCTGAGAGGACAAAAAAATCATTCGAATTTTGACCTTATTGGATCAAATAAGATCAAAAACATTTTCTAAAACTGTGATATTTCAAGGACAAACTGCTTACTTCCCACACTCCAAGGAACATGCAATGGAATCTAGCATACAGACAACTAATCCGAAGTTATCTTACATGTTCTTCTGGTTCCAGGACAGGTGCTTTTGGTCCACCATTTGCAGATTAAGTCCAGAGTCAGATTTTTTCCACACTGACAAAACCTGTAACCAAAGAGAGAAAAGATTCAGACGACTGTAGCTGTATCTTTAATGAGCATACAATGATGAGGATGGCTTGTTTTACAGTAATAGATCATCCATGGACCAACACAAAAAGCACATCCGGTCCTAGTGGGGAGTTAACTATTTTTACCGTGTTACTTTGAACACTTAAGAGTCTCGTGTGTATGATTTGGTGGCATCTAGGGAAGAGGCTGCAGATTGCAACCAACCGAAAATGATTCCGTGTGGCAAGTGTGTCGGAGAACTACGGAGGCCGACGCAAAAACGCGAAAGGCCCTAAATAGAGCCAGTGTTTGGTTTGTCCGTTCTGGGCTACTGTAGAAACATGGCAGCCGGCTCCTTAGAAACATATTTCACAAGCATGATGAGAGACTGAGTCATGTGTATGTTGAATCTCTAACCCAGTGAGACGTCACTGGCTTCGGGGTTTACCTTGGAGTAGAAGGCCCTGTGGCTCTTAGACCTGGGCTGAAGAGCAAAGACCAGACAGCGGTCAGCGCTGTGGAGGGGGAACGGGAGGTGGGGGAGCAGGCTGCCGTCATACTCCACGAGGAGAGACGCCACAGCGCTGGAGTCCTGGTAAGAAGACGACACATAAATCATACACAGGTCGGAACCAGAGATGGAACTGCATATGGATTCATATCATTATGTTTAATCACAGTAAAGAAATGTCTTTTAAATCATTAATGTACTATGTAACAACAAAATAGAACTTGTATATATGCGTATATGTGATCATACGTGTGTCATAACTGTGAATACTACCGGATCATAGAACTTGATGGTGCTGATGTGATCTTTGGACAGTGTAATGCTTCCATATTGAGAATGGATGAACAGCAGTCCCTCAGAGAGGAAAATGATTTTTCCTAAGAGTAACATTTGAAGAAATATTGAAAGTTAGGCAGAATCACGACTCTTTGTCACATAACGAGGTATGACACTGGCTAGAATATCATGTGAATGTACCGTCACATGAAATACTGTCAATAAAGCTTTGACTAAAAGTCTATGTTGTTGATTCCCAGAATTTCATTTCTGTTTAAAATGTGACAGAGTGGGGGAGGGTTGACTTTTACAATTGATTCCAGGCTAAGTCAGTAATCTAAGAATCTAAGGTTGTACAGCAGCATTGTAAGTTACTGTGTATATATATATATATATATATATATATATATATATATATATATATATAATATATAAAGCACATTTTGTCAATACTACTGGAGAGTGTCACCTTCTTCAGGTGTGGAGAGCTGGCTGCTGGAGAACACATACGCAGCATCTGCTACAGTCAGAGCAGATCCCAGACAAGTGCCTTCCTCTTTCTGTTGAAGACACATAGTGTAAGTGATGAGGTCACATGTTCACACGCACATCAACACGGATTCATACTCTGCAGTAGACACATGAACTCTGAGCTTACCTTAGCAAGATGTTGGGCTTGCTCAGATTGCTTGACATCAGGTTCCATCTAAAAACAATATGACCATAAGACACCAAACAAGCAATGCTGGGAGAAGTAAAATGGTGTATTCCTTAAACTAAGGACGAGACAACATGTTTTCTATGTAACTTGTATGTATCCAAACATTCTGCGTATCACATTAATCATAATCTTTGTGATTTTGGGCCCCACACATACCAGCCAGCAGGCGTATCGAGGCACAGTTGTAGTCAGGACGGTGTAGCAGCTGTCTGAGGACAGAGTGCCGTCTGCAGGAGAGGAAACAGAATGAAGCACAAACAACAAAGTCAAACAAGGAAGATACAGTCGATCACAAATATGATTCTCAGAGCAGGATACTCGTGCTCTGTTGTTTTTGTTCGTCACTGTATTTATTACAGTCTGTAACTCAAATGTCCTTGGAATCACTCAGCGATCCATTTTAATCAGACTTAATCTAATCAGCATTGTACCTTTCTGTTGAATGTTGATGCCGGACTCCAAGAAGGACTCAGAGAAGACCACAGAGCCCAGGTCGCCCCCGTCCCGCTGCAGGTCTGGGATGTCATGGACAGTCATGGACGCCTGAGAATAAAAGTAGAATTAGTTAGATGAAGAAAAAAAAAAAGCGTTTAAGAGGGAAATTGTACACAAAAGTTCTTTTTTCAAGCAAAACAATGATTTGCCTCTCTAACTTACTGTTTTCACTACGTAACGGCTGTCTTTATCAGTCAGAGGAATGATCCTGAAAACAAGAACAAAACAGGTTCTGAAATCCTGAAATCACACATTTACAAAAATAATTTTTTTCAATAACATAATTAAATGTTCCCAGGAGCAAAAGACCAGTGGTCCAACCAGGCCCAGTGAACACCCACCTTCCCTGCATGTTCACTGCTTGTATGCTGAATTCACATTTGGACCTGAACAAAGAAAACACAGAGTCAAACCAAGTCAAACAAATAAATAACATTTGTGCTTGGCTAAAAGTCTCACAGGAAGGATGATCAGTGTGTACCTGAGAGAACTGCGGTACTGACTTAAATGCATCGAGTCCAAAGCCAGCAGAAAGGTGTTCTCTGCTACATCCTTGGCCTGGGATCATAAACACGCCTTAATGAGAAACTCGACGTGATAGATTACATTCTGAAGGATTCATGTTCCAACAGGTGCTCTGGTTTTCCTTACCTTGGTAGCGCTGGAGGTGAAGGAGTAGCTTTTGATTCCTGACAGGACTGCTTGAACAGCAGCTGAATAAATCTGCGACAAAAGTCTGAAAACAAAACAAAAAACTCTTTTATTTTGACATTCTGTAATATTTAACAAAACAATAGTTTACAGGGAAAAATATTGATCATGAGATCCAAAACGAAATCACTTACAAGACTTCTGTTTTCTTTTGCTCTGTGTTCTGATTTCCTGTGGATGAAACAAACAAATGATATACTAACGATACAGAAAAGGGCTTCTCATATTACAGTTAACCCCAGGCAGGCTAAGCCCGTTCTGGACCCCACAATCAACTCAACACAGCAACATGTCGCACTAGCAATCCTGAGGGTTAGCTCCTTTAACCCCTGTGTAAATAAACTGTGCTCTGCAGCAGCTGGACTACCTCTGAAATGTGATGCAAAGGACAATCATGTCAAAAACCTAAACATCTGTGAACTAATATTTTTACAAATGTGCAGTTAATCAATATGAAATAGGCAAAGTCATCCAGTAAAAGCTCACCAAGGTATGGAGAGTGGGTGGTCCCAAAGAAATAGGTCCGAGAGCAGGCCAGAGGTCCTTTGGGAGCCACACACTGCAGAATCTAACGAGAAAAAAAGTGTTTCTTTTGAAAGATATAATCATGGCATGTTCCCACTTCACAAAAGAGCTGCAAATATACCTAAATCTCATATTTACAGGAGACATGGGGTCAGTGACTACATGTTTCTTGAGATGTTGTACCAAATCCCTTCAGCAGGTGGTGCTGCAGGCCACTTATCCTCTTTAACTTGAGCAATGTGATTTAGAAAACATTGAAGGTTCCTCATACCATATTCAGATGCCAAGCCAATAGGGACCCTATCATAATGCAAGTGGTTTACAGTGTTAGCTGGCTACATCACACTGTTTCCCATCTCAGGCTCCTCACCATGTGTCTGGCTGCAGAACCCTCAGGTCCTGTGTTGCGGACCTGATGACTCTCTGAGGGAAAGTTGAACGAATAACCCTCCAAATCCTCTGAGGAGGAATGCTTTCCAAGCAACACAAAGGGCTGCTGACTTTTACTGAAATAAGAAACATTTGACAAAGCGATTGTATTAAGACTAATGTACATCATGTCAGAATATGACATTGTTGAATAAGAAGCGTACCTTTTATCTGTGATGTTGCTTGAGATCAGTCCATGAGAGTAATAAGTACGGAACGCCTGTGGATTGATGAGAATACACTTTATGCAGTCACAAGCACACTTGTGACTACTACACATTGACATTGGATAATGCAGTTTGAATATACACTTTGCATTTATTGTTTTTGCAGACTTGATCTCCTGTCCCATAGGTGGAGATAAACGCACCTCTCCTGCCTGTGCTTCAGAGAGCTCCAGGATGGACAGATGGCTCTCCAGGTCCATGCTGGAGAAGAAGCCGCTCCACTGCTTGTCAAAGTTCACCAAGTCCTAAAAAGGTTAGAGTACATACAGTAGCATACTGAATGCTCATGTTCACAACTTCATATACTAAATATGACTATGAAGAAAGTATTAATGTCACTTATGACTGACTAAAAGTTAGTTATCAAAATCAATCAATTATACTTCAACTGACGGCCTGATTAATCAGCTAGACTTAACATTGTTTTAGATAATGTAACTTTTAACTTTTGTAATTTTCTTTTATCAATAACATGCTGGAAGAAAACAAATGACTGATCATTCCAAATAGATTTCTGAACATGCAAATATAAAAAGAAGCTGGTATTACCTCTGTGAGGAGATTATCCAGGGACACCGGGTCCAGTCTGCTGTAAACCTGCCACAGCTTCTCACTCATGTCCATTAGCTGGAAAAGCAGGAATATATGAAACAAGAAGTGTAGGACCACAAGTACAATGCTGTGCTACAAACATTTTGAATGTTAAATATCGTTCACTTTTGCAACTGTTTGAAGGTACCTTGTATTTCATGGTAAAGAAGCTCCCTCTGCCGATGCCTTCCAGGGCGAATGCTTGAATCAGGGGCCACTTTTCCACCATAAACATGTCAAACCTCTGGATGTGACCTAGAAGGAAAAGAAGAGCAAACATTTACCTGTGTTGTTGGTGAAATTACCTTTTTAAAAGTAGTGAATGAATGTGGAGATGTAAACGTGATGATATGTACCCTGGGAGCTGTTAGGTACACCAATACGATAGCAGTCCTGCACCATCGTGACAAAACTGGAGATTTTGAATTCTTCTGCTGCTTCCTCATCTTCATACTGTGTGTGGAGGTGGGACAATTACAAAAAGGACTCGATCAGGATTAACAATGACAAACACTGCTACAAAGGGTCATATTTACAATTTTCAGCAATGGCAATCATTACCTTAAAGGACTGAGCCACCTGTGTACACATTACAGGTGCATTGGTAAAAAACTAGAACACACTGTGTCATTGATGAGAGTGAATATGCTGCTTTCACTGTGCAGCATGTGTAGACAAGGTGTACCACTTAAAATGACTGAAAAGATTCATAGTAACCTGCAAGGGTTAACATTTTAGCCAGATGGATACATCAACATGCCAGAATACTCGTGATAAAGTTCCTACTCCTAACTGAAGCATACAGGAACTGTAATCAACACGCCTGATAAGACTGAAACATTAACCTCCGCCTCTGTCATGCAGTAGAGATGCAGGTTCCTCCAGTGGGACACGTAGGGCAACAGGTAACTGTAGTTCATTGGGTTGCAGTACAGATGAACACAATCCGCCTTGATCAGCAGAATTACATCTGGAAAGCAGACAAGCAATGTGTCAGAATGGATACAAACTAAAGCAAGCACAGAAATAGGAGTACATATAGTGAACAACACTTGGAAAAACTCACCATCCAGCATTTCATCAGGAAACTCCTCAAGGAGTTGTTCAAGATTCAGCTGATTTCTTTCATATAGTCCATAGAACAGGTATTTCCCCAGCTCAGTGCACCCGTCATTATATCTGCTGTCAATTCCTGAAATACACAAAAGAATTACATTCATATTCACTCATTGGCTGTTTTGGAATGACCATATGAATTGTTTTATCCACCATTTGTTTGGTGATGTCATCTAGCCTTAGCAGTTGGCAGTGCAGTTAACCAGGCCAGATAAAGAAACTAAAGTTTAAGATAAAAAGTTTGCAACTTAACATACCAAGAGAGCACAGGATGCCATCAGGAGTGGCAATGCCACCCTCACAGAGCAGAGACTGAACCTGACGCAGGCGACTGCAACTGGAAAAAGTCACAAGAAGAAAAAAAAACAATACATATATATATATATATATGATATATATATATAACTATATAGTCATGGCTTTGTTAGTTATTAACATTAAACAATTAACGGTTCCATTTGAACCTTGGAAACAGAAGTTTCTCAACACACTGTCCGGTCTACTAAAAATGCATTTATGACAAATGCATGATAGCTGAGATTATTATTTCAAGTCATTCACAGTTTTGAGATAAGCTAACGTTAAAAATCTCATGATTGCCACAGGTTTCTACGACATAACGTTAGTTCTTCTCATAATATAGCATTATTAATATTATATTATTGTTATATCATTATAATATATAAGAGAAATACAAACAGTTGATTGTACTTTTTTAGTTTTATTAAAAAATAAATTTTGCTCAATTTATTTTCATATATGACATATTAATAACAGTAAACCTAGTAAACCTGTAATAAAAGTAAAATATAAAAATAAATTCAATAAAAACACAAAAGTATAGTTACATAAAATAATAATAATAAATGTTTTAAATAAATACAAAGAATTAATTATGATTATGGAGGAGAAATACAAACGGTATACTGTTTTAATTTATAGATAGCTAACTAACTAACTTATAGCGTTACATACAATTATGACATTGTTTCAGCAGAGTTAGGTAAATAATAAATTAGTTAGGTTAATTAGCGATTTCTTTGTTTGTTTTGTGAAACTACGTTACTTCCCACAGATTCTACGTAAATCGTTATGAACGGGTCATAATCGTCATTACCCGTAACCGTTAACGTTAGCTTTAGGTTTTGACAATACAAATACTTGACTGTTTTTCATTTAATTTATTAATCCTTGACTGATGTGAGGGATATTTCTAGGAACGGGGGATGGCACCGCTAGCTAAATAAATATGTAGCATTGCTTAACCAGCCAATGTACAACTACTCACAGCGGAACGTACGTTACTAACGTTAGCCGTTACTGTTAACAGGACCGTTAACGTTACCTAAGATGTGAAAACGACGACGAATAACGGACAGTGTCTCGCGCTAACGTTAGGTTAGCTTGACAGCTTCACTGAGGTGTTTTCCGTAAACACAATTGGACAGTAACATTACCTGACAGCTGGGCTAATTCCTGATAATTTCCCGTTAACTCTCCGAATACCGGCCATGGTGATTGTTTTGTCCCGGCTCACACAATTTACGTTTTAAATCGAACAACGTTATGTATTTAAGGGCCGACTAACTACATCTTCTTCATCACCCTGTAGAACGTCTACACAAGATAGCTTAGCAACGGAGCAAACCACTTTGTGTTTAGGGGCGTCCAGAATATTATTACAAAGGTTGGGGGGAAAAAGTGACAAAATATATCACACATTATTATAATTTCCACCACCATTGTTATGGAAAGTACCATATTTTCTATTGGCTAAATTAAACGGTTTAGAAAAAAGCAATGTATCCGAATTAAGCAGACCCCCACCCCCCCATTTTACGCTGTAGTATTGTCTTGTTTTGGGCCGTTTTGACAGCGGCAGGCACCAACGCGCAGCAGCACAGGGAGATGGTGCAATCCCTCAGTAATCTCAGTTGTTGTGTATGGAGGGGAACGGGAACCCCTTCTTATACTGTAGCTAAATCCATGCTAGTCTGCATGTGCTGGAAGTGATAATTTAATGTCTTTGCTGTTGTTTTGTCATCACAAGTGAAGAGATGATTAATAAATCATTTTGGGAGCTAATTCAACCAGAAAAAATAAGTTTTATTTTCTTTGAGAAACTATTTCTTCTTTTAAACAGATTTCATTGTCATTAGTGTTAACCTTGTATGTTCACAAGGACGTTTTAATCAAATTTTTGATCTTGCATGTCATAGCACTAATATACTACTTTGTTTTATCTACAATGAGGCTGATTCAGCAATAATGAAGACCATAAACAATCACAGGGTGCCTGTCAGACTGGCTTTATTGTGCAGAGGGCAGGCACATAATATAGTCAGGAAGGGAAAAATAAACTGAATCAGGCCAACTGATAAGGAGTTAGCAAATCTGTTCAATTTAAAATGTTCACCTCAAATATTACCTTTGAAACGCTGGCATGCTTAAAATGGACTTGCAGTTGTATAGCGCCTTTCTAGTCTTCGACCAATCAAAGCCACCGCCACATGCCAATATTTACCTCATTCATACACTGATGGCAGAGGGTACCATACAAGGTGCTCAAGGATCCAATCTAATGTCCATTCATGCACACTGACACACTGATGGGGTGCAGTATCTTGCCCAAGGACACTTCGACATGAGCCAAATGTCACATTGTGGGGAGAGAAATCTGCACGGTCACATTATGGGGACTCAGCTACTTTAGGATGCAAGGCTGTGTGTGTGTTGTGTGTGTGTTTGTTCGACAAAGAGAAAATATAGTGTTTTACAGTTTGGCATGGATGCTTACTAAAGATTATTGGTTTAACATGCACAAAGGTTTTAGTAAGAAGTATCGTTTCTTATTTGTGAGTAAAGCAATGCTAGTGAACATGTTGGCGTTATGAAACATAAGCCTTTTCTGCTGTGGAATGCACTTCCTTAACAGTAAAACTTTGGGTCACACCGGAAAAGTTGTAACCAGGAAGCATCTTATTTGTTTTTCGCCCTCATAATGCTTGTCTCAGAGCCAGAGAATCCAGTTTCAGGTGTTCTCTTGAGCTGACAAGGATCTTAAAGCAGTAAGAGCACCTGCAAAAGACATGTCGCACAGTAAGTAATCATTTCCGACATCATTTTGTGTTTTCCTACACATTCAATGCTAATTTAAATACAAGGGCAATGTTAGCAATTGCAAGGCCTAAACAATAACGGATGCATTTGAGTTGCAGTTACTGTTAAAATCATTTTTTTAAACCCTGTATTTCTTGGTGTGTGCACTTAAAATGATCACAAGTCATTGACAAGTCATAACTGTGTTGTTTGGCAGACGGCAAAGCTAACATGAGGCATATGATGGTGGTCATGTCCACCATGGAGCAATGGTCCTCTTTGAAGTCTCTGCAGCAGCACGGATCAGGGGAAAAGCATCTCAGGTTGGCCTTCGGTTCTCTGGGACCAAATCAAGTCTGTGACTTGACAGTGGATGGTCGCTCAGTCAGCTTGATTTACGCAGATTTAAAGCAAGACATGACAGAGGAGGGCATAAGTCGGGCAATAGATGGCTGCTTTAAGTCTTGCACAGACGGAGTCAGTACATTCCTGCTGCTGATCCAAGGCGGCCGTTACACAAAGAGGGAGAGAAGACTGGTGGAGACACTGCAGGCCCACTTTGGAGCTGAGGCTTTAAAGTACCTGGTAGTCATCTCCCTGGAAGATGGAAAGGTTGCTGACACACTGGACGACGCCCTCCTGGAGCTGCTGAACACGTGCGATGGAAGGTACTGCCGAATCACATCGTCTGCCGCGGAGCTGGGTGCTCTGCTCAAGATGCTCGACCGCATGCTGGCTGAGAACGGCACGACCGGCTACACGGAGGCCATGCTGACAGAGGCCAAGAACAAGAGCACGGAAGACTCAGCCATGCAGATCCTGAAACAGAAGGTGCAAGAGGTCGAGGAGCAGGAGTGGGCGTCCAAGCAACAGATGCAACAGCAAGAGGTGAGAAGAGCCAAAGAGATGGAGGAGCTGAAGGGGAGACATGCTGAGGAAAGAAAGAAGGAGACGGCGGAAAAAAAGCAATACGAGACGAAGAGGGAGAGCCTGGAGGAGGCTGTGATGAGCCACGGGGCCATGCTGCAGCTCCAGATGAGCGCCACTGATGGTAAGACTTAGTTTGAATTAGAATGAGTTCATATCAATTAAATCTTTTTCCTGCACTCCAAACATTTACATCTAGTTGCTGGAAAAGGACCACGTGATTTTCTTGATCAGCTTTTATTTCATTTCGGATATTTTAGTAAAAAGATTTAGAAAATTTCAGAAAACTCTCTCAACATGAAAGTACTTTTCTCCAAGAAAGATGATAGCACAGACAAATAATATTTAAATTGAAACCGTTTATATCGATTGAAAAACCCAGTTCATAACAGACAGGATTCTCATAACCGTATATTGTTAAAGTGTGAAAGTACATTTTTGCTTCCTAACCGCCATTTCTCCTCGTCTTTGACTTGAAGATGATGACACGAAGAAGATGTCGGTCATCCTGTTGGGTCTTTCTGGCAGCGGGAAGTCCTCTGCTCTGAATCTCATTCTAGAGAGGGCAGGTAATCAATACAAGTCAATCCATGAGTCCAGTCACGAACCCCCTCAGCCCACCTTGTTTTGTGAGCGGAAAGAGGTGTTCGCAGCAGGGAGGCGACTCATCCTGGTCGACACCCCCGAGCTGTGGGACGAGGACGGGGCGGAGAACCTGGAGCTGGTCAAGGACTGCTTGGCTTTGTCCTTGCCTGGACCCCACGTCTTCCTGCTGGTGCTCCAGGTGGAGCGCTTCACCCAGGGCGAGTGCGAGATGCTGGGGCACCTGCAGAGGATCTTCGGACGAGACTTTGCAGAGCACGCCGTAGTCCTCCTCGTTCGCTTTGACCGCAACCAGCGCAGCGGGCCTCAGGGCATCAACGACTACGTGGCCGGCGCCCACGCGACCCTCCGGGATCTCATCCGCAAGTGTGGCAGCCGCTTTTATGAGCTGCACGTGACAAAGTCCCAGAATGCCCTGAGCTACCCTCAGGTGAGAGACCTGCTCTCAGGGATCAACAAGCTGGTCGCTTCACATGGAGGACGCTCCTTCTCAACCAGGAGGTTTTCTGTGCAGGAGCTGCAGGAGAGGAAGAAGGGGATTGGGGAGAGAAAGGAGGGGGCTGTGGAAGGGAACTACTTATTAAGAGATGCTTGATTTCCAAAACCAGGTGAGCACAATGAATGCCACACCTGTACAACGTGATTAAATGTGATATGTCATTTGTTCAAACGATGGTATCAGATATGAGAGGAATCAGTCCTGCAGAGATTTTGCACTGGATTGAATTACATTGCAGATTTGTTAAGTTTTTGTAGACTATGTCATGCAGGAAATTGCCACCAGAGGCGCTCTATATGAGGGAATTATAGAGAGAATTATCTTTCTATATATTTCGGATTATGTTGATAGCATATTCATACATTCATCAAATGCAAATCACACTTACATTCTATTCTTTTTTTTAAATTTATGAACAACTGGCACCAGCGAATCAGAAATTATTATAATAATTTGCTTTGTGTACAAATTGGTGGTGGTGGTGTGGGGATTTTCCAAACCAAACAGAAGAACAGAAACATCATTCATGTCCATGTTTATCTGCAGGGAGGAAAAGAAGAAGTACAGCTGGAGATTTGAGTTACTGCTGGACTTCCCCATCGGTTCGAGGACTTATCCAACATGTTTATGAGATCTGCTTGTTAATATCTTGATTGCCTAACAGTTACATTCTTTAGCACCATCCTTCAGATGGACAACAAGCGCACTCAACTCCATGAAGACTAAAGAGTGTTTGTCTGAACGTTGTTTATTAAATCAGCTGTTGTGCAACTTGTTCAAACTATATGCTATGATGTTTATCCCTGCTAGGGTTACTTTTGTGTTATGCAATCAAACAGAATAGGTCTAACAACAATACTATCAACACTGAAATCAAAAAATATTTAGTTGCAAGTAAAATAAATAAAATAAAATAAAGAGATTTGATTGCTGTTAAGATGAATCTTGTGGGCTTTCTTTGTTATTGTACAGTAAACAATTCAAAACAGACATCTGAATGTGATAAAAGTGTATTTTATTGATTCCTTTATAAAGTGATGGCTACCGTAATCTGTACAGGTTGTATATGTTCCCCACTCTGGGGATCTATCTCTATAGAGCCATGCTGTTTGTGATGCTGGTTGCGGTGGAAACATGGCTGACACCATTCAGGCGCTCTGGTCTGGTGTTGCATCGGGCTGCAGAGCCATGGTGTTGTCGATCCACTCGGTGTAGTGGGAGATGATAGTGTAAATTCCAGGCTTTTTAATTTGGCCACACTTCTTTCCTCCGTTAGAAGTGATGCCCACCGCGATGCCATTGTAGAGCAGAGGACCTCCAGAGTCACCCTGACAACAAAAAGAGGGACTTTAACAGGAAATTACCGTATTTCATATTTTGCCAATTTGGAATAAGAGAACAAAATACATTCATATACTTTGAATACAGACAAATATACGTTACTTTTCTCATGCAGCATCCTAACTTGATTGACCCATTGATTTGGTAAAAGAGAAGGAAGTAAGACTCACATCACAGCTGTCTTCCTTCTTGTGCGGTTGATCACAGGGTTGTGGGCATACTTTATGTGCACATATCATGTTATTGGTCAACTTTCTGCCAAAGTAGTCGCTGCGTCCGCACCGAGCCGAGCTGAACACCTCAATGACCACCTCCTTGAGCCTGTCTGGTCTGGACCCCAGGTCATCGAGGGACCCCCACCCAGCCGTCTCCACCTCTGCATCCGTGCTGGGGTTTGTGCCGCCGGTTCGCAGGAACTCCACAGCTTTCACAGCTTCAGAGGCGTTGAATGGACGATCCAACTGCAAAAACACACACAAAACCGTTCCAAAGAGGTTTTGTTTTAGTTTTTGATCTATAGATCCATCTCAAAGACCTAGAGACAGTTCTGCTGTTGGTACCACTGACAATTGACACAAACTTTACATTTGTACCTTAATTAAAGCAATGTCATTATCATAATTTGCCACTCTGAAGTCAGGGTGATTGTGAAGTTCCAAAATGTCAAAGGTCTGCTTTGTCTCTTCAGGTTCACTCAGAGAATGGACTCCCAGCACCACTTTCCTTCCATTCGGCCTGTGGAAAGAGCACAATAATATAATGACTGTATATTCAAAGCATTGTATTATAACAAGTAGTGGACAGAAAGATGATGCTAAGAATGCCTGTTTTGCTCCATAATATAAGACATCCACATTAACAAAAATAACTCCTTAATGAACAACAATCATTTACGAAAACAGAGCAAATTAATATTTGATATTACCGAAGAAAACTCACAAACAAAGTCTGTGCTCAGCTCTCACACAGAGACTATTGGCATGAGTTGAAGTAAATATTTTAATTATAACTTAAATGTACCATATCATTGTTCTTATTCTTGCCCGTCCTGCGTCCCACATAACAAACTACATTCATGGCGGTGAGAAGACGGTTGCCTCACCCGGTTGGCAGACAGTGCACTGCAGTCATCACCCACTGATCTGCGATCACAAACCCTCCGCACTCGTGTTTCATGTTCTCTCCTTCTGGCACCTGGATGGAGGCCATGTAGGGCCGAGAGTGGGGCGCGGCCTCTCTGCCACCGATGATACCCTCACCTGAAATGATCCAAACACACAACCAAAGGAAAATGTTCAAATTAAACTATTTGAACTTTTCTGCTTCTATATTGTAACTTCCATGCAATCAGAAGGTGCAACGTCACATTGCCCTACAGCAGGTAAGTAGAGAGTTATTGTCACAGTGTTTTCATAATGATGGGGCATTTTAGCATTTCATATTTCAATAATGAGAAAATAAAAAAGTAGAAGGTGACATTTTTAGAATTGTATATTAGGAAAAATATATATTAGGAACACAATACTACAATGAAAAAAAAGAAAAAATACAAACCATTGAACATGAATTACTAAGAAGCCAAATTACAGTAAAATGAATCATCAGTTATGAAAGAAAAACAAACTCACTGTGTGAAATGAGGGCGAAAAGGAAAACAGCAGCAGCCACAAGGTCTCTCTCTGACACCATGATGTCGGCTCAACTAAACCCAAAAGCAGCAACTGTGGGTTTTTAAAGGCTTCCAGGAAAGACCGGAGACATAAATCAAGTCGATGTGGTGCAAGACACAAGTGGGTCTGACGATCCTCCTGTTCCCCGTTTCCCGGAATGAAAAACAGGAAAGTAAACAACTTGTTCACTGACAACTTTTACTTTGATAAAAGGCAATAACATTGTTTCTGTCATTGTCAGACGAGTGGAAAGAAAGCATCCAAATGCACATTTAGGTGTTTATTGTACCACTTTGTCTATTTGCTTTATTAAATGCACCATAAGTATGAGATGATACCTCATTTGCACATTTAAATTTAAAATTCAGAAAACATTCAACACAAAAAAATAACTGTCTCAATGTAAGTAATCTACTTGATTGCTTCTAAAGTGTGAATATTAATTGAAACCAGCAGAAACTTTGCACAAAGTTTCACTCTTTATGTGATTTAATGTTATGTTTCAAGTTACATAATGCTGAGATTTGGATGAACTCACTCTGACCTCGTGCACTTGAACACAGCACTCAGAGGGAGAGGACATATTCTTCATCTCTTCTTCAGAAATCCAGCACGAAAACATGAAACACAGCCAGTCTGGTACATTACAGTAGATCACAAAATAGTACACAATGATAAGCTTGTTTGTACTGCATGTTGCACAAACATTACACAGTATAGTACAGTACATGCACACACTTACAGACTTCCTGTAAGTGTGCCATGAATTAATATTGCCCCACGATGCTTCCTGCCAATAACTTATTGAGACAGAATATGGTGGTGTCATCGGGTGATCTTTGACAGAGGAGGCAATGCAGTTCCCACGTGCTGGTTCCTCTCATTACATGGACAACAGCACCATTTCTGCATCGCCCCACTTCTCACAAAGGTCCCGGAGAATGGCCCTGTCAAGTTCTTTCAAGGTTTTTGAGGTGGGATCAAAATCGAAACCCTGGACTTCGATCCACGTTCTTTGTATGTACTGTGTAACTGAGTGAGTTGTATGTCATATATATTGTGTTAAATTTAACCAATGAAATCACGTTTGTTTTAAAGTTTGTGAAACTCAACAGCTGTCACACAGAGACAGAAGCCAGCACAGTGTTCTGATTCTAGACCTGCGCTGCCCTCTGCAGGTACAAACAAGTACTATTATATAAACAACAAGCTCATCAAAGTTCATGAAAAAGTGAACTTTTGACAGAAGTAGTGAATATGTTGCTGAAAGTTCACATTGAATAAATAACTTTTCATGTCAGACGGTCTATTGATTGAACTGGTTCCCAATTTGACATCATTACAGAAATGTGGGAACAGAAACAGGTTGTGAAAATGAAAGTTACACTTCCCGTCCTCGTGTCTCAGGGGTTTGGCCGTACGATGATCCCGGTCGTATTACTGTAAAGTTGGGAAATAATATCTCTTCATAACATTTTCCTATACTCCTCCCCAATTAAGTCATGACTCACGTACTCACAATTACAAGTTAGGAGGAACATAACATTCGGAAATTACAGGTTAAAACATGTGTATCCACCTCGATGATGATGATGATGATGATGATGAGTTCATTCAGCTGTAAAACGGATTAACCATGCACCTGTGTGTAATTCACAAAACACCACTTAAAGCTCATTTGTTTTCTAGATTTTCAGTAATGAATTCATGCACATCATTATTGTGTTTTTTCCATCCAGAACAAATGTATGTAAAGGTCCATGATGTAGAAACGACTACACCACTGAAGCACAGCAGTACAAACTCTTATTGTATCTGACTTTTGATTGTCGAGTTACAGCTCGAGCAACCGAGCCCACCCATCCAGGTATATGCAGTTCGTGTGTGTGTGTGTGTGTGTGTCATTGTTTGTCTGTTGCATGTTAGTGTGTGTGTGTGTGTGTGTGTGTGTGTGTCATTGTTTGTCTGTTGCACGTGTTAGTGTGTGTGTGTATGTGTAGATATCCATATCTGTTCATCCATGTGTGTGGTCTGGCACTGAACCAATTATCAGAGTCATTTTTATGTTTTCTAAATGTTTCATTACTCTCTCTCTCTCTCTCTCTCTCTCTCTCTCTCTCTCTCTCTCTCTCTCTCTCTCTCTCTCTCTTCATGTCTCTCCTCCCTCGCTCGCTCATTCCGATCTCTGACTGTCATTCTCAAACACTGAGTCAGCGAGCCTGTCAGTCAGTCTGTCTGGCAGGTTTTTATATCAATCAAACAATCGATCACTTTGTCTGGTTGCATTTTAAACGATTCGTTTACTGAACTTAAAGATAGAAACTCAATCTCCGATCTCTATTATACATTATTATTATACATAATACAACTATATTTTATAACACTGAATTTTAAAAGTATTTGTCAGCTGAGAAACATACAAATTCATATACAAGTCAAAGGCTGTGATAATATTTGCAGAAATATCTATAATTTAAAATGATAAATATGCAGATTGGGCCGCTCTAACTATTCAACTTAACATGACTCACTCGTGTGAGTTCAAGTGTGAGTTACAGAAGTCACCGAGACACACACACACAAAAACACATGCCGGTACTTAAGTGATGTGTTGAGGGGAAAAAACATTTTGACACACACACACACACGCACACACACACACACACACACACACACACACATACACACACACACACACACACATACACACACACACACACACACACACACACACACAAAACCCTAAGATAAATGGACAGAAATGTCATACATTTCAATCAACGTAAAAGTACAAGAATGTATAAGACTTCACTCACATTACTGTTAAATATGTTTGTTAGAAGTGTGAATCTTAAGGTTCAACATAGACTTGAGACTCATAGTGGCACAAATTAAATTCAGAATTGTATGATCTTGTTCGATTTATTCATAAAGCCTTAAATCACAAGTTTCTCAGGGCTTGTTTACAGGACGGATTATGAGAAAACGGCCCTCTGGTCACAGACAGGAAGAGGAGCAAAACACCCAAACGGAGAGAGACACTAACCTGCTGTTGGTCCAAAACTCCACTCTTTCACTGTTGTTCACGCTGCAGATGAAAAGACTGAACATATACAATAATAAAGTAAGAATAAAACACTATCAGAGCATCTCTACTTTTAATTGAGCTCTGTGAGTTTCCATCAAAACATGTTGAAGGACCAGTGTTTAGGATCATCTAGTGGTGAAGTTGCAGATTGCAACAAACTAAATCGCCTCCACTCACCTTTCCCTTACCATGCGTGTCGCAGAACTACCACCAACTACTATCCTCCAAATCCTTCACTGGCCCTTAAACAATGGCTCCGGCCCAAAGGCCACCTGACCCTCTGGGCGTGTGTCCGGTAGGCCTGTATCTAATCTATCCATGAATCTGTACAACACAAACCATCCTCTATACTTTGACCCTTCAGGTCAGTCCACAAAACAAACCTCTATCAGTCAAAGATGTGTACTTCAAAGCTTTCCAATCACTGAATGTTTTTATGGTGCAAAGTTTCATGAAACCACATTTTTGCATCAGGGTTTCCTCCAGTTTAAGAGCTGCCAATGAAGTCTCCTATGTGCAGCTTTGCTGTTACATGCCGAATGATAGAAATTATCCTTAACTGTCTGTAAAAGTTTGACTCTTGCTCAACATGCGGACTCTCCACCTCTGTCTGCCTCTCTTTGTCTCTCCAGTCGAGTGGTGGTCTTCTGCTCCGTGCTGGCGTTGCTCCAGAGGAGGGGGATTACTGTTAAACG
Source organism: Ophthalmolycus amberensis (assembly GCA_024529925.1). Taxonomy (NCBI): domain Eukaryota; kingdom Metazoa; phylum Chordata; class Actinopteri; order Perciformes; family Zoarcidae; genus Ophthalmolycus; species Ophthalmolycus amberensis. The sequence continues at coordinate 86,290 of JAFEUB010001451.1, read as the reverse complement.
GGTATAATCTCTGCTGTTTCCTCCGTCAGTCCAGGCCCTTCTGATGGGAGCCGGTGTTTAGAAGGGGCTCCACAGGACGAGATGCTCTTTAACTGTAATCTCTCTAATCTCTCCTCTTACTTCAGGCCGGGGTCTCACAGACCTGCCGTCCTCACGCTCGTGTTCCTCTCAGAGCCATTTAACAAACATGACAGCCTGTACTTTCAGTTTGGAAAATACAGAAAGGTGTGTATGTCTGTCCCCCCCCAATGGGAAACCATAGTAAATAATGATGGTGCTTTTAACCATAATCTTTACTTCAGGGCTGAACGATGATGAATCTTCTAAAGTAATCCGTTTTCACAACACCTCAACATACTGGATATGCTGTTTGGTTTCTTTGTTTTCTGGATATATTGTCTTTGATTCAGATAGAAAATTGCCAAACAAAATGCTAAATATTACTTTTTACTGACTATGTGAAAAATAAAAGGACATTTTAAAAAGAAGAAGGAACCAAACACTTAAGATTCCATATGTGGATATGGGTGGAAATATTTGCCATTTTCTGTCATTTGTATGACAGCTGAAATATATTCACATGCTAAGTAAAACCTGCTGTGTGTAAAGCTAGAAAATATATATAAATACATATATATATATATATATATATATATATATATATATATATATATATATATATTTAAATGTTCACACGAGAGCCTAAGTCCAAAAGTTGTGTTTGTATATGGATTTTGAAATGCAGCAGCTTGTATGAGGATTTTATTAAATTGAAATGTTTATGAGTGAGTGTGTTTATGATTTTCCCATCAAAGGATGCAACGTGTGACGTAGCTGGGAACATGTGTTCATTTGCATGTCGTATGTCTCACGTCAGCTCCGGCCAGATCTTAGAGGCAACGTGTGACTATGTTCGAATGTGTGAGAAGTCCATCAGCTTGTTTTCTCACGAATGGTAAAAAGTACATTCAGTTCTTCCGTTTCCCGAGTAAATGTGTGTGTGAAAGCCTGCGCTGCGCGTGAGTGCGTCAGAGCCTCCTTGTTTCCCAGGAGAAGCTGAATCCTGCAGATCTGACGTTTCTCTTCCTGGTGGTGGTCCCAGGAGGATCGCCGGGAGATTCCACCTTTCCCACATCGCTCCTTGATCCACCTGACTTCTCCTCGCCTCGCCCATAAGCCTCGCCTTTTGTCCCCCATGGGTGCGCAGCGCTCACTTTGTTTGTACATCCAGAGCAGGGTGAGAACGTGCGACCGTCCCACAGAGCTGCTCACATTCCCACAATATTCACAACACGTTCACGATGAGGAAATAAGAAAAAGATGCATCTGTAATTAGCTCGAAGGGAATAAATATTAACCCCTAAATAAACAACAGATCTTTAAAAAAAGAAGGTCTCAACGTCTCTAAATTGGAGCCTTTGGAACAGAAACAAGTTCTGAGCAGGCATAAATATTTATGTTCACACTTTCCTAAACAAATTGAATACATTTTGTGTCCATAGACGCTGCATTTCAAACTTTATGATGTTCATTTTTCTCCCATGCATGACGTTGCTTTTACCATGTGTATATGTATTGTTACAAGCTTAATTAATTAAGTTTGTATAAAGATATATATATATATATATTGGCTTAATCAATTCAGCCATTGATTTCCATTTTGACACCTGAAGTACACTTTGTTGTACTACCTTGTCTTGACAAGTCGCTGCCACAGCGACGTCAGGTCTGGGAGTTGTCCATGTCTTCTTCTTACACCTTTAACCCTTTCACAGTGTTTTCACTTCATGAAAGTTAATTGCTAGCATTTCTTTGGTCGCCTAAAAAGTTCTTATTCAGCGTTCACTTGTACTTAGTTTCTGCTTCTTGTGTCACTTCTGGTTCCAAAAAAAACAAGATGGCGACGGCCAATATGGAGAACTTGAGGTTCTTAAACCACAAACCAATAGTTGACGCCATGGTGACTATACGTCAACTTGTTATAGTCTACTGAGCAATACTGTCGGAGCTGGTCTTTGGATTATGAATGAATATGTTCATCCTTAATACTGATCATATTCTATTTTAACTCAATTTAAGGTGGCAGAGATGAAGCAGACCAATGGCTCAATGATGTGTATGAAATTGGACTAAAGCTATAAAAAAGAGAAGACTTTAGAGTTAAGAGCGAGACAAAGCAAAAGTCAACAGAAGAAAAGAGAAAGAGAAAAGAAGGAGGGAAACAGAAAACATGAGCACGCAGACAAAGAGATCTGCTGCCGCGAGCCTCGTCTCAACATGTCGTGAAAGTGAGGTTTTCAGACGCTGTAATTTACGCAGATTCAGATTCGGATCACTTTGGCAGAATATCGGACCACCTGCACTCACGGCTCATGTGAGCAACTCGCGAACTCTACGAGAGCGAAGACAGAAAACCCGGTGTTTGACTAAAGCGTGAGATCTGAGGCCAAAAGCAGCTCACAGTGCTGCTCTGACAGTCTGACACCTCCAGTGTGTTTGTGTGTACATGTGTGTGTGTGTGTGTGTGTGTGTGTGCGTGTCTCAGCCTGCAGGTATTCAAAGGGCGTAGCTGTCAGTGTGAAGGAAGATGAATCTATTGGAAGCTGTCAATGCTTTAACTGAGGGTTTAACAGGAAGTTGCAGGTCGATTTGAAAGTAGAATGATATGTTGCATGACATTTCTGCCAAGTTCTTAAATAATAGTAGCACAGCAGGAGTTGTGCAACGCGTTTTATATTTGATGGCACAAAAAACAACAGGAACATTTACTTCAATTAGTAATTAGTAATATTTATTTGAAATCTATAATAATCTATAATAATCCGTCTAAATAACCGATCCCAACACGAGGTCGTAGTGGTCAATGGACTGCACTTGAAATTTAAAAATTTAAAAATCCAGAAAATCTAAATTTGTCGAGGGAGGAGTCTGGTGGTCAAACCAACAGCAACCAGTACAGCTGATGGTCTGAGACCCGTCAATCAACACACAGCCACTGTACTGCTCTGCAGCAACAGCTGATGGTCTGAGACCCGTCAATCAACACACAGCCACTGTACTGCTCTGCAGCAACGGCTGATGGTCTGAGACCCGTCAATCAACACACAGCCACTGCACTGCTCTGCAGCAACAGCTGTCGGAAAGTAGCAAGTTTCCAAACTTCATAACAGCACGAAGACATGCTGAGCATTTGAAACTGGAATTTCTTGAGTTTCTCAGTCATGTCGTTACAGTTTCTTCAACCCGGCATCTAAGTGTGCGAAAAATAAATCTTGTTTTGCTGTAATTTGACGAATTATTTTTAATCTTTAAAATACACTGGTAATGTCTTTCTTTAGATTTCTGATTGGTTGACTTTCTCCTCATTCTTCTCTTCTCTTTCTGTCACCTGAAGCCTTTTGTGAGCTACGTGTTGCAGTAGAGTTGACTGTTGACTGTAAACTGTGGTGATCAGTGTCCTTTTGCACCAGTAAACATCTCGGTGCGTCATGACAAAAACATGATGTGCTCCACTAAACTGTAGACTTGCAAGCCCAAATTATTCCTGATTTTTACCTTTTAATGACATTTTAATAATCTGTATAGCACTATCAAATACTTTGTAAATCTTCACTAACTGATCTTTCTGTCTTATGCCTTCTTGTAAGTTGATTCTGCACTTTACTGTACTAATGGCATTGTCTCTAAACACAATGTCCTTAATGTCTACCAGACCTGAAAAAGGTTTCTCTCTCCATGTTGCCTTGTAGATGGTTCGTAGGCCAAGGTGGCTTGTTTTGTTTCCTCCTCTTCTTCTCCTGTTTACTGCTGGATTACAGTCATTTGTAGCCTACAATGTCAACTTCTGACCAAACTGCAGCAGTTTATTCGCTCCACTACTTCACCTCATTTCCTTTTTGTTTTTTCAAAAGTTCACTCGACAATTAAACGGACACACGACTAATGTCACGTGTCCATTTGAGACAACGGGATGTGACATGCGCGGGTCCTTTAAAAGGTGCGATGGATTCCCTCACTGGTGCAGCTTGACTGGCACAGGCTGACGGTGAGCCTTTGATGTTGGGGTGTGACTGCCTTCCTCCTTTGAAGCTGGTGTGACTAAGTGTTGGACGCAGACGTGGGACAGTCAGAGGAGCGAGGACATAGCTATGGGTCACTCACAGGCGCTGACCCTTCCAACCGTTTTCACACGAGATGGAGAGTCACTCAGCGGCCAAAGACAGAGTAACCTTTGGGCGTAAACAGACCTGCTGCTCATCTTTGATGTTGCATTCTGAAACACTAATGCACACACATAAAACGCACGAGGAGTGTTTGAGGATGAGATAAAAAAAACATGTTTCAAAACTAAACTTTGTGTGATTTTCTGTAAAGCGACAGACAAACTGTTCAGATTTCTTCTGCTCTAAACCTGGAACATGATACAGGCTGCTGAGAACCGTTTGCAAATACAATGTGACCCTCTGGCATTAACACACATTCATACACACACATCTGGAGAATCAACCTGGCGTCTTGGAGTGGGTTTCATCCGCTGTGCCCTTTCACAACCGCGGCAGTGAAAACAAAAACACAGAATCTGAAGAATCCCACTGTCAGTCAGAGGAAAGGCAATCTCTTTCATTTCAAGGAGTGTAAACACCCGGGGATTCTGGGACTAATTGTTGAACATAGTTACAGTTGTCAAGGTAAAGCCTGCCCCACTTGAAGCTCCTCTCCCTGCAATGTTTATGTTGGAAGTGGTTGACCGACGGCCTCGGGCGTATTATGGCTAGACAGGGCCAATTGTCAATAGCTGTCACCCACAGAGAGGAGGAAGAAGCATGGCCCATCTGCCTTGGCCCGCCGTGTAATTAGCACTAAAACAAAATGCTTTGTGTTGAAATGCAGAGACCGGCACCCCCGCCATGCGGCACATGCCCAAAGAATACATCGATGGGTGGCATGATGGAACATAATCGCCTTTTTTCCCACTCGTGAGATATGCAAATGATGCAGATCGGGGACACAAAGGCACTGTTACTAGCTAATTAAAAACATGTTAACTATGCCATCCATTCTGCGACGTTGTCTCCCGGTGTGTGCGCGTGGGTTTGTGCAGACGCAGCGAGACGGCGCACCTAACATACACCTGTTCCCCCCCCGGGCTCGGCGCAAAACAAGCCCTCCTGGAAAGGAGGGGAAGCCTGCAATCCAACCTGGTAACAGATATATGCGAATATTAAAAGCATTTAATATCAGCCTCCCTTGCTTCAGGTAAACAATTGCGCCATTGTGCTCGGTACCCGCCCGTGCTTCCCTCTGTGGTTTCCACTAATGGGAGCGATAAATACGGCTCTCTAAGTGGCGTCCCTCTGGATCTCTCTTCAACACAACACCTCTGACGGATCGTCCTCACAGCTGGATTGGATTCATCTGTGAATAAACACAACACCAAAACTAGCAATTGATACTGATGGTAATGTTTTTGTTGTTGTTGATAGCTTCAATAAAATGGCAAAACACTTTTGAGACGACCTCTCGACTTCAGCTCCGGGTAAACCTGCAGGTGATACCGTTCACAACGGGCTGACTGCCTCCGAAGAACCGCTCATCCGAACAATTTCAAAATCCAAACTTCACTTAAGGTTTCTCAAGATGCATCGTCTAATGTGTCTCGTATTAAGTGACAAATAGGACGAATGTACTTGCGTCCTTTGCAGCGGGTTGAGGTTGCGGCGTCTGTTTCGGGTTCGAGAGAAGGAAACCTTGTCGACTTCCTTTAGTCATCGTTGGTTTCTTTGACCCATGATGGTTCCCTGACCTCAGTCGTGTTAGTTTTAGTTGCCTTGATTTAACCAAACCTCTACCTAGAGGGGGGCAGATCAGAAAATGAGACGCATTGATATCATCACAGTCATATGGGTCACTTTGGAGGAGAAACGATACATTTTGTTGTTGTTTTAAAGACTTGTTTTAAGGAAACAGACTAAATAGATTTGGTGTAAGATGTAAGTTGTGTGTTGATTTTGGCAGTAGGGCCTTAATTCCATCCTAAAACACTGCATGTTGTGTCATTTTTTATTAATCTATTCCTTCAATTCAATATCTGCTCTGTTATTTTATTGTACTGTAGATATTGTGCATTCCATATGTTATATTTTACTCTGTAAATTGCTGCTGAAACAAACGAATTTCCCCCTGGGGATAAATAAAGTTTACATCTATCTATCTATCTATCTATCTATCTATCTATCTATCTATCTATCTATCTATCTATCTATCTATCATCTATTAGGATTTAAAGACCACAGTCAGAAAATGTGTCCTTGCAGGTTTTCAAAACATTTTACTTTTGTTCTCCGGCTCCATTACGCGGCAATAAAACACCACAATAGCTCATCGACATACAGCATAGAGACACAGAGATCATTCCAACCCCTTAAGGTGGCAGGATCATAATTAGACACCCAATCAGCCATAACGCAGGAGGAGAAGCATGGCAGGATTGTTCAGCAACAACACCACAAGGAATCTCACCCAGAGACAAATCACCAGACCAGCTAAAACAAATCCAAGACTAGCTTTTGATTATTATGATGCCACAAGACTCTCTTTGACAAATTGTTTCCAAGCAAACCACCGAGGAGCACGTGTGCACGCTAATTATGCAAACAATTTGCATCAGCAGTCGATGGCACAGCTCTGAGGACAGTGAGCTGAGGTGGTGCACTGCAGGTTACGGATGAGACCGGGATACCTTCTTCTTTTCTTTTGCTTGACACATTTGTTCGCCACTCTGGTGATGTGACCCTACGAATAACCCTCTGTCACCACTTTGGTCCAGACTAATGTATCGCAACAACTATTGGCTGCTGTGCCCCCCGCCGGTTGATTTGTAATACTTTGATGATCCTCAGACTTTTCATTTAACGCCGTCATAACGTCAGAATTGCAGTTTGTGGACCGAATACCTGCAAAACTCATAGTGTTCCCATCAGCCTCGACTTTGTATCTAGTGCTAATCAGCATTAATGCTCACACGTTAAATAAATAGTGAACACGACTCTTTAGGTTGGCTTTGTGACCATGCTTACATGTTAAAAACACGGGACTTCCACCGAGGAGACTGCTGTTCTTGACTCGTGTGAAACCAAAAGGCAATGGATGATTCATTTTAAATGACGTAAGGGGGGATTGAAAGGCCGTCACTGATACATGCTCCACGCTCCAGTTATAGTCACAAACGTTACAATGAACAGCACAACTGCTCCCGGTCCACCCACCGCCTGAACCCCACTGATGAGGTGAAGACCACCCACCCAGCACGCCGGAAACAAAGTAAAGCGAGAAAGAAAGAAAAGTAACACGAAAAGGGAAACTTTTCTGGATCATTACAGTAATGCCACTGATGCCAGAGTATCTAAAATATATATTTTCATACGCTGCAAATGAAAAAGGTTTCTCAGGCAGCTTCTAACCCGACTACCTCACTAGTCTGAGCTCCTAACACCTTGAAGAGCCTGTTTGCTCAAACCTAGTTTGAGCCTGTCAACAAGCACAGGAAACTCCTCCCTCTCTCTCTTTACCCGACTCTTCTGTCTACCTACTCTCCCAGTGATGCCCCCCCACACCTCCCCTCGACAAACACCGCTTTGATTTATCGGCCTGTCGAGCTACCTGGCCCACGACGACAGGTTATTTCCATTACTGCTGGGATTGTGTGTAATAAGGGGATCCGATGTAAGGACATGGCGCAGGGAGCCAGCTGTCTTGTCCCAGCTGAGCAACAACAACTGACCTCCGGAGAGCAAAGATCTTCACACACTTGATGTTGTAACGCTTGATGTTGTTGGGTCTATCTGTAGTAACACGTGTTTCCAGCCACGACCTTGAGTGATGGGATGTTTTGTAATCTCCAGCTATAATTTAAAATTGAGTCACGAAAAGGAAACCCACCGCACACAGTCGCTTACGTCGGCAAGCGGCTGGAAGCTTGTTCACATTCGCCCAGGAGAACTGGCTTCTGCATAACAATGATATCGACACTGAAGCCATTTTGAAACACAGCTCCATGTGTCTGTGAGTGACGCCAGAGAAGTGACACCAAACCCAGAGGCTTTTCAGACCTTTCCACGGCTCCTCCACTGAAGAACCTCGTCTGTCAGCGAGGCAGGACGGCCTCTTTGATTTGGCCGCCGTGTTGTTTTTGAATCTCCTGCCTCGACGTTGCATCACTTCCTCTGTCAGACAGAAAGGTGTCACTCGCTCGTCGTTATCTGTGCAGCTCTGACGAAGGACAGTTCACACGTCGTTTGAAAGCTCAGCGCCTCCAACAGCTACTTGATAAAAGGTTATGTAACATGATTTTGCAGAGTAATGTTAAAGGCAGGAGACTTTAGGATTCAACCCAACCTATAGGAGCAGTGGGCGGCTGCACACAGCGCCCACGGGTCCAGTGTCTTATATAGACTATCATATACTATAGCATATTATCTAGATTATATAGACTGTATCATATACGACAGCATATTATCTAGATTATATAGACTGTATCATATATTATAACATATTATCTAGATTATATAGACTGTATCATATATTATAACATATTATCTAGATTATATAGACTGTATCATATATTATAACATATTATCTAGATTATATAGACTGTATCATATATTATAACATATTATCTAGATTATATAGACTGTATCATATACTATAGCATATTATCTAGATTATATAGACTGTATCATATATTATAACATATTATCTAGATTATATAGACTGTATCATATATTATAACATATTATCTAGATTATATAGACTGTATCATATACTATAGCATATTATCTAGATTATATAAACTGCATCATATACTATAGCATATTATCTAGATTATATAGACTGTATCATATACTATAACATATTATCTAGATTATATAGACTGTATCATATACTATAGCATATTATATAGATTATAAAGACTGTATCATATACTATAACATATTATCTAGATTATATAGACTGGATCATATACTATAACATATTATCTAGATTATATAGACTGTATCATATACGACAGCATATTATCTAGATTATATAGACTGTATCATATATTATAACATATTATCTAGATTATATAGACTGTATCATATATTATAACATATTATCTAGATTATATAGACTGTATCATATACTATAGCATATTATCTAGATTATATAGACTGTATCATATACAACAGCATATTATCTAGATTATATAAACTGCATCATATACTATAACATATTATATAGATTATATAGACTGTATCATATACTATAACATATTATCTAGATTATATAGACTGTATCATATACTATAACATATTATCTAGATTATATAGACTGTATCATATATTATAACATATTATCTAGATTATATAGACTGTATCATATATTATAACATATTATCTAGATTATATAGACTGTATCATATACTATAGCATATTATCTAGATTATATAGACTGTATCATATACTATAGCATATTATATAGATTATATAGACTGTATCATATACTATAACATATTATATAGATTATATAGACTGTATCATATACTATAACATATTATCTAGATTATATAGACTGTATCATATACTATAGCATATTATCTAGATTATATAGACTGTATCATATACTATAGCATATTATATAGATTATATAGACTGTATCATATACTATAGCATATTATCTAGATTATATAGACTGTATCATATACTATAGCATATTATCTAGATTATATAGACTGTATCATATACTATAGCATATTATCTAGATTATATAGACTGTATCATATACTATAGCATATTATCTAGATTATATAGACTGTATCATATACTATAACATATTATCTAGATTATATAGACTGTATCATATACTATAGCATATTATATAGATTATATAGACTGTATCATATACTATAGCATATTATCTAGATTATATAGACTGTATCATATACTATAGCATATTATCTAGATTATATAAACTGCATCATATACTATAGCATATTATATAGATTATATAGACTGTATCATATACTATAACATATTATATAGATTATATAGACTGTATCATATACTATAACATATTATCTAGATTATATAGACTGTATCATATACTATAGCATATTATATAGATTATATAGACTGTATCATATACTGTAGCATATTATCTAGATCATATAGACTATCATATACTATAGCATATTATCTAGATTATATAAACTGCATCATATACTATAGCATATTATATAGATTATATAGACTGTATCATATACTATAGCATATTATATAGATTATATAGACTGTATCATATACTACAGCATATTATATAGATTATATAGACTGTATCATATACTACAACATATTATATAGATTATATAGACTGTATCATATACTATAGCATATTATATAGATTATATAGACTGTATCATATACTATAACATATTATATAGATTATATAGACTGTATCATATACTATAGCATATTATATAGATTATATAGACTGTATCATATACTATAGCATATTATCTAGATTATATAGACTGTATCATATACTATAACATATTATATAGATTATATAGACTGTATCATATACTATAGCATATTATAAAGATTATATAGACTGTATCATATACTATAGCATATTATCTAGATTATATAGACTGTATCATATACTATAGCATATTATCTAGATTATATAGACTGTATCATATACTATAGCATATTATCTAGATTATATAGACTGTATCATATACTATAGCATATTATCTAGATTATATAGACTGTATCATATACTATAGCATATTATCTAGATTATATAGACTGTATCATATACTATAACATATTATCTAGATTATATAGACTGTATCATATACTACAGCATATTATCTAGATTATATAGACTGTATCATATACTATAACATATTATATAGATTATATAGACTGTATCATATACTATAACATATTATCTAGATTATATAGACTGTATTATATACTATAACATATTATCTAGATTATATAGACTGTATCATATACTATAGCATATTATCTAGATTATATAGACTGTATCATATACTATAGCATATTATCTAGATTATATAGACTGTATCATATACTATAGCATATTATATAGATTATATAGACTGTATCATATACTATAGCATATTATCTAGATTATATAGACTGTATCATATACTATAACATATTATATAGATTATATAGACTGTATCATATACTATAGCATATTATAAAGATTATATAGACTGTATCATATACTATAGCATATTATCTAGATTATATAGACTGTATCATATACTATAGCATATTATCTAGATTATATAGACTGTATCATATACTATAGCATATTATCTAGATTATATAGACTGTATCATATACTATAGCATATTATCTAGATTATATAGACTGTATCATATACTATAGCATATTATCTAGATTATATAGACTGTATCATATACTATAACATATTATCTAGATTATATAGACTGTATCATATACTACAGCATATTATCTAGATTATATAGACTGTATCATATACTATAACATATTATATAGATTATATAGACTGTATCATATACTATAACATATTATCTAGATTATATAGACTGTATCATATACTATAACATATTATCTAGATTATATAGACTGTATCATATACTATAGCATATTATCTAGATTATATAGACTGTATCATATACTATAGCATATTATCTAGATTATATAGACTGTATCATATACTATAACATATTATCTAGATTATATAGACTGTATCATATACTATAACATATTATCTAGATTATATAGACTGTATCATATACTATAGCATGTTATCTAGATTATATAGACTGTATCATATACCATAACATATTATCTAGATTATATAGACTGTATCATATACTATAGCATATTATCTAGATTATATAGACTGTATCATATACTATAGCATATTATCTCGATTGTATAGACTGTATCATATACTATAGCATATTATCTAGATTATATAGACTGTATCATATACTATAGCATATTATCTAGATTATATAGACTGTATCATATACTATAACATATTATATAGATTATATAGACTGTATCATATACTATAACATATTATCTAGATTATATAGACTGTATCATATACTATAGCATATTATCTAGATTATATAAACTGTATCATATACTATAACATATTATATAGATTATATAGACTGTATCATATACTATAGCATATTATATAGATTATATAGACTGTATCATATACTATAACATATTATCTAGATTATATAGACTGTATCATATACTATAACATATTATACAGATTATATAGACTGTATCATATACTATAACATATTATACAGATTATATAGACTGTATCATATACTATAACATATTATCTAGATTATATAGACTGTATCATATACTATAACATATTATATAGATTATATAGACTGTATCATATACTATAGCATATTATCTAGATTATATAGACTGTATCATATACTATAGCATATTATCTAGATTATATAGACTGTATCACATACTATAACATATTATCTAGATTATATAGACTGTATCATATACTATAGCATATTATATAGATTATATAGACTGTATCATATACTATAGCATGTTATCTAGATTATATAGACTGTATCATATACTATAGCATATTATCTAGATTATATAGACTGTATCATATACTATAGCATATTATATAGATTATATAGACTGTATCATATACTATAACATATTATATAGATTATATAGACTGTATCATATACTATAACATATTATACAGATTATATAGACTGTATCATATACTATAACATATTATACAGATTATATAGACTGTATCATATACTATAACATATTATCTAGATTATATAGACTGTATCATATACTATAACATATTATCTAGATTATATAGACTGTATCATATACTATAGCATATTATCTAGATTATATAGACTGTATCATATACTATAGCATATTATCTAGATTATATAGACTGTATCACATACTATAACATATTATCTAGATTATATAGACTGTATCATATACTATAGCATATTATATAGATTATATAGACTGTATCATATACTATAGCATGTTATCTAGATTATATAGACTGTATCATATACTATAGCATATTATCTAGATTATATAGACTGTATCATATACTATAGCATATTATATAGATTATATAGACTGTATCATATACTATAACATATTATATAGATTATATAGACTGTATCATATACTATAACATATTATCTAGATTATATAGACTGTATCATATACTATAGCATGTTATCTAGATTATATAGACTGTATCATATACTATAACATATTATCTAGATTATATAGACTGTATCATATACTATAGCATATTATCTCGATTATATAGACTGTATCATATACTATAGCATATTATCTCGATTGTATAGACTGTATCATATACTATAGCATATTATCTAGATTATATAGACTGTATCATATACTATAGCATATTATCTAGATTATATAGACTGTATCATATACTATAACATATTATATAGATTATATAGACTGTATCATATACTATAACATATTATCTAGATTATATAGACTGTATCATATACTATAGCATATTATCTAGATTATATAAACTGTATCATATACTATAACATATTATATAGATTATATAGACTGTATCATATACTATAGCATATTATATAGATTATATAGACTGTACCATATACTATAACATATTATCTAGATTATATAGACTGTATCATATACTATAACATATTATACAGATTATATAGACTGTATCATATACTATAACATATTATCTAGATTATATAGACTGTATCATATACTATAACATATTATCTAGATTATATCGACTGTATCATATACTATAACACATTATCTAGATTATATAGACTGTATCATATACTATAACATATTATCTAGATTATATAAACTGTGCCATATACTACAGCATATTATCTAGATTATATAAACTGTGCCATATACTACAGCATATTATCCTGAATATGTCATTTGTCTAGAGAGTAGACTTTGACAACCAGCTGCATGATAAGCTAAACTTGAATTATTCTATCACCACAGTTGAATTTGACATAGAGTGGCTATAAAGCACGTCTGCATTGACTGTAGACCTCAGTGAAGGTGGATGTGTGAACATTCTAAACATGTTTCCGTCCGTGTGTTGAATGCATCAATGAAGAAACCATCTCCCACACACCTGCCAGTCTGGAGCAGGGTGCCCATGTGAAGCAGCGTTCGGGCATAACACACGGATCCATGGCCAGTATGGAGCCAGCGGTGTCCAAGGCGAGGCACAACCGCCTGATGATGAAAGAGACGAAGCCTAAAAGTGCATTAGGAAGTGCAAAATGAATTGACAGATGTTTGGCTCAGGCTGTTGGAAAACATGCCACATACAGACTTTCATCACACCTCGTGCATAAAAGAGTTGGCTGAGACGAGCTGCAGACCGCAGGCCACAGTGAATCACAGCAGCCTTTAATAATGGGAAGTTGTTTATGAACCTGAAAAGGTAGATGACTTGTTATTGTCATCAGGCTGTTGACAGACGTGCTGTCTGCTCCGTCTGCCTCTCCCTCTCTTAGTTTGTTTACTAGCATATTTATACTCCAACATCCATGAGGACACAAGTTCATTTAACGTTCTAGAAACATCGAGACATCCTATCTGTTTGTAATGATTGTAGGTAAACCGAGCTGATGGCTTGCAGGTTTCCACTAGTAGTGGTTTCATGCACGGTTAATACCTGATTTGTCAACAGTGCGATATACTTTCCCCGTCATCGCCAGAGCCTTTGAGCAAGACCCAGGACAACCTCTTGGGCCTGTGTGTGCTGTAGCTCTTCATAAGTTCAAACCCACAACTTTATGTATTGTAGAAGCACAACTGTGAAGCACAGAGACCAGGTCTGTGTGTGTGTGTGTGTGTGTGTTATATAGAGAGAGAGAGAGACAGAGAGAGGCTATGAGAAGATGCAAGGCGGACTGCTGCACGCAATGTTTCGTTAACTTACTGGAGATGTTTTCTAGTAAGCTTCCTTAAACGTGGTAAGTTGACCTGTTCATCACTAACCGCCCATGAAGTTGTTCTATGTGGATTAAAAATGCAATTTCATGCACACTTGTGTTCAAATGTGGTCACAATGCTTCCCTCACCACCTCACAATCCATCCTCAATGCATATTTGGGTGCATTTACACCTGTACTTTCAAGAGGTCAATCACTAACCAACTGCACTCCGGTCACCCAAAACACATTTCAATGCAAGAGCGTGAGGGGCGTGCACACACAATCCTAGAAATGTAAAAGCAGCTGTAACCCAATCCTGCATTCTGACTCAAAGACACACACTGTCCACTGCATTATTTATCAGCTTTAGGAGGTGATTTCCATGGTAACTGTCAAACTGTGTCACGACGACAGGAAATGTTTTTAAGTTAGAGCAGTTCACTCTGCTTCAGGAACACCTTTATGTGCCGACTGTACACCAGGAATTTGACTTCATTAATTGGTGCTGGAACATTTCAAGGCCGTTACACAATACATGAAGGAAAGATGAAAGGACCTGACAGGGTGCAGACGCACTGCTCCTCAGCAGACTGAACAACATCAGGAGAGCTTGAAGTGAGGAAGTTCTGTTATTGCATCAGCAGTTTTTAAACTGTTTTCCTCTGACAAGAGTTAGAATATTCATTAATATCCGTCGCATCATACATGCATTAGGACGTAGAAGACGTTTAATAGTTGGTATGGTGTCTGCACAAATGGATGTACTTGTATAGGATAGTTGACAAAACAATCGTGAGGTCCATCTAGCAGCTGTTCTGGACCTTTCAGTCGAATCACAACTTAGGTTAGGGTTGTCACTAACAAATAGTGACAATCGTCACTAAAAATATCACCGCAGCGTCAATTTAGCAGCCGCTTAATGAAAACATTTGAAACCGCTTTAGTGTAAAGACTACAAAATGGATGAACGTTCAATCCCAAGTGTAAAATATAATAAGGATATGATTCCAGACCCACACACTTCAGTATCTATCAATCTACAAACAATACCCTCCAGTTAAACAGTAGCAAAACCGAAGCCCTCCTTGTTGGCACTCCACACCAGGTTCAGTCATCCTCCATAACTCATCTCACCTTCGACGGTCAGGTCATCCCCCTCGCCTCCACAGTCACTAATCTGGGAGTTAGGTTTGACCCACACCTGTCCTTTAATGACCATATAAAACACCTGTGCAAAACCTCGTTTTATCATCTCAAAAACATCTCCAAACTCCGCCCCACTTTAACCCTGTCAGATGCAGAGAAGCTCGTCCACGCCTTTATATCCTCAAGACTGGACTACTGCAACTCACTATTCACTGGGATCACTGGCAAGAACATCCAGAAGCTGCAATACATCCAAAACAGCGCTGCCAGGATCCTGATGAGAGTCCGGAAGTATGAGCACATAACACCCATTCTGCACTCCCTACACTGGCTCCCTGTCTCATTCCAGATTGACTACAAAGTCCTACTACTCACACATAAATACATAAATATACATGCACCTCCCTACCTACAAGACCTCATCACTCCCCAAATCTCCACCCGCACCCTCAGATCATCAAACAGCTCGCTCCTCCGGGTCCCCAGCACCAAGCTCCGCACCATGGGCGACCGGGCCTTTGGCTCGGCAGCTCCACGCCTATGGAACAGTCTCCCTGACCACCTAAGGGCAACACAGACACTGGTCTCTTTAAGACCGGCCTAAAAACCTTTTTATTCAGGAAAGCCTTTCTGACCTAAATCACTGTCAGTTATTTCTTTTGTGTTTCTGTTCATTCACTGGTTTTTATTTTATTATAGTTTATTTTTTTAACTATGTTTTAACTCTGCTTTTTACTATGTTTTTACTATGTACTGGCTCTGTGGCACTCTGAGATTTTTTTAAAATGAAAAGTGCGTTACAAATAAAATGCATTATTATTATTATTATTATTACCCAGAACGACAGAACAGGATATTCTTATTTGTTCTCCATATGTATTAAAAAGGAAAGACAAAACTGAACACTTTTGGCAGTGATAACAGTCTTCTTAGGTACGACAGGACAAGCTTTGCACCATCAGTGGCCACTCGACGGTGAAGTTGTCGGCCATGTTATCTGCCCAGAGAATAGTTGTTGCTGCTGCCGTTTACATTCCTTCTGCAAACTAAAAAAGGCACGACAGGAATGTACTGCTGTTTGGTTTTTGTCATGTATTTGTCGTGTTACAAATGGGCTACGAGTGAGTTTCAAAGTGCTTCCCTGAGCTGCAAAATGACAATCAATGATCCGTGAATCCTTGAAGGTGAACCTTCGGCCCGGTCTGAGGTCCTGAACGGTCTGCACCAGGTTTCCCCTTTCCTTTAACCCTGACCAGTGCCCCAGTCCCTGCTCCTGAAGAAAAGACCCCCACAGCATGTTGCTACCCCCACCATGCTTCACCAGAGGGATGGTCACACATCGCGCAGGCGATGAGGTGTGACCAGTTTCTACGAGACATGACACTGAAATAAATCAATCTGGATTTCATCTGACCAGAGAATCTTGTGTCTCGTAGTCTTGGAGTCTTTCAGTCCTTTTGGTGCGTTCCTCTGTCTTTCCCTGAGGAGAGACGTTTCTCACATATACAAACAGGATCTCTGGAGCTCAGCCAGAGGGACCATCGGTGTCTTGGTCACCTCTCTTACCAGGCCTACTGGGTGGCGACAGCTTTAGAAAGAGTCCTGGTTCTTACAAACTTCTTCAAAATATCATCACCAGGCTTCAGATCTGTGTCTTCTGAGCTCTGCAGGAAGGTCCTTCGACCACCTGGCTTGGTGTTTTGCTCCGATGTGAATGTCAGCTGTGAGACCTCACATAGACCGACGTGTGTCTTTTCCCTGTCATGTCCAATCAACTGAACTTACCACAGGTGGACTCCAAACGTCTCACAGATGATGAAGAGGAAAGAGGGCCAAAGCAAAGGGTCTGAATACGTATGTCAATGTGATAGACATCTATTTTTTAAATATATTTGTTTTGTCTTTGTCATTATGGGGTATTGATCAATGAGGGAGAAATCTATTCATTCTATTCAACATAACAAAATATGAATGTGAAACGCATGAATACTTAAATGTTTAATGGCGTTCACTGTAAGCAGCAGAGCTAAACTCATTTCTTTAATCACACACACTAGTACACAATTTTGACTTTTACTTGGCGTTGGACATAACCTATCAATGGTCCTGTAGTTTACATTAATGATGTGAACATGCACTGTGTGTCAACTCTATTCTTCTGGTTGTTGCTCATGTTTTGGTCCAGAACCACTTTTTTTTTTTGTACAACAGTCTTGTTTGTATGAGATCCGCGCTTTAGCTTCCTCCTCGATGGTTCAGAGGCAGGCCTGGTGTGAGCCACCTGGCAGAGGACGGCAGGCCAGAGGCGGGGAGCATGGTGGGTGTTCTGCATCGTCTGGGCTGGACCAGCGCTGTCTGTGGCTCAGCGGGCGGGGGAGCGTTGTGTAACACAGAGTTGTGGTTGGAATTGTTTTTCCCCACATGAACTAGCTTCATGGCAGAGAGAGAGAGAGAGAGAGAGAGAGAGAGAGAGAGAACAATAATTCATTAAATTAATTCTCACAGTGACAGTTTGTTTAGGAGGAAATTATAAATGAAGTATATTGTTAAACTGAAACCCGAGAGAAACACGAGATTGTTGTGTTTGAATTGTTCGGGCTGGTGTTTAGTGAAGTTAACAAAACTATTCTTGAAATACCTTTTGGCGCTACAGACAAACTTATATGAATAAATATATATTTTTGTGCCGGAGGATTGTTTTTTATGCCTTAACTGTAAACCTGAATGACTCACATCAGTGTGATGATACTTGGTGTAATATACCTATAAAGATGTTAGTGTCTCTCATAAAAATGTGCTCCTGTAAATTTGGAGGTGTTGGATTAAACCCTCCATTATATGGAAGTGGGTGATGTAATTGAGTAGAAAATCAAGAGAAAAGTCAGTATATATGTGAGTAATATTAATTATGGAGACTAGATACAGATTCGACCTGCAACCAGTCTTTCCTCAGACAAGACACTCTCACACACCCAAACAGGGGGGGGGGGGGGTTGTACAGTTGTGTGAGGAGAGGAGTACAGGGGGTAATTTAAGGCTGAATTAGGACCTTTTATACTTATGCCATATTGTCAACACAGCCCGTAAAACCTCCCCCCCCCCCCCCCCCCCCCTTCTCTGCCATTCTCCCTTCAGTTCCTCTTTATTTGTTCTAATTCCAGGGACCGGCTGGGTCTTGCCTGGATTTGGAGAGTGCTTGGTTTCAAAGGGTAATTGACACCTTACCTGTAATTTCATGGTTTCACTCCACCTGCCTTTGATGTCTGGGTCTCGGTTGGGGCCAGGATGCGGAGGGGAGAGACGGTGGCGGTGTGCTGCAGCATGCTCTGCCGCGAGTCTCTTCCAGCCCGCCCGAGCGGGTCCTCTGAACATGAACGACGTCTCATGCGAACTCAGGTTATTAAAGAAGAGGGGGGGGGGGCACTGAGAAGCTTTTCTTGTGGTGACAAATAGGCCTATGGAGTTATCAAGACTGACTGAGATGAGTCAGGAGCAGAGATGATCACCTCTCCTATTTGAATACATCACATGAAAACCACAAAAAAAAGTCAAAGATGAGCTTTTCTGGAATTTAGAAAACAATTAGACTCACTGTCGTCTGTCTTTGATCAGTAGTGACTGTGAAATATCCCCAATGAGGCTCATTCAATATTATCTTGCACATCACCTTAATAAAAGTTCACTTACTAATGTTCTTCAACTTTTAACCACATCCCAGCATTCCTCAGTAAATGTGTATGGAGGATTTCAACCCCATAGTTTGTGATCACATCCTTAAGTTCACTTCACAGGTCAGGTGACTATGATGACAAGAAATATGGTTGAAAGCCCTCGAGAAAGTTAGTAAGTAAACCTTCTAAGTAAACCTTCTTCTTCTGTGAAGACCTTTCATTCGTGTTTATTTTGGCGGTCACTGTGGACAAAAGCGGCGTGGTCCGACAGTCTGCCCCCCCGTCCTGCTTCTATCCTGTCCTCCTGTACCTCCAGCAGGCGGCCTGGCCCTCCAGCAGCGTGCTGTTGGTGTCGGGGAGCTCTGACTGTAAGCCAGCAGTGGACCCTGATCTGGTCTGTCTGTGGTCGGTCCGGACGACAAGCATCAAGAATAACTAAATGGAAATAGACAATATTCTCGTTTATTTATGTAGGTGGTTTTATAAGCAGTTAGAGTTCCTGTATTAATAACTTACAGATAAGTCAAGAATGAGCCCTATGATGACCTGATAGACATTTTCTTCAACTTTGTAAATGAGTGTTTTTGCTCCTTTAGGGAACAGACGTAAAGTAGAAGCTGTTGTTTTTATTTTCATGAACTTTGTGAAATACTTTTAATTTACAGTAAGTCGGCCTAATTAGTTTACCCTTTCTTTCTGTTGTTGGTATTATGTTTTTCATGTTTTATGTTTGTAAAAAACAAACGAACATACAGTAAAAATAACCATTCAAAAACAACCGGGTGTTTGTTTTTTGTAATCCCATAACTGTCGGTGATACAGGCTGATAATCCTGTCATCACCTAAATCTGCCTGAATGTGCCTCACTCTTGTCTGCATTCTCTCTCTCTCTCTTACACACATACACACACACACACACACACACACACACACACACACACACACAGACACACACACACACAGATGTCGGATCGTACATTTTAATAATCCTGCATGTTTTTCTTGCCAGCAGCAAAATATAATAATATCGATATTTTGCGTGGGATGAAAGAACCGGAAGCTACAGTTCTCCCAGGAATTGCATCAGATTGAATTGATTGGAAAGTTTTTTTCCGTTGTGTCTGGCTGCAGAGCAGAGATGCTCCTCGCTGGGGTGAGAGGAAGGTTATCTGCAGATCCAGGCGAGCAGCGCTGAGTGATGAGAGGGGAGTGACGATGAAAATTGCACTTGTGCAACCATGAATCATTACAAACAACCCTTTAAAAGACATCCCTCACTGTAATTACCTCCTCTGCCATGCTCTATTACCAGCTACTTTATTACCTTCCAGTGCTCTGCTGTGCCTGCCTTGGCACATGTAGACTTCACA
>JAFEUB010001451.1:0-57500 GCA_024529925.1 Ophthalmolycus amberensis | reverse complement strand
GAGCCAGGGGCGTGGGCGTCCAGGGCTCCGAGGTCCGGGCGCTAACAATAGCCGGACTGTGCCGTCAGGAGTCCCAGTCCCCACACAATGACCATGTCCATGTCGATTAGCGCGGGGGCGGTGGTGCAGCCCGGTAAGGCCGGGGCTAATAGCTTATTACGCAGTGTAAAGTGACAGTGTGATCTGGAGAGGTGCCAGGAAACAGGCCCAATTAAAGGAGAAAAGAGAGGGAGGGAGTGTGTGTGTGTGTGTGTGTGGAGGGGGGGACGAGGGCAGCAACAAGCATTCCTCTGAGCTTCGGTCTAATTCGCCCATGACGGGTTCCCTGGGGACTGACACCCTCCGTCGTCGAAAATATTTGAGTATCTTCCTGCTCTGTTGTTCCAAAACACATGTGAAACAAACCCCAAACACACTCGCAGGCTACGTTACCGCTGCACAGTTACGGGTGAACAACGCTGTTTACTTGTTGATACAGTTTGAGAGACGGGACACTGAGAATATGGAATATTCTCATCTACACCAAATACAGCACAGTGTACGACGCGGAAGTGTAGTTCATAACATTTAGTTTGAGCTGATATAAGCAGACGATGCTCTGGAGATGAATACATACGTGATGAAGCAGGATGAGGTTAAAGGACCATGCTGCTGTATTTCAGTCCATTAACAACAAACCACATTCTGCATATTGTGCAATCTACAACTGTTGGACAAGTGATTTTTATACCATCCAGGCAGCCGTTGGTCTGTTGGAGTATACACTGTATGACACATGCATATTCTGGCTTTACTCTTCCCACCAAATATTCATTGACACGCGACTGCAATGAATGACTGTGAAGCAAACGTGCGATGTGCTCTCTCCTCAGAGGAAGCAGCTCCCGCCACAGGTTGTCTCGTGAGCCATTAAGTTACTTCACGACGGTCTAGACAGCTTGTTAACGTTCAACCAGGTCAACTGTATCCCATAAACGTGTAGAAAGATTTCTGTCTGACGTTAGCGGAGGCGGGATTGTTTCAAGTCTATTGCAGAAACCCTGGAACAGAACATGTGAATAAAAAGCAGCCCCGACACAAACAGTGACGTAAGGAATATGAAGGACTTCTAGTTGTCTTTGCTGTGTTTTCTTCAGTTCATTGCTTGTGAAAGAAGTCTCCCTCTCTTACTTCAGTGCTTTGTACAGTCAACAACAATACGTACTGTTAGTAAAACCAGCAATACTTCCCCATTGGTGGATAACCGGAATAAAGCTGTTGTAACAAAGTGTTACTGGGATGTTTTTCTCAATGGGATGTGGAGTCTGTCAGTTCGATGTTTAAGCTCCGGGAGGAAGAACAACACAAGGGGTTAATGTAATCCATTTCATTGGTGGGGGAGTCTAATAACTGGTCTCTCCCTGCGTCTCCATTGGCCCGCCGAGTTTCCATTGTGCTGGCCGGTGCAGGTGTGGGACATGCTTTGTTGATCTTAATCCCCCAGGCAAGGGGAGAGGCTTTGAGTGTGCTTGACGTACCCCACCGGCAGGCCCTTTGCTCGTCGGCCGCCGAGCAGCCACCGTCTCCAGCGGCCGCTCACGGGATCCGACAGGCGGAAAAATAATGAACAACACCTCAACCCGGAGCTGACCTGGCTCCAACTCACCAGCTCCACACGAGGGGTAAACGAACCACTTAATTGAGCCTTCCAGGATCAAATCATACTCAGGACCCCCCCTCACCACCCCACCATCAACCCTCACCACCACCACCTCCTCCGTCTCCTCCTTCCCGGACACAGCCCATCAAGATGTTTTCCGACACACATTCTTCCACTTCTCTCGTGTTTGATCAGTTTATGCACATATAACTCAGGTACATAAACTGTTTCCACCTCTTACATTCTGTAAGTATTCCCTCTTTCTACATAGAGGAGCTTTACTTGTGTTATTGATGTAGTACATCAGCTACATTTGGCTAATAACACTGTGTACCTTTGCCTAAGTAACATTTTTATCGTAGGACATTTACATGTTTTACAATCTGGAATTTGCTTTTTACTTAAAGACACTACAAGGTTTCAATTAAATACTGATGCTTCTATATGAGCCACATAAGCAATCGAGACCATCACCAAGAATATTGCCCATTTCTATATCTGTAATGCTTGTCATCGGGTCTGATTCCCTGCCGAATTATACTACCGTATATATATATATACTACCAGAGTGATTTCTGGCATCAGAAACTCCTTCAGCTCAGACTCAAGCGGGGCCTCCAACAGACCAGGATCCGGCTTCTCTGCCGCCTTTGACTTTCAGCCGGAGCTCCAGGGGGGAGGTGGAGAGCTCAGCTCCCGGCAGCAGCGGCTCCTCCTCGCTGCCCTGCCGGTGCCCGCTGGGAGCCCACACCGACGCCAAGCTACTGCCGTGGGCGTCGGTGTAAACTTGTATTACCTGCCGTTGTATTACTTTACAACAAGTTAGATCATCTTTTCTATTCTTTTGCTCAGTATCTTCTGCACATACTGGATGTAATAATCAACGGAACATTGACGAAGACCTAGTTTGTCCTGGTTTGACTGATGCTTGTGTCCTGAAATGAGCCACTGGTCTGACTACATCCCTCTGCTGTCCTTATTTAACGTCACAGTCAGAGATCCCTTGATGAAGTTGATCCCCAGCCTTTCATGTGAAACATGCTGACCAGAACACTTGCTTTCTGTGCTCCCTCGAAGATGCTTCTCATTAGCGAGGCGTCACCAGCTCCCTGTCCATTATCAGGGGAACAATTCGGGTTGAGGGGTCCTGTGGAGTCGTTTTAGGACGTGAACCTACAGTATACAGTCACCCCTCGAAAATGGCACCCAGGGTCCCGTGTTCAACCTGCTTCCCAGCCGGACCAACAATGGGCGCTTGTCAGATGTCACCCGATAGAGCTGTGCGGGTGCCAAATTAGGACGGGGTGCCTGATGATCCAGGCGACAAAGAAGGTGATCAAACAGAGCCTGGGTCAGTGGATCCCCTCTAATTGAGAAGTTCACACTTGACAGGGGGGGGGGGGGGTCTATTCACCAGACAGCACTGTCTGCCAGAGTGAAGAACTTTTTGGACCTGATCAATGCACACAACCGCGTTCGCCCTCTCGTAGGATCTCGGGATCAGATCGAGTCGTCGTCAACGAACCCCTCGCCCTCACCCAGACAGGAACACTCCTATTAAAGACGAACAGAAACGCTAAATGTCAACAGACTCGTATTCTGAGCAGGGGATCGGCATAATGTTATTTGCGTTGATGAAAACTGTGACTGAATAGCTTTTTTCCAATGACCAAGCGCCAGACGAGTCTGCACCAATTTCATTAAACGCTAACGATACCGACAGGCAAACAAAAGACATGATGAAAAAAATAAAAGCTTTTACTTAAAATGAACACTTCTGCACATTGGACCACAACAGTGTGCTCTGAAGTTTTGTTTGTGAAGAGACCTTAACTACTCAAAGTTGAAGTATGATTAATCCAAAATGGGCCACAGGAGCAAATAACAAAGTTGTATTATTATCAAATGACAGTTGTTTTTACCCTTTAACTAGATTTAGACCCTCTGGTGAATAAAAGTGATACGAGACAGAAACAAAGCTGCTTTCCACACTTTCACCAGCTATTCGGTTTGCAGTTGTTCCCATAATTATACACCAGTTAAACTCAATGAGGTCCGAAACCGACCGTAGCATCATATCAATTTCACGGCATAACACTGTGAGTACCTTTAGACATGCGTGGTGTGAATCATAAACTGTGAAAACCAAATAAATGATCAAATCATTGTCTCTAATCTGCACGATGGGTGGCAAATATTTGCAGAGGGGATTTCCCGATGGGCCGCTTCATAGCAGGAACAAAGCAAAATGGCCTCCACTCAAACGCTGTCAAAGAATGGAAACAAAGGAGATGCTTTCGGGGGATATCTTCACCTCTCTTCAGAGAGACCCTAATTGATAGATGGAGATTGGCATGAAGGACCAGGGACAATAGCGCCATTGTTTCTGTTTTCTGCATCGAGACGACCGTCAGCTGCGTGTCTGTGCAGGGAGCTTGGCTTGCCTCCAAACTTGAACTTTCTCTCTTGAGTTTTGCTTCAGCACATCAGCTGTGATATATAAATATGTCTACGATACATTCTGTGAGGAAGGGATTACTCGTCTCAGAGTGACATGCAGTTTGGGGGGATGGAAAAAGAAAAGAAACATTAATAGTTTTTTAGGTGTAATCTGTTGAGTTTAATATATAAAATAAAAAAAAAGAATACGAATTTGATATTCTTTTATGTCTCACTGTAATGCTGCACAGAACAATCCTGTGGTCAGTAAATAAGTATATTAATAATAATAATTCATAAGTAGGATTATTTCAGACTTTTGGGCAACCTGGACAAAAAATTAATTTATTTTGTTTAAGCCACATAAATATGAATTCATTATTAATGTTTTTTGCTGGTGAACTAAAACGTAAATCATTTTAATGAATTAATTGAAGATGTACCAACTGAACACTGTCCTCATTTTCCAGTGATTTGTACCAAATGACATAGGAAACCATAAGGAAACGACTGAAGATGAGTCATTACAGTGAGCACTGCTCATGCTTATAACAACGTTCTGCACTTATATTAATTCATTCCTTTATTTCACAGAGCTTTTCTTTTGACCTGATCTCCTCCAGGGTCTTCTGAAGCAGTGTTGGGGGTCGACGTCGTTCCCACTCCCGAGGCAACGCAGCAGAAAACAAAGCCAGACAAAGTGTAGATGACTGTGAACGTCACATCATTCCTCCAATCACTAATCCGTGATCCGACAGGAAGAGAAGCTGACTTACTGGAATAAAAGGCAGATAAACATTGTTTTAGTTGGTCTTAAATCATCATAATGATAAGGCAGTCGGTGTGAGAAACACACACAATGAAGATAGTGAGTCAGACTGGATTATGAATAGAGTAGAACCTGCTCTGTGATTTAAATGGTAAAAGTCTGGGTCACTTGAGTTTTTACTAAATCTGAATTTACATAAAGAAGGCCCGCAGGAACACGACCAGCTCATGCATGCTTCTGTTGTTTTTATACGGATGGTAAGATGCATTGAGCTGAAATGGAGTGGAAGTAATTCAATATGAGATTAAAGTAGATTTATGGGCATGCATTCAAATGATAATGACGGCCTGAAAACACTGGTGCCCTATTTGAAAATGACGCATGACAATACAATAGAGACCACATGATATTTATTAATCGTCACAGTTGAAACTGCCTGGAAGCTGTATGCACTGTATAAAGATAAAAAAGGACAATAGATACAAAAGCCATTCAATGATTGTCACACTGAATCCTGAGAGAAACCATGATATAGCATATCGTTTATATATATATATATATTTATGACATGGGTTCTAGTGATACTGTTTTCGGCATATTTTGTATGTCATTCACTTCTGCTTTAATCAAACTATGTTCAGAAATCAGTAGAAAAACAATGCCTATTATCATAAATAGCATAAATAGTCAAACTATTTTTTTTCTCATAATTTACAATAATACACATTTATAAAGTCCACATGTATTTACATGAGCTTTAGCACTGTGGTTTCAGTCAACATGGAGGATATAAAAAAGAAGGCAAGGATCATATCTGTATTCAATCCATTGTTACTGCATTTGGAATCGGTCTAAATCATCATGTGAACCCTTAATAACGGGGCACGGTCATCTCACGGGATTGTTGCTCTGAGGTAACGGCGGTCTCACAAAGGCAACTTTGGCAGATTTTGAGTTGATTATGAATATGAAAAAACAAGTTTCAGCATTTAAAAATCAACTGCAAGAATTTGGCCGCTCCAAAGAGACATGGGGCTCGATTTGGCAAAACTGGCAACAAAACTATATCAAAAAGTACGTTTACATCTTAAACACCAAAGAGCGGCTTTGACTACAAGAATAGAGAAGCTCTCTGCTGAAACTGCCCAAGAACGTAAAACAGATGCTCAAAATATGACAGAAGACACAAGTGTTCAGTGGTTGTTACTCAGCATTCAGGAGCCTTGATATAGAGAAAAAAAGAAGAAAAAAAAGAGGAGAAAGATAAGTGCTCATTTTTTTTGTTGGACTTTCCGGCTGGTGTTTCCTCGAGTGCTTGTCAACTTAAATCAAGTTTTAGCTAAAATACTCGATTGTCTAATATCTCCGTGAACTGCTCAGTGAAGGGAGCGCTGCGTTCACGACGCAGGAAGCTCTCTGACCGCTCTGCTGAAACGCACGTGAGTGTGCACGTGTGTTTCAGAGGGATGGCGGTGAAGCGCTCCTATAGCTCTGTCCCTTCTCTGGGGTAAATCAGGCTGTTGACACTGAAGCTGTTGTAGAAGTGGCTGTTGAACTGTCCGCTCTGCCCGCCGCCAAACGTGTTGTAGTACACTCCACGGTTGAAATGCAAGCCCTCCCCGTGCTCCGGTGCCCCCGCGTCCTGCCCGCCGTGGTTGAGGTGGTACGGGCTCAGGGCCGTAATGTTCCTGTTCGACAGCTCGTTCACCAGTCCCAGGGACCCCTGCCGGCCGGGGGCCGCCGAGCTGAGCGTTGACATGCTGCTGTAAAAGTTGTGAAAGCAAGGTGCGGCCGAGGCCAGTCCTGACGGCGAAGACGACGACGAGCTCTTGTGGTTCTCGTTCATGGCCTCCATCTCTGGAGAGGGCGGCCCAAGGAGCTGAGGACTGTCTGAGGGCTTCAACGAGGCCGCCACCGCTGGCCTGCCGTCCTCCACTTTTGTGGCCCCCGCTGCCACCGCCGCCGCTCCTCCTGCGCTGCTCGGATCCGAACGTCTTTTCCTTTTTCTGCGGAAATTTCCGTTGTCAAACATCTTTTCACAATTTGGGTCCAACGTCCAGTAATTTCCTTTTCCTGTAATTGAAGATGAGACAAATAACATATTAGAACTCATATCAGTTTTGTAAGTTATGTAGTCTCAATAAAATATTTAAAAAACAATTATACTCAAATCTTCAGCATCTCGCCATTAAGTTATGTCTGAACACATTGGGAATACAATTCCAAGTTATCGATCATAACAAATGACAGTTCCTGATCTCGAACAGGATTAAAACAACATTCCTGTCATGTTCGAGTACAATACATGCGCCTGTATTTAAGTAATATTTAGGCATCCCTTCTACTTAACAGGGTGCCTTTAATTGCTCTGTGTTCATATATTGTGTTGTTTAAAATTCCTTTGGAATTAATTCCAATGAATTTATAAGAATATCTCTGTTTTAACCTTTGAAACCTGACTTTCCACATTCATTACAGCAGCTACAATATTTGTCATATTTTAAATAACGTGTTGAATTTAAAATAAATACGATGTCTAGACAGCATCAGTTAGTCTTTGGAGTATTGCTCCAAAGACTTATTTGACCACACATACAATTTTTTAAACTCTAAGAAAACTATGAATGATATATATATATATATATATATATATATATCCTTTTTAAGTTTTAAGAACTTAAGGAAGAAACAAAATATTAAGTAAGTGACTTTTATACGTGTTTATAATTCCCCCACTAATTTGCCGTGGTGCGTTCACGGTACCTGGATCGTCCTCGTCCCTCGGCACTTTCTTGAAGCAGTCGTTCAGAGACAGGTTGTGCCGGATCGAGTTCTGCCAGCCGGCTTTGCTCTTCTTATAAAACGGGAAATTTTCGGCGACGTACTGGTAAATCTGACTCAGGGTCAGCTTCTTCTCGTGCGCATTCTGGATGGCCATGGCTATGAGCGCGGAGTAAGAGTACGGCGGCCGCACCAGCTTCAGCAGCTCCTCCTGGCTGGCGATGGACAGCCAGCCGAGGTCGGGCCCGCCGAAGCCAGGTGAGTTCGTTATGAACTGTCGCTGCGAGCCGTAGGAGGGCGGGATGAACGACGCCGGGTTGTTCCCGTGCAGGTAAGAGGCGGAGGAGTTGACGCCCGGCCCGTTGAGCCACAGGTACGGGTTTGGAGACGATGCGTAATCTCCGAGGCCGTAGCCGGCGGGTCTCTGCGCGCCCTGGAGGCTCTGCTGGTGGTACATGCTGCTGAAGTTGTCGCAGTAGACGGCGGCCATGTCGGCCGGGGCCTCCTGGGCGCCCTTGGGTGGGAGAGAGCCGACGGTCGGGGAGGTGTGGTGCTGGTGCTGGTGATGGGACTGAGGGTCGATGGAGTTCATCACTCCCCGCGGGAAAAAGAAAATCCTTAAAGGAAATGCTGAAGCGGTTTCAGGTGGCCTCTCCCGGTGCTGCGCAGGGCAGCAGCAACAAGTGTCAGGGAGGATGGAGGAGTTTGGAGGACTTTTAACAGTATAAACCCCTGACAGCAGCCACATCCAGGCACCAGATGATTCCCAGCAGCCAATAGACACACACGATGAGTAACAGGGGGTGTGGTCATGTTCTGCCTCCTTCAGCAACAGTGAGATCAAAAACGTCCTGGAGAGACACAGCAGCCTCCTGCTGCTGGGGTCAGTGTCTCTGTGAGGGAGCAAACAACCAACCGGAATCAGACTTTGACCAGTTCCTCTGAAACTAGAACTCTGCACTCACTTCATTTTCTTCTTTCATCCAAAATGAAGCTGAATGAATTTATTTTAGTGCTTAGTATTTTCATGAAAATGTGACTCTTTTGTTTGCAATAAATCAGCGATGAAAAGGACTTGGCTACTAAACCGATGGAGTATTCAGTAAACTAATATTGAAAAGGATTTAGTGTGTGATTTAGCAAATAATCGATCCTTAATACTAACTTTGTGTCAATAATGTAGATTACAACTTTTACAGAAAATGCTAAATAGCTGCCTCATTTTTCGTTACTTTTTTCCCACCCTGTGTTTATGGTTTTTCTTAAAATGAAAGCAGGCCGGTTATAAACTCCAGGGCTGATGAGGTCAAGTGGGAACAGGTGTGTAGGTGGGAGGGGATGTCAGGTGACCAGCAGAGCGTCTGAGGGCACCTAGTGGACAGTTAGAGGGCAGCCGGTCTGGGGAGTGAGAGGAGAGGACGAGGCCCAATCCCACTGACGGACTTTGACACGCGTTGCCGCAAAGATTGTGAGGGTTTAGTTCTGTCCCACTGTCAAATCGATGAGTGTTTGAGGGCTCTCTTGCAGACATTTAGGAACACTTTCCGTAATCCACATTTCTGCAGACTTTGCCCGAGGGAATTACCCACAAGTCAGAGCAACGTCATGTTAACCACGGGGTTACCAGTGGAAGCATGGAAGCTGGAGACGTACAAAAAGAAGGTAAACAAAGAGGACGGCACAAGGTGTTCAGCCTGGCTTTTTCATTTGCACAGGAACATTATGGATTAAAGAAGGTACCTAAAACACACAAGCAGAGGAACGCAAGCAGAGATTATGCAACATTTCATCTGTTATTGAAGCTGTTTTTTTTGACAAAAACGAGTAAATTTGACAAGAACTCTCATCTCGTAACCCAACAGCCTGGAAGACCTTCAACTCAGGGAGTCAAAAGTATAGAACACAATTGTACATAACCTGTTAGGTGATAACGTGACATGTTGCAGCACAGTCCCAATCGTATTCACACCGTTTCAAGCCCTGACAGCTTCTCACACTCAGACATTTACCAGGTGACATCAGATAAGTCCGTAAGGGATCAGGGCTTAGCCTCTAAGGGGGGCATTGGGCCGGAGAGCCGGTCCAGAGAAACCACCAACGAGGAAGTTCTCATGGCAGTGGGCCCCAGTGAGGGTGGTGTTCAGCACTCTGTGCAGTATTTAAAACTGTAAATGAAAGTTCAATTATGAGGCACTGAACCAACAACAACAACCGACAAATTCTAATAGACCATAAAACTCAATTAACTTACATTAGTGCATGATTAATATATTGCATCTATCCAGGCTACAACATGACATACTGATGACAATCAAGGCAACTACAGATAACTAGAGGATGCATTTCTTGGAGAAAAGGCCGTGTGAATGCTGACAGCTGAGATAAATGTAAAAGGGAGTCCTGGAACCCCTTTCGTGCAGGCCCTCTTGCCCATAGAGGTGAACACAGGGAATAAAAATCGAGTTCGTGCCTCTAGTACTGTGGTAGATTCTTGTGCATCCGTGCTAACAATTGGTGGTCCCGCTACCCTACACATGCATACGTGGTGGTCCTGGTACACCAAGCCCAAAGCCTATATGTTTGTCCCAAACCAGGCTCTCATAGGGAGAGAAGTGGCTTGAAGAACCGGGATAAAGGGCTCTCATTTCCTGCAGAAAAGGCAGTTTGAATGCTGGCAGCTCACACTGGAAATGCAGACATGGGTTCTCCGGCTTCCTCCCACGGTCCAAAGACAAACAGCTTCGGTCAATTGATGACACTAGATCGCCCATAGGTGCTTGCTAAAAAGTGGGTTTATTAATATGAGAGATTTGATTTTATCAGCTGAAAAATCGACTACGATACGAGTGAAAGTACATTTTATAGTGAACAAGCAACGGTCATTACAAGTATACAACTTACCAAGCTGTGTGTTGTTACAAAGATCAGTGGAGAGTCCTGGACCAGTCTGCCAGCTGACTTTTGATTTCTGCAAATCCAAAGTAAAGTATTTCACCTGCATTGACTCCAGATTCATCAGAGCAGCATCTGATTCGATGAGTTGGGTTTAAGTGAAGAGAAGCTGAGTACACCATGATATTAACTCAAGCTCCACTTAGTAGCGTTTTTCTGTGGCTTTCACACGTCTCATGGTGGAGTGGGGTTTACCCACTTGTCACGGAGAAATAAGTTATCTATTATTATCAAAAACTGACATGTAAATAGAACAGAACAGCACAGAATGTCTCCAGGAACCGGCTCTGCTGTATGAAGCAAAGATGGGAGTGAAGTCCGCCATGGTGGTCAACCGGAAGGGGCGGGACTTCCCCTCTCCATTGACCGCTTTCTATTTGCTCTTAATTAGCTTGTGAAGATGATATTAATCCACACTGTGTGAAAGTATCTTGTATTTTCTTATTGTAACTCAACTGAAGCTCCATGAGTACAGGGATTTACACCTGTGTGTCTGAGGCTGCTCCAATCTATCTAATAGAGCACTTTCATTTCTGTTTTTGATTTGGCCAGACATATTTGGTATGTTTGGAAAAGTTTAGATAGAATTTTAAATACATTTCTGTCACACTGAACAATGTTTGGCTGCGCAGCATTAGTTGGTCAAAATGGTTGATTAGTCATAATTGGTTACCTTCAAATTGACAACTTAATTGACAAAATATGAAATGAAATACAGTATAAAAGCGTATCTGAAGAATGTAGTTATACTGGTGGACAAAAGGACAAAGCCTCTCTGAGGGGACGGAGCAGCTTTCAGAGTTCAGCTGCAAGAAAACCACAACAAACCAACAATAAACCAACTGAAGCGCATGCGAACATAAAGATAATATCTGAGTCACCTGCTGCTTGTGTACATCAACTTATTATATGTTGGTTCACTGGCTTGGGATCATCACTTCCTCTTCTGAACCTCTTTACTCTTCTGTGTTTTAAAATAAATAATCAAAATAATGTTTTTATTTCAGATCATTTTTAATGTTTGCTTCAGTAAAACATGTCTTTGTTCTGTTAGACGGTGTTATTAAGTCCCCTTTGAACATGAGATGTCACATTGAATTGTGTTTACCATAATAAATAATGATCATATTAAAGTTTTTACCTTCCTTCAATAAGGACATTGTCTCTTACTGCAGCCTTGTACTTGAGTGTCTGTTCATCTATTGTCTCTCTCTCTCTGTGGCTCAGGCTTTGTTCATCAAATGATTTGTGGCGGTACACTGCCACCTGGAGCCGCCTTCTTTCTGTGGCAAAATGAGAATATTCAGGGTTTTTAAAAGTAGGAGAAGACATTCACCACAAGATGGAGGCAGCTCACCGCTCAGTGTGAGTCCGACCACGAGGCATCACCGGGAGCTCAACCCTGCTGTCAAAGGTCTTTGAATGAAGGAGCCGTCAAACCTCAGATATCCACAACAATGTGGTTTTACTCCAGCAGCTCCTGGAGATTGAGAAAGTCTTTGAAGAGGTTGAAGTATAGCTTTTCATCACATTAACCCAGAGATTCCACAGTTAGACCTGCAATCGTGCAAATAACTTGCTGCACGGTCTTAAAACAAAGGAGAGCAGGAATAGAAATGTGTAAAAGAGCAGAGCCTGTCTGCATCGGACAGAAACCCAGCGGTGCTGCATGTCTTCTTGGAGAGGAACTTTCTAATCGAGCGGAGTCAGACCCCCTCTGAGCCCCGCTGTGGTTACTTTGGTTGGTATTGACACATTATCTGCCAACACTTCCCCGTTCTTCAGCATCTGATAGGCTGAGGTTTCTCTCTAATGCAGCTTTTCCACTGAGATCCAGGCCGCAGAGTAATTGTCCGCGCAGCACCAGGAGTCGCTCTGTCTGACTGTAATTCTATAATATCGGGGTTGGCTGTGGCAATAATCCCCGGGGCTCATCGTGCGCCGACAAAACTGCTTCACAAAACTCAAATGTATGTGAGAGAATCTGAGAGTGCGGAGCAAACAGCTCTGGAGCTCCTGTCAGCAGAGACGTGTCCTGGTGAAGATGCAGCTTCTTGAGTTTGTGACTTTGGCTTTTGCTGTCTGAGTTAAAGAACCAGAAGGATGGAACGTAGAACATAATACAGTGTTAAATCCTGCATGAAGAGGAATTGAACAAAAACAGTATAAAGTGTTCAGCACCTAACAACAGAGGGTGGATCATTATTCTGGCTTGTTTTCAGTGTGATGGCAGATGTTCTCCACCTTTATTCACCTTTATTCAGGTGTAGCTTGTGTCTTTTTGGATGAACGGAAACCCTGAGAGGGAAGAAGAGGAAACATTCTGCTGATCCATTTTCTAAGTCAGATCTAAATAGTTTTATCTGCTGTGATAAAGGTTTTGACGGGAACAATTTCTTTTTAGAAGTTACTTACTTTACTGTTTTTAAGAGGAGAAAAAGGTTTTGGCAGTTCTGTTTTTTGAGTGTGTGTTTTGTTAATACTCATTTCCGCCACAAGATGCTGTCGTGCACCACGAGACCATGTTCCAAATATGATTAAAAGCATTCATGTTTTCATGAATGATGTTTTCATTTCTTCATGCACTCTAAACACAAGGCACGTATGCAACAGATCCTCACACCAATGGGCAGTGGCCTAAGCTCTACACGATGACGAGCATGTGGCCCGCACGTGTCGGCGTGTCAATACACACTTGTTAGTTGACGTTAAATTGACTCACCTACTAGCAAGTTATGTACAGTACTGTCACTGTCATGCCTTTGGGCTAGAAATGTATTTCAATCTGCGCAAATCTGCCGTTAGGGAATACGGGAAGGCTTTTAGTCAGTGGTGCATTTTCAGCATCTTGTAGATCATTACAACAAGAAAGGATTAGAAAAAAGAACCTCTTTTACCCTCAAAACCTTTTTCCACCCGTTCAGTCATAAACACAGGAACATATTTAGATCATAGATAAAACATGGATCACCAGATTAATGTTTTGTTCTCACTTCCCTTTCAGAACTTCCATACACATGTGTTGCATGCGATTGGATAAAACATGACTCATGGTCTTTAAACCCTAAAGGACGCTGCTATAAGAGAACAACAGGAGGCAGAATGTGAGGAGAGAAGCAGGCTGAGCTCGGATTGGCCCAGCTGGTGCATCTTCACAACAAAGAGTCACATTGAAGTCTGTTCCAAGTGTTTCACTGGATGTATACATGGTTCAGGGCTGGCGTGTGAGATCCTACACTGCGTCTGAGTTATGGAGAAAACATGACAGCAGGTTGTTCACTCGTCCCAGGTTTAGAGATCCATCCAAACAATACATTTTGGATCACATATAATTAGCTTTTTTATAAAAGGTATTTATAGAAATGCATAAAGAGGTAGCTCACACACAGACACGAACACTTCGTGAACAATTTAACGGATGGTTTTCTTATGGTGTTTATTTTATATAATTACAGACAAAAGAGGCAAAAGCAGAAAAAAGACAATGACAGACACTGAGATATAAAAAAAACATCATTTCTGTTGTGTATGTCTTTTTGCACGTCGAGCTCTTAGAGATGATCTGTCCCTGCTGTCAACAGATGATACATCATAAGACAAAAAAAATTGAAATAAATAAAGAGAGACAGATGACAAGTGGGACATCCAGAAGCAGGGAGGCTGCAACAACACCACAGAGCAGTTTAGTTTGTTAAAAGAAGTGGTAAATAAGAAGCAGAGCGGTGGCACAGTGTGACGCTCTATGATAATACTGTCAAGAGGCTCAAAATGTAGAAAACGGTGAACAGTCCCTGACTCACAGGTCTCATCATACAACTTGTAGCCTGCTTTGTTTTTGTGTTTTTGCCACCCATGTTGTTTTTCATGGACTTTCAAATGCATATAGCACAGGGCATCTCCAAAAGGACTGAGCTGAAAAGAAATAGCATTTCAGATGTGTTTCTCTCCGTATTGGTACATTGGAGACGAGGAAGGATGGATGGATCCCTTGGGGCCAAAACAAGTCTTTCCTGCTGCTGCTAGGCCTGCTGTAAAAATTGGAGGAATAAATAGAGCCTCCAGACAAAATACAAAGTATTGACGAGCATAGTGGTGTATGAAGTATTGTTTCCTGCGATGACAAATGAGTCTGTCATTGTTTGTTTCCAAAGCCTAAAAATGACCTTTTTAGTACCAAAGCACAAAGTAAGAGAACCAACACCGACACCACGCTGCTGGAGACCAAGGCCACATTGCTGGACCCGCTGGAGGGAAGGGAGGCACGGGAGAACCAGAACCAGGACTGAGAGGGGCAGACTGTCAGACCTGCTGCAGTAGAATGAGAGGGTTTTCTAAAGGGACTCTGGTGCTCTGAAACACTACCACGTCTGTCCACAGGGACCGCCAGAATCAACACTGGATGAAAGTTCCTTGTAGTAGCTTTAAACAAGTGACGCATACAGCATCATAGAACACTTAAAAGATATGTTCATATGATAAAACTCCCAGTTTGTATTTGATTAAATGCAGCTAGCTAAAGCTGATGCTATCTAATACAATGACACAAAAATAAATCATACTTTCATGAAGGTTTTACAGCTTTTCAATGACAGAAGGCTAAATATTCAATGAAGATTAGATTCATTGCAAGGCTGTTGAATTGGTCGGGATTAGTTTGTGTAACTAGGTGTGACTGAGTGTAAACATAGAAGTAGTGGTAAAAGCTGGCGCACGTGTTTGTAAAGCTCGTAGATCTACTAACCGTTACTGTGGAAGCTTGTTGGACAAACACATGCACTTAAGTTAAAAGCTTTACGTCCTTTATGTTACAAACCTGAAATGAACATGATCCCGAAAAGCATTGGAAGCTGAACTTGATGTTATACGTTGAATGATGAACGTGACGGTGATATTTGCTTCTCTGAATGGTTCAACTGTATAATCAATCAAATTGTAATGTACACAGAGAGGTAAACTTGCTGCTTTACTGCTTTACCACTTCTGGTTCGGGGGGAGGCTGAGCTGCAAATGTGTGTCTGCAAAGCCCTATTTATTCCTGATTCGGAGACAGTCTGGCCCATTCAGCTGACGCACAAGCGCCACCATTTACCTCCCGTCTATTTCTGTGACATATTTAGGCCCGCGCGCCAGGCTCCGTGAGTCGACCTGTGTTTGGCCGAGCGGGGATCGTTTACACCGGAAGCCTTTGGAAATAAACATTTGCACTTATTATATGTCGCATGCTTCTTAGAGGCAAACACAAACGCATGCACAGGCAAACATGTGAGCCCGGCACGAGACAGATAAGAACATGTGTGCACACGCACAACACAGGAGGCATTCATAGCGGCCGTAATAACACAGCGCTGCTTTGCAGAGGCCGGCCGCAGCTCTGCGGACAGAGAGGGAACATACAGGAGATGTTGTTGCTCTATATGTTTATAACGCTGCCATGGAAAAATAAGAGGCTCGGCCACAGGCATTTCCTCAGCTCCTCTGTCTCCCCGGTCACCTCTCCAAGCCGCCGTGGAAGGGAGGCTGTGAGCGTTGAGATGAGGGCTGAGCACATGTCAAACTTCATCTTTTTCAGAAATAGGCAACCTCATTTCTGTTTCTCTTCTTCATCACAGACTCCTTTCACCACCTCTTGCTTCTCCAAAGTCTAAACTATGTGTTGCATCTATTGTCTTGATCCATGCAGGAACTTGAAATGTTGATTTAATGTAATCTTAGAGACAATGGGTGAATCAACGTTGCCGATCTCTCCTGGCTGAATGATCGCTGTTTGTTGGATCCATCCCCCGCCCGCCTCATGTGTGCTTACTTCCTCATTCAAGATTACGTGGAAAACATACGAAATGATAATGTGGGATATCTACAAATTACGCTGCATTATATTCCGTAGGTTTAGCTACAAGCAGACAATGGAGTGAGTTCAGATTCAACGGTGTACGTGCCTCAGACAAACTTTACTTTTACATTAAAAACAGCTGAAACTCAAACTCATATCAACTTCAAAACGCAATGGAGTAAACTTACTGTGGCCAGCGATGTAAGCAACCAGCAGTCAAACCAAACAATAGATGCACCGAATATTCTCCTTCACACGTTCATGTTTAATTCCTCAACCGTATTTATTTCAACCCAAACAACGATCTTTTCCAAAACATAACTGAGTAGTTGTGTTGCCTAAACCTAACAAAGTTGTTTCTTGTGAAGACAAAAGTTTATTTTGAGAAGATCGAATGCATGTAACGAGCAGAAATTGGATTTCATAGGAAAGTTCAAGATATCATACGAACTGTTGTATAAGGGTATGTTGAACAGTTTTATCTTTTTAAGGATGTCAGCTCTGCAGGACTACTCATCAGCCTGGTAGAGCTGTGTAGGGATGAGGGAGGCTGCATTCAGGCAACGCAGCAATTAGCCTCGGGGTTATGTGGCGTTGTGAGAGTGCTACTTAAATGGCCAACTGTGTTTGGCAACCCCCAATGTAGCACAAGTATACATTTCCAACCGCACTTGAAGGCAGCTTCACTCACTCATTTCCCAGCAGCCGGACCACAGCCTGTACTTTAGAAGTGGACGTAGTCACGGTGACGATTGCTTTGTGGACGTTTTGAAGCCTCATGTTCGGCATTCTGGACATTTACTAAATGAACATCATGCTGTATTGAAGAAGACTTGAAGATAATTTTTTATCGGTTTCAACTTTCCCGCTGCAGCGGTCTCCAATGACTGGGAGGACTGGTGTTATTACAGCAACGATAGCTGTGAATGCAGCCTAACAACTCGGCTGTTATTTCTCCAATTAAATCTTTTATCAGTATCCAGAAATATTAACTTCATGTTGCCTGAGAACTGTATTTTGAGCATTTAAATGTCTACTATTGGCTGCTTTGTATGTTGGTGTTCAAGGGAACATAGTTCATTCTGCTGTGTGTGTTGAACCAGCTTTCACAGAATATATTTATGATTCAAAAGGACAACATTCGATGATTAGGGTTCTCTCAGCTCTTCTATTGGACCAGCGTTTTGTCTCATATCTCTATTAAACACGAGGACGAAGGAAAGGAAACTTATTCTTGTAGAGTGACTTATGCACTAAGTCACTCTAGTGATGATAGTGTCGGCCTATAATGTGAATGTAAATAACAGCTGAAATCATGTCACATTTGATTATTTTCAGATATAGCCATCCTCTGCTCGTCGCTGCTCCGCTGAAACCAGCTCTCTGTTTGCGATCCAAAGCATCATTAGGCCTGGGAGCATGGCTCACTCCGCTCGCCTTCAGAAGAGAATGCTCTTTTTGGATGCCGCAGTACGACGTTGTATACAGTATACGTTGTATATCCCTCAAAAAGGCAGACCTGTAGCTGCTCGTGCCTCTGATGTGCTACCCAACTGTAAAATACAGCTTTGCGAGCTCGGTCTTCTTCAAAGCCTCGTTGTTTTTTGTCTTTCTTTGGTTTTTTTGCCCCCTTCTGCCAGCACCGACTCGGCTCTGCATGATGAGTGAATCCGAGTGAAGAAGTCGGGTGAAAAGCCTGAAAGGAACTGCAGCTAATTCATGAAACAAGCCACTATCGCATGAACTAAAAACAGTAGTTATAGCTGCATGATAAACACCAAGAACTGGCCATGAAATGGGCCACTGAGCCGCTGGTGTGTTGTGTGTTCATCTCTGTTCTGTTTAGAATTTGCTGCAAATAATCGATGTGAAAAAACACTCCTTTCATTCTCTTTGACTCCGGGGCCCTAATGGCTTTTTTAGTAACGACTTTGTTCCTTTAACGGCACAAACATCATTAACCCAGGACATTGTTATTCTAATCTCTCTCTGTCAGAGGCCTCGGAGGCTGAGCCCTCATACCGTTGAAACAGTTTCCTCATTGTGAGCCGGCGGGGGAGGGGGAGTGGTGGCTGCTTCAACTGCTGCCACCTGAGCGGGCATCGGCATCCAGAGAAACCTTACGTTTCGGGTGGTCTCCAAACCACGTCCTCCTGGCGCTCCTCTTTATGTGGTCCTAAATCCACCTCCTCATCCCTTTCCCCCTCTCGCTACACAGACCTCTCTCACTAAAAGGCCCCTCACACGATGAACAAAGTTTCACTGGCACTCATTTGTTGACTTATCTGGCATGGCGGCAGTTCGCCTTTTTTGAAAAAAAAAGATCTTTAAACAGCGTTTGTTGGGCTTGTTTTTCAGCAGGGAGATGGGGGACTGTTGTGCTCCCTCCTCCTCGACACACAGGAAGAACCTCTGCCATCTCCTCCACAACGTGAGCAGGTGCAAAGACAAGTCTCAATGACATCTTTGTACCAAATGGAAGAAGTTTGGAGGTTTAACAGCACTCCTGGCGGGGGCCTGCACCACCTCCCCTCCTCTGTCTGCCTCTCGGGGGTATCTGAACGTGAGAAGTTAGCTGTGACAGGCCGCGGTGGGGGAAGCCATATATCCTGAAGTGACACAGACACCAAAGGTAGTTGGTTTTTGGCTTCCACGGCCGCCTGTCACGCTGCTTTTATCTCCGGCTGCTACGGTCTTTTACTCACTGTAGTAGTTCATGTTGGTCCAGTGTTGCCTCTGAGCCCAGTTCACAATAGAAACTCACTATAGCAAGTCCTGTTTCGTAACCGTGACTTAACAGCAAAATACATCAACTGTTCCAGTTTAGGGAACTACATGTTAAAGCATCTCTGAAATCATTTGTCTTACTATTATTCAGGGGAATGCATCAACCTTGGAGTAAATGCAAACATTTATAACATTCAACACTTTAATATCTGACCTTATTCTTTCAGGTTTCAACGTTAATGTTTTTTTTTCCACTTGCCAGAAATCTAATTGCCCAAAGTACAGTTTTACTACGATGTGGTATTTTTCCTGCCCGGGGCAACCCTGATGGTTCAGCCCTGGATTGCATTGTTTCCGAGGGCATGTATTGTCAGTTATATTCAAGCTTTTTCAAACTCTCAAACTTCAGACAAATTGCTTTTGTCAACGTTAACGAAGTTGACAAGACAGAACCCGTACGATCAGTCGCTTCAGTGATTTCCAGTGTTTGCTGGCAGCTTTTGAGGACACACTATCTTTATGTCTCTCAAAGTTTCTCTTCCCTCCTGTACCTCCATGTTGCTGTCAGATGTGACAATTCGGCCGCCTTCTTGTCCACGACGTGATGAAGCTTAAAGCGTAAAGGTAACAGGCACACAGGCAGTGAAACACCACGCTGCAACAATGATGAACTGACAATGGAAAACAGGATTTGGGGTCGGGTTGGATCCAATCAGAAGGAATGGGGAGCAGGTGGGTGATGCAGGTGAATCAGGTGAGGAGGTGGGCGGGGGAGGCCAGGTCGAGCAGATGAGGGAAGTGAGAACAGGTGTGACAGGCAGGTGATTGGGAAAGGAGAGAAAGGCTGAGGGTATCTGGTGGATGGATGGGAAAAGGCAAAGAAGGGGCCTTGCTACTAAGAGACAGAACGTGACAATCGCCGTGGTTTTATCTTTAAAAATGGGTTTTGGTGGAATTGGTGAAGACACCAATTCCCAAGTTCTGTATCCATTCAAAATTGGACAGTTGTCTGTAATTGGTGCCACAATGCCAGCTATTATTGGCTGTAATGGGACAAATTCTATTTGGCAACAGGCTGAGCTCCTGTTTTTGCCAAATTCCCAAATGCAGCTGATATCACAGGAACAAGCCATGCATGTGGTGATGGAAACCAACGAATTGAGTGATAACAACTAAACTGCACGTTGTCTCTCTATCAGGGCCGCCAATGACATCGCTGCACATTTGTTATACATGGTGATTATTTCTGAGCCTAATGATCAGCCACGATAAGCCATCTCTTCCGACTCCTTAAACGTGTAGAGTACGAGGTTCTATTATTTCTGGAGCCGGTCCCACGACCCGAGCCTCTGCAGCCCTCTCTGGATTTCATGCAGCTCTCAGGCGGTGACCTCAGGAACAATGTGGGGTGCTGTGCAGATTCTGGGGAC
This sequence comes from Ophthalmolycus amberensis, assembly GCA_024529925.1. NCBI lineage: Eukaryota > Metazoa > Chordata > Actinopteri > Perciformes > Zoarcidae > Ophthalmolycus > Ophthalmolycus amberensis. The sequence goes on along the minus strand of JAFEUB010001451.1, from coordinate 36,933 downwards.
CAGGCGAGCCCAACTGGCCCCACCTGCTAGCAGCTTTACTGGCCTGGCCCCGGCCCCGAGGCCTGTTTCTACACTGCAAAAAACATCCAAATCATCTGATTTTATTTGTTTGTTGAGGATTTAAAGGTGTTTCAGCTAAATGTAGCCAAATTGCCAACGTGTTCTTAGTGTTGTTGACTAAGTTAGAAAAGTCAGCCTGAATCTGGAAATGGCATTTTTTTGCATTAAGATTTGAGTCTAAAGCAGGAAAGCTAGAAACTAGAAGGAGCGATTCACTGTACGCGATGTCATTACTCAAAATGCAGTTTTAAAATGTAACATGAGGTCAACTCTGTATTTGTCTCTGCCTTCATTTGATCTGAGATTTATCTAGAACAGGGTTTTGTAGCTATTCTGGGAGACATTTCACAACATATCCAGCCAGCTGCAGATAAAGGTTCCTGTTGATGTCTCAGTCGGGGACAGCCCTTTAAAATCCATGCATGCAACGACACATGTCCCAGAGCAAACGTCTGTGTGCCTTGTCAGATAACAGTAGCACAGCTACATTTGTGGGTTACATACTTTCAATACATGTTTCAAATTCAACTACAAACCTGCATTATCAAAAGCATGCCAGATGCTCAATTCACAGTTTTTAGATTTGAGTTCTAAAATAGTTTTCACGACTGAAACATTTCCTTCTGTACAGATCTAATTTGTGTTTTTCTAAACTGAGAGTTTAAATATTAAACAAGACTGTTAGTTGACATGATGCACATATAGTTTTTGCAGGGCCTCATCATCCAGCTGGGGGAGGAGGAGCCTCAGAAAGGGGGGGTTACAGTGATCCTTGACTCAGCTGTCGGCCACACACACACACACACACACACACACACACACACACACACACACACACACACACACACACACACACACACAGTCATGTATTTTGGGGACATTACATTGAGATTTAGCCTAACCATACCCTAACTCTTACCCGAACCTTTAACCAACTATTCACCCTAACTTGTAAAGTTATAGTCGTGGGGACGTGCAATTGTCCCCAGTTTGTCTAAAACAAAGGCGAGTCGCCACACAAATCAGCTGCCAACAGTTACACACACATTTTGTACTTTGATACTTGTGAGGACCGTCATTGAATACATTCCCCAGTCCTTAAATCACAGCTAAAACATTTAAAGTAACATAAAACCAAGTATTAACCTATTAACTGCCCAAGCTTCCTAAATAATGTCTCACTTTCCTAAATGTCCTCTCTCATGGTCTAAAAATCGAATTGGTCCCCACGAAGATAGAGGAACAAGAGGTTGAGCACACACAGCATGTCGATCACATGGTCCTGTGTGAATCTGCTCTGCACCACCTGCCCGGCTGTAACAGGGGTCCACATGTGAACAGTGGTAGATTGTGATGCAGCACGATGCTGGCACAGAGACGGCGGGGATGAACACCCTTTAACCCTTTCAGCGCTTAATTAGGCCGTAAGAACAACATTACTCAGCAGTCTCCTGTTCCTCTGTGTCTGCCTTTTCACCGTGATGCACTCAGGACCTCTCTGTCAATCGTGACTGTTGCCAAGAAAACATGAATATTAATAACATACAGCACTTGTTTGGATTCTGAGGCTTTGAGTAAATACGACCAGGTACGTCTGCGCGTCTTTTTCTGCAAAGTACAGATGAACTGCACACACAGAACATGACATGTTTTAATAGATAAAGGTTCTCCAAAATAAAAAATATATGAAATGTTTTCCATTTATTTTTTACACAAATCAATACAATACATGATGAACAAATTGTCTTATATGGCAAAATAATCATATTCATTTTCTTCAACAGCTGCTTGCTCCATCTTTTCCAAAGTTGAATTGTTTTGTGTGTGTTGACAGAACAACACCAACAAAGACAACTGTTTTTTCAGTTCAGTGCACATGTGCCGTAGTTCATTCATCGTCGTCGTCTTTGAGCAAGGTGGCGAGCAGAGCGGCACCCAAAGCTACGATGCCAACGCCTGCTGCAGCTGCGCCTCCGATCACAGCTGCTCTGTTAACCTGCGTAACACAAACAAGCGGCCGGCTGAAAGTCCAAGAAAACATCTCAATTCAATTCAACCATCTAAATTTGGATATGCTTACAACTAAATTTCCAAAATAAATATGGAAAATAATGACTGTGAGTCTGTAGCCCACTGTACCTCGAAGTTAGGGTCATAATTATTTTACTGTCAAACCATAAAGGAGCTGAAATTCTGACACTGGCAGCTAGCTCTGTGGCTAGCTCGTCACCAGGCCTGCTGTTCCTCCGTGAAAACATTAGTAGCATAAAAACTAGTTAAGACTTTGCCCAGTTGGCAGTACCTCTAATGACCACTAGTTGAAAGCTCTTCACATTAAACAAAGTGAATGACAACACTTTTAATTCTCTCTGAATACTGTTCCTACAAGAGGAGATTCAAGAGCTAAGACTGTTACTAATGTTTGTGCTACTTAATATATTTAGAGAAGATGATAGCAGTTTTACGCCTCAGAAGAGGAATTTAGTTTGACTGACAGTTGTCTCAGCCAATGACGGGCCAATGCACCATCCTGCAGCGTGATAGATAGTAAAGAGTATACATATATACATATAGCAGCAAAACAAAACATAATGGAGAGAAGATTTACAACGAGCCAAAAACATAATCATGGCTTTCAAGGCTTTCTGTATAACTATGTATCTACAACACAGATGCACTAAGTGGTTTGATTAAACAAGCTTCTTTTAAACTTTGCATATCAGCTTATTAATCATCTTCCGTTGTTTGAAACACGAGCAATCACATTTCATTTAGCAGCACATCTGCTTCTAATCAGCTGAACTAGACGTGTTATTCCAATGAATGAGACGATAAACTGGTGGAGTATCCGGCTGCACACACACAGAGGGCTGTGTAGCTTTGAAAAAGGACCTCCCACCGAAATATTAATGAAATATGTTACTGTTGCATATGTTATCGACTGTTACGATTACGATTACAGAAGTTTGTTTTGAGCTGAATTACTTTTATTTCTCTTAGTTTCTTCTGGACAGAAAACGATCCCTTACTGTATTCTGTGAGAATCAGCACACCTGCTGTGACTTACCGAGGTAAACAACTTGTTTTTTTTAATGCATCTTAATCAGTTATGCAAACAAAAGTATAAAAGTCGCCACCCACCTGACGAGACTCTGACTTGCCGTAACGTATTTCGGTGACAAAGTGCTCACAGTTGTGAGTGACGGCGTTGTACGGCTGCTCCGAGCTCACCATCCTGCAGGCCTCCCTCACGATGACGTGGCGGTCTCGAGGCTCGTACTTGTGATCGAGAAGGTTGTTGATTTCAAAACGGTGGCCGCCGACCACTTCCCAGATCTTCTGGCGCCTCACCTGTGCCCTGCTGCTGTCCAGGAGCATCAACAGGCTACCAAAAGGGCTCGAGTCGTCACCTGTGTGAGTGTGTGTGTGTGTGTGTGTGTGTGTGTGTGTGTTACATATGAGACAAGCAGGACAGAAGGTAAGCAGCTTGGAAAAGAACAGGGATACAATTTAAGAGAGGGAAATTCGTTTTTGTCTTTACTGTTATTTTACATACATGTACGTGATTGGCTGACAACAAAATTAAGGCAAATTTATTGATGGTCGCTCAAGATGAATGTCATAACAGCAGCACTTCACTCACTCGGAGGAATCAAATGAACAACTTCATTCCCGCCAATGTAGACGGCCCAGTGCTCATACGTTCCGCGGAAGATCTCGATCAGGTCCCCGGGCTTTGCCCCATGGTCAAACTAACATGATAAGAGAAACAATTATCGTTAATAAATGATAAGAATAATAAACTTGGCATGTAGTCAGTGTGAGTGGTCAGCACTTAAAGGTCTGGTTTCAGTCCCCGGGTGTCAGATACCGATGCTGGGCAGTGGCCCTCGGTGTCTTGATACCGACGCACAATGCACCCTTCAGCGTCTGTATCAGACACACCCAGCTTTCAACTAACTCCAATGGTGAACCCTCCACTTCCTTATTAGACGCTCAGAGCATTGGATCTAGTTTTAAGTTTTAGGTGAGGAGTGGTGGACGGGTCAAACAAACATAGAACCTTTACTCAGGGGACCGGCGTTCCTTTCCTTCGCCAAACCAAAAGTTGACTTATTTTTACTGACGACGGTTTGTCAATAACCTGTGATGTTTCACGATGTCAACTACGTGTTAACTGCGTTAACTGCGACAATCTGCGAGGACGAGCTCGTCAGCATGGACATTAACAATGTACGATTTTAGAGAAAATGGGGAAAAAAACGGTTGTAAAAATGTTTTATGATGAAAAGCCTCCAACGTGTTTGTTGGATCTGCCTGACATTATACTTCATCAATAAATGTACCATTGCACAACTCATAAAACAAACAGGGAAAGGAACGCCCTGTTTACTGAGAACTTGCATCACGTGTTGTGGAACGAAGGTACATTGACAGACATAGTTAACACTGGGATGTCTTACATGACAAACCTTTACATGTCAGCACATTTCACTTGTTGTGTCACTTCACCCTGTTTGTTCTTAGTGTTCTAAATTCTTCTTATTTCAGTTCTTACTTTGACTACAACGGAAACGTTTATCTTTACAGCAGCAGACTCAAAGTAAAGTCATGATACATTGTAATCCAAGAATATTTACATCACATCGATATACTAGTACGTCGTTAAACATGCTGCCAGTAAGAATAAAAGCTTGTTTTAACTCTCCTCTCCTCAGGGCTCAGCAGCAGGACACTCACCAGTGTTGGAGCCATGTCTTCAGGTCCTCATCAGTAAGAACGGAGGAGACTTGCAGCCAATTTATCGTGGCTGACGACTGAAACCTAACTGTGCTTATGTCTTAGAAGCAAAAGTGCTCACCTGATTATGGCTGGTAATAACTGAGATGCAAACAGAGACAGATTAGATAAGCACGTTGGTACACATCACATGGCCTTTTCTGCAAATCATTGACCGGATGAGCCGATGCCAATGCTGTATTTGAGGACCTGCCACATGGTGGCGAGTGCAACAGAGCTGCAAAGGCAAAGTTTCATTTCTTGGGAATTGTTCAGGTGCACTAATGCTGCAAAGTTCTCCGGGTCCAAGTTTCATCAGCCTGGTCTTTGTGGTAGATTATAGAAGTCTTATCAAGCCATTGTAGCAATTGGCACATTTTTGTTTGTGTTTTAATTTACAACGTTTGTCAATTTTACACGCTCAACAGCTCCACAGCACTATTAACAGATAACAATTACCTTTCTTTAATCCCACTGAATGAAAGTCATTTAATACTCCGTGAGGAGACGTAGTGAAAAGACAACGTGCTTCACTTTACCAACACACACGATTCCAGACAGAAGATGAACAGCAGCCTGTACGTTCAATACAAATATCCATCTTCACGCTCCTCGTGGAGGCAGCGGCCTTCAGCCGACACAGAGTCAGAGACGCACGGGTTCCTCATTGAAACGTCTTTCTGCAGTGAAGTGATTTGTAAATGAGATGCTTCACAATGAATCGCTCGAGGGCCAACAAGGAAACATACATGGCTTTGTAAATAACTTACTCTTCAAATTGGACAGCTAATAACAATCTGCTTATAACAACTTGATAAAGTGATAATATGTCGGGGCTTTTTGTCTGCCAGCTCCTTCTGGAGCTTCTCTGTCTCCTAGTGGTCAGAATATATCAAAGCAGCTTTAAAAATCTAGTGCTCTCGCACAGATGTAGCAGTGGCAGGTGAATGTTGGGAATATCAAGAATGATTTGCAGGAAAGCGTCCAAGCTGGGAGACCTGGAAGTTAAATGTCTCCCCAGGTCGTCGTTAAGTGCTTGAAACAGGAAGCTCTCAATCAGAGCAGCACAGGGATCCCACCGGCCTTTTAGCTCTGCAGGATGTTTGGAGAAATTCCCCCCAGTCAGATCAACGCTGCTGAGCCTTTTATTAAATACAGCTGGAATACAGTAAGTCCTGCATCCCGGCCAAGAATCCTTCTGTTCTTCCTCTGTTTTCTTCTCACTGTTCTGCTCTCTTCTGGTTGTCTTCGCCTCATTGACAGCGGACAGAAGCCAGAGGAGGGATTTGACACCAAACATTCATCTCTCTTCCTGTCTGTCAGCGCTGCCTTGCACCACAGCACCTGTTGACCATATGTGCCGTCACCTGCCTCTCCACATCGTAAACTCTGTGCATGAAACAGTCTCAGTTTGATCTCGATGCCTCTATATCACCTATAAGAGTGAACGGGACCATCAGAGAGAAGATGGTCTGTTGAATGGGATTAAAAGAAGTTTCAATAAAATACTAAAATACCTTCTTACTTGAAATGCATTTCCTTGTTTTGTCTCCTGCAAGCTAGCCGTGTTTTGCTTCTAATAAAATATATTTATGTGACATCATATTTTATCTTTTATCCAGATTTTTGAATTGTGTGTTTTTGTTCTTACACTTTGTTCCCCGTCACATTTTTTCTCTTTTTTTCACCTTCTGGAAAATAGTCTAAAGTTTATAGTTATGCTTAGAAAAACCAGCTTTTCTAACATTTAACATGTGAAGTATGTTGTACTCTCGCTGTGTATTTACACTTAGCATGTATCATGTATATGGCTCATTTACATCATTTCAGGCCTCACAATGCTAATACCTTCCTCTTCTTCGTGTCTTTTTAAAGCATCGACTGGTATATGGAGCTAAATCCAGGTCAAAAGTTTCGTTCACTTGAAAAAAAAATGTGAACCTGAAAGTTCAAAAATACAGCAATGTATTAAAAATAAAAATAAGTGAATGAAAAGTTTTTTTGGGTTGAATATAATTTTCAAGAGCAATACCTCTTCATGGCCCATATCCCTGGACATGTTGAGATGTCTTTTTCCAAGTCCTGCCTGGGCAAGGTCAAACTCTTCAGAGGAGGTTGGGGTTGTCTCTGCATTAATGTTCAACAGGTATGCATAGAAACTAAAAGGCCTCCAGGTCTTTGTGGATGCTGTGCCACAGGTCTTTAGACTGCATCATTCGCTTTCCACGGTTACTTTTTCTTGTGAAAAACCCAGGGAAAGATCTACATGATTAAAAAAACAATTTGATTAAAATATGATGAATATACATATGAACTTGTCAAACTACCATTAAATTAACATGAAAAATGAAATTCCATAAAAACTAAAACCTGGCCATGTCCTGTTCTACAGAAGACGATGGCTCTTGCTGCGTTCTTCCTTGCTCTTGCTGTCCCTGAGAGAGGTTCTGTGCGAGGACATTTATAAGGCTCTGTGCAGCTGCAGCCACTGTCGAATTATAGTCGACATTCTGTTACGAAAGACACCACACATTGAAGGACTTGAGCTGGTCAGTGTAAGGAGGGAACAATTCACAAACACAAGCTAACAGCATTAAGCTAGTTGCTTAATTTCTAGCTTTGGCGAAATCCCCACTTAAATAAATCTTCTCCCTTTATGTATGACGCTATCTTACAATCATCATTATAATATTTAGGATAATTTCTAGTATCTATAAAAAAATTAATTCGATTTCTTACCTGCGCGCTGGCGCCAGCAGGCGGTCCAGGTGGAGCGGACGCCATCACAAGGATACTACGCTGCGTTCACAGTGGTGTGTGGAAGTGCGAAACGTCAGATATTAAAGTGTGGTAGTTGAACGGCCCAATATGGCATAGTTTATTGCTCTTTTACTGTGATTCGTCCCAAGTAGAGGCTAAAACAGCTTGCTAAACAGAATTTTGGCACTAGCGTAATTTTTTTAACTTTCAATCACGTGAATATGGTGTATAGAAAGTGTTGAATCATAATTCTCTCGGTGCCCACGTTACCTGAAGGCAACGTGGTTGAGGAACTCCTCAGCCCTCGTTGTTATGCTGTCACTCATGATGACACGCCCCTCTCAGTTGATACCACGCCCCCCACGTTAGATCTAGGTCAAAAGTCTGAACTGAAAAAAACGACCTGAACTGAAAAAAAAAAACCTGAACGTGAAAAAAAAAGACTTGAACCGTGAAAAAAAGATTTGAATCTGAAAATATAAAATCTGAAACTGAAAAATATAAGAACTCAAATATCAAAATATATATGAACGTGAAAACTGAAAGAAAAAAAATGTATTCGAAAAAATTCCAGAACTGAATCAAAATTATATTCAACCCAAAAAAACTTTTCATTCACTTATTTTTATTTTGAATACATTGCTGTATTTTTGAACTTTCAGGTTCACATTTTTTTTTCAAGTGAACGAAACTTTTGACCTGGATTTAGCTCCATACTGGTAGAGATGCCAGCGCAGCGTGATCCTCGGCCTGCTTCACAGAGAGAGCGAGGACACGTTGCTGACAGCGTTGTGCTTCGTCAGTGATTTGCACTTTTTCCTCATCAGGGCCTGAAAGAAGAAAACCACTTCAGTCAGCTGAGAACAATGCATGTTGGGTAATGTGTGGCGGCGAGCGGCTGACAGACGCACTCAGGAGAGAGTCGTCCCCTTTTGTAAAGGCTCCAGCTCAAGGCGACACAAGCACACACAGGAAAGAGTAAATAAAAACACAACGAGACGGAGAGAAACATACAGGGAAGAGAAAAACATGCATATCATGTATTCACTTATTTAGCAATGGAACATGATAACACATTTACATAAGACGTAAGACGAAGGTGTAGCTTTTAAGTTTGATTGTATGGCTTCATTAAGGGTTAATAAATCATTTCATAATAGTCTACAGATATCTATGAATATGAACTACTTCTGCGTTGCCAGGTTGTGAAACACTTTGCTTTAAAAAAAAGAGCTACTCATCACAAAATACATGTTGATATCTACAGACTTATCAGACAGTAGTTCATTAATACAATTTGACTTGGAAGTTCATTTTGAAGTAAGGAATACAACGTTGATCAAAGCAGTCATTATTTCTGTAAACTGCCTTTAATGTGAAATAATTAGAAAGATTTAAATGAATGTAGATATAATGGCATCGAACGCAGAGATTGAGACGAGGACTCCCAGGACTTCATAACTACTTCATCACTACTTCATCACTACTTAGACTAACTGGTGACTCCCCTCCATAAAGCCTTAATACATGTTCGTAAATCATTCACAGAGCAAGAGTTTGCAGCAATATACACTCTGAATAAAGTATGCCTTGTTTCAAAGCGGGACATACATTCTGAAAGGAACAAAGCAAAACTTATTTCCTTGTTTCATAAAAAAATAACAATTTTGAAAAAAATATCCTGCAGATTTTAGGGAAATTAAATTGTCTATATTTAGTTTACAGATATCAGATTAATGTCTTCATTTTACAGCAGAACCGGCTCGGCTGAAGCCACCTCCCGTCCCCGTATCCAACCACAGGCGGGTCGTAAATCATGCCGGCTGTTTGGCAGAATTCGTGGATCATCGTACAATGGTTAATTAAAGCCGGATCAATCCCAGCGCCACCGGTTCTTTCTTTACGCTGCGTCTACAGAGAGCAGTCCCACGGTACCTCCAGCCCGGAGGAGGAGGAGGAGGAGGAGGAGGAGGACCGTGATGTTTGCTCAGCGCTGCCACTCATATTTGAAGAGAGGACAAAGCCACGCAGGCTCTCTGGCACCGTATGAAAGATGTGTTTTCACAGCGTACAGCAAATACAACTCTTCTTTTTTTCCTCTCCTCTCTTTTCCGAACGCCATCGCCACATTTCAGGAGAATGAGTTTTGTGCCAGTTGCCATGGTGATTGGTCAGCGCAGTGAGGATAGTCTGGGGGCGGCCGAGGTCAGAGGTCACATCTGAGTTCCTTATTAATGTTGTGACGCCATAACTGTGCATAATTACACTGAAAGGCAGTTTAGATGAAGGAGAACATCGGTACAAGTGATGAAAAAGAAAACTGATATTTAAAGAGGCAGGAGCCTCAAAATGACCATTTAGGCATCAAAATATCTCAAAACATACTTTTTCACACTCTCACACCAGCCCAGTGGCCAGGATCAAATGTTGGCACTGTACGTTTGTGCACACGTAAAAAGATGTTTTGGAACGAGTAAAACCAGCGAGAGTCCAGATGCTGGATGTGTCAAACGCTGAACTTTAACCCAGGAGACCGTTGTTTGTGTCTCCAACCAAAACTAAACGTCGACTTTGCTCTTCCTACATAACGTTGTTACGCCTGCGATGTGACATTACGCGAGAGTCCGCTGAGGGCGTTTTTATTTATTTACAGTATGTTACAGTTGGTACGTTACATTGTTCCGTCATTACTTTAAGACAAACCGTGATCTTCTTTCCTAAACCCAACCAGTCGTTTCACAACGTTAGGCCCGTACCATCGTTTGTTACTGCAAGTGTGAGACGAGGCTGATATGACTTTCAACGTATCAACACCACCATTGTTTCTGACAACTGGGCTGCTGACAAAACTTGTGCATAATAAAACTAGTCTCAATGAATGCATTCATGCTCACTACTTCCCAGACACATGCATCTCCGCTACAACCTGACTGCTGTTTTATATCCTGCTGTGGTTGAGCCCTACCTTTAGAAAAGTTATAGATCTAAGTTATGAATATTTCATGGTGCTTTTTGTTTACAGGCAAAACTAGATTTCTCCCCAATGTGTCCTCAGACATGCAGCAGTAATGGCAGCGAGCACACAGGGTGCAAAGAAGGACTTCATCCGACAGTCAGAAGTACAAATAACAGCTTCTTCTTATCCGTGCACGCTGGTTCACTTCTTCCATTCCCCGGGATGCAGCCAGGAATTTCTCTGAGAGGAGACGTGAAATGAAAAGAGATAGAAAACAGAAAAAGAGCCAGCTACTGTAGAGTTCTCATCTCTGAAACTCAGATGACAAGCCAAGGAGTTCTCTGCAGCTCTGGCCAGTAAGACTCAGAGCGTTCAGCAGCATGGGATGCTGGGTGATGTGAAACGGGTTCTTGGTCCCCTGTGCAGACTTCCTGCTCTGGGCCAATCACCCAATACAGCTCAGAACACATTGTACCCCCCCGCCCCCCCCAGGAACTGATCTAGACCCTGAATGCAGCCGTAGATAACAACGGAGATATATTATGTATCTGTGTGCGTCTTTATGAGTCTTTGAGTGTATTAATGCGTCTGTGGTGGAGACGTGGAGGAAGAAAACTCTTCAGAGTTCAGTTGAGTGTCAGGCTCAGCAGGCAGAAGGTGGATGATGATGATGATTCACAGAGAGACGAAGCCGCCTTCTGCTCGCCCTCTGCGGTCTCCTCTGAGATCTCATCCATAGTGACACAAAGAAACGGTGGATATTTTAACCAGCAGGCAACAGATGAAAGACGCCCAACCGCCGGTGACTCATTCCAAACATGCTGATTCTACACGTCTGCTTGGAAATGATGCCCATGTGAGCAGAAGAAGAAGGAACGGTGAAAAAAAGGCTTTTTCAACTTTCTAACAGTGAAAGTAATAATCCACGACAGGTTTATATGAATAAAGGTGCCAGTGATTCAACCTGCAGTCAGTTCATGAAAGCTTTTTACATTTGTGGTCCAAACGAGACCAGAAGTTATACATATTCATATCTTTCTTTACCTCATACTGCTTCATATCAGCTGAGGAGTCACATTATGCAATGAATAGATCATGATTTGAGATGGAAGATCCTCAGGCAGTGGCGGCTGGTGGAACATGTTCTAGGTAGGGCCATCTTATCAATTTCAGCAAACATCCCAGTATGATTTAATGCAAAAAAAATGTAAGTATCAAACACGCATTATTACTTGGCAGTTAAATATTTAACATGTATTCCAACACGAAAACAATCAGTAAATAACACTTATATAATATAATATAACATGTTTATTTATTGAGATGTCCCTATGGACCTTGTTATAGGAGGTAAAGATCAGGAGAAGTAAACATGAAGTGTAATTATGAATACTGATGTTAAATTAAGCTATGATGAGTTTTCACTGTTAATTTAACATCTCTATTACATGTTGATGCCTCCATGACCAAGTTAAGCAGATGAGACTGAGGCTATGTAGAAGAAAAGATGTTCACTTTGCCGAATATGTAGCTTGACAGAGTTCTCCATGTGTGTCCTGGTGTTCTCATGTTTCCTTACCTCCTCACTCCCGTAACTGTCCGTGCTGGATCCGTCCCCGTTGTTTTAAAAAGCTAAAGAAATGATTAGCATGACGTCATCCAGCTAGCCAAACCTGTCTGGTGTACAGCTAGTGAAGCTTCGCATGTAGTCTGCTATCTGATTGTGAGGTCAGGCTGATCTGATATCAGCTTTGGCTGCAGAATCTCCGCCAAAGTTCTCCTCTCAAACGGGTCTTGGAGGAGGAGTGCTCGCGCGGGCGCTCGCCTGTAGAGATCGTTCTGGCCCCACTCTGAATCTATTTGAGGGTGCTGATTGGCTAAATTGTATGTCACTCATTTATATCTTGAATCAGCAATTGGCTAAACTGCTTCATAGACCCGTCCTCTTTTGGGCCTAAACGATCAGGCCCCCCAAGCTGCGCGTTCTCAGAGTGTCGAGCACACAGACAGAGAGCACGAGCAGGAAAAGCATATATTTTGCGCAGATATCATATTTTACACACATTACTGGGTACATTCCATAGTTCAAAAACACAAATATTGACAATTTGTATAATTTATGATTATTATAATTTTTTTCTTTTCTTTTTTTTTTTGTGTGGCTCATGGTGGGGCCATGCCCCATGGCCCTCTATTGACCAGCCGCCACTGTCCTCAGGGGAGAAATAGTTGATGATTGTAACACATTTTGTATCCACATAGTTTTATTTCCCAAAGCTGCTGATAAGTTCTAATCAGCAGTTATAAAGCCGTCCTATTTTCTTTAGAAACAGAATTACATCACCCTCACGTTATGGTGAAGCTCTCCAGAGGTGGAGCTGCTGAATAAACAACACAGATTACAGTTTGAAGACTCTATAAAACATCACTGGCTGTTTCTGCACAGATGAGGTCAGAGCGCTGGATAGTTTAATGTAGATAACGGTTCATGTGTATCGACTGTATATTCTGAAACATCGGCTTTGTGTTCAGGCCTTCAGCGGTACGAGCCACCTTTGTCTTAGAGTCGTCAGCTGACTGTGGCCTGAGCTCTGCCGGACTGACACATCCTGGCAGAGCCGGTCACCGATGATTGATCACCCCTTATCTCCCCGGCCGTATTAGAGCCTTAATTGATCATGCTTTGGTAACGGATCCCCCCCCCCCCCCCCGGCTCATGGAAGGCTTGGCCAGCGTCGCGGCTTCTCCCTCGCGATGAATGGCCGCATTCTGAGCAAGACCATGCTGTGGGCGGGCCTTTGTTTCCCTGACGGATGGCTTTGGCTTGTTGAGCGGCTTCCAGGAAATCGTTACCGACTTGATCTGACAGTGCTGTTGACTGGCAGTGGCTGGCGGCGTCTGCTGCCAGCACGGACAGCTGCAGTGGAGCGGGCGGTGCCGCTTGTGTAACTTAGGTGGCCCTCAGCAAGGAACTGCAGTTTCACAGCACGAATCATTTCCTGCTGCAGATGTGCCTCTTAGCAAGGCATTTGATCCGTATACCCTGGTGGAACTCGGTTGTCGGGATCTCGGGTTCACTTCTTGCACCTGATTGGGCGAACAGACCGATCACTGGTTCTTGCACCTGATTGGGCGAACTGATCACTGGTTCTTGCACCTGATTGAGCGAACTGATCACTGGTTCTTGCACCTGATTGTGTGAACAGACCGATCACTGGTTCTTGCACCTGATTGGGGCGAACTGATCACTGGTTCTTGCACCTGATTGGGCGAACAGACCGATCACTGGTTCTTACACCTGATTGGGCGAACCGATCACTGGTTCTTGCACCTGATTGGGCGAACTGATCACTGGTTCTTGCACCTGATTGGGCGAAGAGACCGATCACTGGGCTTTTATACCACTATGCTTAATCTGGAAAAAAAACGTGGCTGTTTGAGAAATGTCAGAGTTGAATAAATCTGGGACAAATTGTTCCAAGGGTTGTGAAAAAAGAAGAAGCAGTAAGTTGGCTTTTAGTTCAAAGTAAAAAAAATGCATTTGATACCTTCACAGAAAAGACCTGGATTTTTTAAATGGAGCAAGTCGTTTTTAACAAGAGAGGATGGGCATAGAGTCATATTTTCCAGGGAAGGACATGTAGCAGAAGTACCAGGGAGGAGATGAGGACGGATGATGTATTGGAGCAGCATGGAGAAAAGAAATGTAACATCAATAAAAACATAATCCAGAAGGTGTTCAATTTCTCAAAGAACGTATTTCAACCCAGTCGCCAGAACAATCTGATGACATTTCTTCAGGGATAAAAAGGTTTCATGAATATGTTTCATATCAGCCTCGTATCACCTTTGCAGAAACGCACAATGCCCCGTTGTTCATTGGTTAGCTTTAGGCATCAAAACTAAGTGATTAAGGTTGGAAAATAATCATGGTTTGTGTTAAAATAAGAACGTACCAGCGTAACACAACAACCATAAGAATGTAGAACTCAGGAATGTTACGTAACGTTACATACAAAGAGCAGCGGCCTCCTCGGTGAAAGTCCTGTGTTTGTTTGACCATCTACCCTCCTCCAACCTTTGTAGACTTGTTTTGTTTGTTATAACTCGTTGTACCACATAACTCTCATAATGCATGACCTTCTATAACGGTTGCTTGATATGCATCACTTGCTCTGACCAGAAGGCCTAAACGTCGTTTGCAGAAACGATGCCACCATGTTTCCTCTCCACTGGGATGCATATTTGCGGTTACAAATCAGTAGTATTTTATATAAACCTATATCATCATTTCTTTGCTGCACGGTTTCGTCAGAACAACAACTGTAGTTCTTCATATTGTTAAAATGTCCTTTTGTAACTGACTTCCACCTGATTTTGCTTCACCCTGCAGCCAAAACGTTGCTGTTAATCCGGCTGCAAAATGTTTTACATTGTTTCCTATAAGGCTACTATAAGGTCCTTCTGATGCAATCTGTAGCCCTCAAAGTCATTTACAATCTTTTCTATTCTTTTGAATTCCTTGCCTTTTTTCAACATGAATAAAATACAAATAATGTGAAAACTTGAGGCCGGCTAGAAGCCTACTGAACGGCTTAAGAGTCAGTTCCTCGGAGCAAAGTGAAGAGTCATCTTTGTTTGAATAAATAAAGGCTAAAAATACAGGAAATGTGAGGAGTAGAGGCCAGCAGAGAGGGGAGAGTGGGCGGTGCTGGTGTTGTTATTGTGGTTTGGTGGTGAGATGATTCGGGTGGAGAAACTGGCTGCCGTTGCACTTTTTAATTAGCTTCTGTTTCAGCTCTTTTATTTGCTACAATAAAGCTTTGTTCAGAGTTTATCTGTGGAAAACAAGAGCGAACCTTTCAAAGCAGGGTCACGAAGTGTTTTCTCTCTGTGATGAAGGTCAGCGGGGCTCCTCCTCACTTTCTGTTTCACTGGAGATGCCACAGAAACTCTCCTCTCTTCTTTTCCCTTTCATCAGCTTATCTCCTCCGCCTGTAACCTGAGAAACATTCCCAGAGCTTCTGCTCTGACTGCCATCAATGACTCTCTGGTCTCATTTGGGAAGCAAGTGGAAATATTCCTAACTCAAACTTTAACTTACACATGTCATGCTAAATGAAGCATTCAAAGGTACTATCTTCTGTGGCGGCTGTCAAATGTAGCAACAACGCATACACTCGACGAAATCACTGACAAAAGAAGGCTGCTTTCGGATGCAGGAGGATGGACGGGGATCTCCGCTCCTCTGTGCACTTGCCTCTCTGCGGAGAGACGAAAGCCAGATTGGTTCCTGCAGCAATGACCTCCCATGAACTCCTCGAATCACAGGAACTGACTCCTTTTAACGCCGTCGCCTATTGCAGGAACGTTCCTGAAAGAAAATCCTCAAACGGCAGACAGTCCCAACACATTACTTTTCCATTTGTACATCCAGCAGCTGGATGTTTAATGAGGCAGTTGAGGTTAAGATTCAGGTTAAGTGCTGAATGTATTACAGCAGCGGGGGCTCTCTGGAGACTTGAACCAACAACCCTTCGTTCATTAGCCGCTTTCTCCTCGTGCTAATCGATACAGAGACTGGCTCCAGATGCTGCAGCAGCCTCATCGCTCAGAGATTGTGATTTGTCTCATCATCTGAATGTCTACAGCTCCGAGACAAACCGGCATGCAGCATGCATGTGTGTTGACTTTTAATCGAACACCTGTTGCGAGTGGAGGAGAATCAAACCCAGCTCAAGAGAGGAAATCGCAGAGTGGCAGAGCTCTGCGGTGCTGTTGCCGTTTTGTTTCTTTCGTAAGCTTTTATGTGACTGTGACAGAAAGCAGACACACGTCACTGAGAGCCAGCATCCCTGCTGCTGCTGCACCACGGGCACAACAACAGAACCTTTTGATGTTTAACCCACTGTCTGTCTCTCACCTGCAGTATGAGTCACAGATCAAAGCACGCGCGCTTTACACGCGTCTGAAAATATGTGTGCATTCAAGTCCTGTGAAAAATGTGTTCCCAATTTATGAACCTGCAATAACAGATGTTTTTGGGAGCTTCAACAGTAGTGGAAACAAACATTGGCATTCATCACCTTTCAAGTTGCAATGACAAACGTATTAGCAACCAGTTGCTAAGTTACAAAGCAACATTATCATTCATAGGCGTTGTGTTTGTGTCCACCTGATGAATGTAAGTCCAGTATTCTCTCTTTGTTGAGCTCTTTGGTCTCCACCAGCTGCTGAGGAAATGATCTGGCTCTTTAGCTCAACGCTGCTCTAAGACATTCATCATGATTCATGGTACGTTCTACATGTTTCCTGATGACCGTGGTGATGCCCAAACATTTCCTCGACACCCATCATCAGGTCAAAATTCGAATTTCTATCACATTCATGCAAAACTGACATTCACATCAGTCTCAGATTTACTTTGTGTTAGCATTGTGAGCATGCTAACATGAGCATTTAGCTCAAAGCACAGCCGTGCCTCAGTACAGCCTCAGAGCCGCTGGATGCTTTTCCACGTGATTTAAGAGAATGCTCTTTTATGATTTGAATGACTTAAAGCTGTCAAATATACTGAATAAGGAGGTTCCCTGTAAACCATGGCTGTATGAAAACCATTTAACTTAACACAATACTTTACTACGACCGAGAGACATTTCTAA
Source organism: Ophthalmolycus amberensis (assembly GCA_024529925.1). Taxonomy (NCBI): domain Eukaryota; kingdom Metazoa; phylum Chordata; class Actinopteri; order Perciformes; family Zoarcidae; genus Ophthalmolycus; species Ophthalmolycus amberensis. Next base: position 19,716 of record JAFEUB010001451.1, on the reverse strand, counting down.
GGTAAAGAAGCCGTCACAGACTCTTTATTGTGCCTGAAGGAACAGACCACTGCTGTACAATGTCTTCACCAGGCCTGATAACCAACGAGCTGACTGTCTGTGTTATAATATCAATAATGGCAACCGTGTACATCCTGAGGGGCCAGTCCAGGTCCCACCCTGCCCCCCCACACCGCCCTGCTGCACTCAGCACCTGTCTCGCTGAAATCACAGCAGCGCACAAGAGCCCCTCGTCTCAGGATCCTTAACTCTCCGTGACTACGTAGAGAACAGTTGTGCGCGTTAGTGTAAACATTACGTTTGGCCGGCCGCCACCTCATCCTGCCATCCAACAGCTGAGGCTGAACAGAGGCCGAGCTGAGGCCGATCCCAGAGGGGAGATCTCCTCAGAAAGAAGCTTCTATCTGAGTCTGATGGAGAAACAGTCACGGCTCTTCTCTTGGATCAGCTGGCCGACTGTTTCACAGACATGTGTCACGGGTAACTGGAGGAAGGTGAAACATGTTAAATTGGTGAATGTTGCAGCTTCGAGGTTAACAGGCGTATAATGATGGTAGAGCAGATATCTTACAGAGGGCGTATCCTGCCCATTGTTTTGTTCATACTTGTATTTGGGGTTTCTATTCTAACATGTTTACATGCTTTAATATCCAATAAACGTTTAATCCTTCTCATACTGTCTGTCTGTAACACCTGCCTGTCTCTTTAAGCAGTCTGCTCTAATTGGCTTGCAAATAAAATACGGTGCACCTTTGCAAAAGTTGAATCACATGTTTTCTGATCGAGGCAGCCGACAAAAACTGACTGAGTTTTCTAATTTCACCGTCTGTAGGTTGGTTGACACTCCAGATACCAAATGTGAAGCACTGGAAACGTGTCTTTCTCCTGATACGTCTCCTTTACAGGGCGGGGCCGGAGGTTTGGTGCTTTCAACGGTTATCTCCGACTGAGCTTGAGAGAATTTGAAGGCTGCTCAGCAGTGGGCCCTTAATATGGAGTTGCATGATGGGAAATGTAGGATCCAGTTTGGAACATAAAGTCTGGATCTCTCGGCCTCTGCTTCATTTGGACGATTAAAACAAACATGAATATCTAAGTGTGAACATTTTAAATCTCGACCACTTACTCGTTTAGACTCCTTTGTCCTGTATTCCAGTACTTCTATTGTTAGACTTTTATTACTGTACGGTATATTCCAGATTAATGAGATTAAATGTAATGAGAACAAAACAAACACAAAAAACTATCACCTATCTTCAGGTCATTTGCTTCTTATAGTATATTCACCCACTCACCCAAAACACAACAATGTATCCTGGAATTCATCACTGTTTATTTAGAATTCAATAAAAAGTGAAATCTGCTCACAACAAATAAGGCAGACATTTTGGGGAAAAATACAACTGATAAGTGCACACTTTCATTTAACTGGTATTGTTGTTCTTGTTGTGTTTTTACTACGTTGAGCGACGCTGGTACACAGTCGGCAGCTGTTCTTGTAATCAGAAAACATTATTTATAAACTGTAAAGAGTTTCTTCTTGCAGCACAAACAATGTGGTGAGGATTGGTTTTAACTGACCTGCTCCTTTGGAAACTCCTGGTGAAGGAAAAGAAAAACCTGAACTGTAAAACAGTGAGCTTTTTATTGACTCAAGACTCAGCAGATCTAGTCAACTGTACCATGTGGTTCTCCATTCTGATTCTAACAAACCATCAAAATTATTTACAGCTGCTATCAACGCAGAGCAGGAGAACATACTGTGCTTTGTCCCCTTCACACAGGAAAAGAAATACAAATGTTCTCTTCCCGCCCCTCTGCACTGGGCTGTGTAGATAATAAAGATTTAATAGGGGAGGTGGGGGGGGGGAGGAAGGGTTTTCTGTGTGGCAGCGGCGGCCATACATCTCCTCCTCTGCCTCAGTCCAAACAAAGCTCTCTGGGTACGGAGCGTCTCCAGGAATAGCCCGATTCTGGCATCGCTCAAGGCCTTATAAAGCCAGGTACGGAGTCCGGATGCCAGGGATGGAGCTGTCTCTGGGCTCGGATGCCAGAGAGGCGCTGAGATACTGCAGGGTTTCTTTAGTCTTCACAGCCAAGCGTCTCTACCCTCCGACACTTTGGCAGGAAGCTCTGCGATGGATCAGGACTTATCCGTGACACTTCTCGCACGAAGACGCCGAGCTCGCGTAGAGTTCTCTGTGAGGAGCCTTTTCTGATGGAGGGCAAGTTATGAATACAGCCAAGTGCAAACTCTTTGGACTCTTCTTTTGTTACCAGCTAGGTTTGATTGATCAGCGAATGGGGAGGAGATATTGACAAAAAGTCTATTGAATTCAAACCACAGGCTCCGCCTCTAAATAGGCCTTTGTCTTTGACGGAGCTTTTACAACTCTGCCTGACAACAAAGAGGTCGAACTTCACTCCAAGTCTGTGGGACACGTTGCTGCTCCAAAACCTCCCACAGCAGATTAGTGTTTCCACAGTTTAGGTTTATATTCTTTTATCAAGTTTGTTTTATTGGCCTAGAAATAATTAAATTCAACAATACTGAGTGTAACAATGGTTAGTGAGTGTGCTGTATGGTGTGTTTAGTGTCAGAGAGACTCTGGACAGACGGAGGCTTGTAGTGGAAGATGAAGTAACATGTGGTTTCAGAAACAAGGCCAGAGCATCATCTCAGTAGCTGTATCTGTTTTGACTCTTTTTAATCTTCCAACAGTCTCATCTTTCCGGTTTTTAATGTCGGCGGAAGCCTTTCTTCTCGGAGTAAACCTTGTTATCTTTGTGAGAACGTTCTCTCTCATTTCCTGGCTTCGTCCTTACCTGGAGCTGGGAAAAGGAGGCCGACTTTTTCGACACAAGATCAGAGAGCCCTCAGTGGTGTGAGGGTGAGAGAAGCAGAGACAATGTGTGCGAGGTGATCTCTAATAATGTGGGAGCAGGATGTGTAGGGCAGCCGCGCTTCCTGCTCAACAGATCCTGTATCTCCGTCTCTCCCACTCCCTTGCTGAGTGTAAATCACCTTCTGAAGGTCCTTACAGGTCTTCCACTAACGTCTGCAGGTCCAACTTAATGTGTGAATGTTGGAAAACAGACCAGCTGACGAACTACGAGCTACCAAGAGCACCAGACTAATGCGAAACAACGTGTTACAATCTCTCTTATTCATCTGGGTTTCTGTAAACATGCTGTTTACATTTTGTGTCTGTTGTTCATAAATGCCGACTTTGTCTCGTCCTGGACCCCCGTGCCAATGAAGTCAGTTCAAAACACTAGAAGAGATGCATGTCACGCCGTGTTTAGATTTCTCCTCACAAACAAGCTCACAGTCGTGTCACACTCTACACCGTGCTTGTTGTGGTTGGACTCCGTATGGATTTCTCATCAACTGTGGGCTCAAATAACTCTTTTGCCTCATCGCTCAGTTCTGTGGCTCTGATTTTGAACATATTCCGGTGCCGGGAGGATTTGCAAAGACTGCAAAGTGACAGAACTTGCATTAAGCGGCAGCTTGGTTATTACAAATTCCCAATATCTTTCCACACATCCTTTTCATGAAACTGCAATGCAACAACAGCATCAGCCATTCCAGGAAATACCCAAAAGACAAAGCCATCGGAGACTCTCGTCTCTCGTCTGGACCAAAGGAGGAAATAGTGGGACATTTTTAACGAGGGAATAAATCAAGAGAGAAGTAGAGTCATTTTCTCATAGACTTCTATACAACCAGAGGAGTCGCCCCCTGGTGGACATTAGAGAGAACGCAGCTTTAAGACACTTAAATGGTGCCACCTGGTCAGACCAGAAAACGCTTTGAAGTGTCGTTCTGGAAGCTAATTACAATACTTCATCTTCTTCAGAGCACTTGTTGGATGATTAATGTCAACAAATATTGCAAACCTAAAACCTCTGTACTCCATGAATAACAGCTGTTTCCAGTTATTCTGACTGATTAGAACTCTGCTCAGGTTGAAGCTTTGATGGGAATTCATTTAGTCGCAAATCTTCATCTAACAATAAGAACGATAAAGGTGTAATTTGTCCCATCTGACAGGTTTCACAAAGCTAACAAGAGACTCAATTAGTCTCCACGCCTACACAGTCCTGAGAGGAGATCTAACCAGAGATAAACTAAAAGCACCTCTGTGGTTATTCAGATGCGTTAACTGTAACATTAGATAGTATGGCATCTCCAACGTGCAATCAAGAGCTAACATATCACAACTCACGCATACATTTGTTAGAGAAGCAAAAATAAATAAATGGATCAACGGCAATACGGACAGACAAGTGCAGTCGATGTTCAGAATCGTTGCCTTTTTGTTTTAGGTATTTCATATGTTCAAGCTAAATATAGCCTTAGTCTGTTTAGATTCAACGTATCCTCGTTCGTGTGATATCTTACAAAGGTTCATTTTTTTTGTGTCTGTTCCTAAGCAAGCAAGCAAGCACGTGTCCATGTCCGCTCGTTACATGCAAACAGTCTTTAAAATGAACTTTGTCTTTACAGGAAACTACTCAGTTTCGGTTTAGGCAACAAAGTTACTTTGTTAGGTTCAGGAACAGATTGTCGTTTGGGATAAAGTAACTACTAAAGTACACAGGTTACGTAACGGAAGAAAAAAACAAGTTGGGTATCGAAGAGTTGCTGCACATTATTGTTTGCATAGCTCTGAATGCTGGACGAGAGCGGCCTATTAGATGACTCAGCAACTCTGTCTCCATTGCTTTTCTCTTCTACAATTGTTCTTTGTATCTGATTTTAGTGTGTTGGAATGAGGTGTACTATAAATATAAATATACTATATATATCAACAGCCACACACCACCGTCTTTTACTTTTTCAAGATTTGGTTTGTTTTCCACCAGTATCAGAGCTCCATCTGTTCACAGCAGCTTTCCTTTGGCACTAAGCTGTGGTGCGGGTGTGCTGTGTGAAAGAATGATGTCAATGTGTGCCCTTTACTTCATCTAGTTCATTATTGTGCTGTCCCTTCAGATCGACCTCTGGCTCCGTTACTGTAAAACAGGCCCAACGCGGTCTGTAACACACTGCAGGTTTCAGGGTCCAACAGAAACACGATCAGCATCGTAGAGCACACTGAACACCGGCCGCTGCTGTCGGACTTGTTACACTATCAGTTGATCGTCACACACTGAGGGACGGGTGAGCGGCTGAGCTTCCTACGTGAGCACAGTGAATATGAGAGCAGAAAGCAAAAGGGCAGCAGGATGGAGTGGGAGGCAGCCATTGGTCTGTAGCCGACAGACTGTAATTACCACGCTGTCACAGAGAAGTACGCTGTTTAAATGGCCTTTTAATAGCACAGAGGGTGCTTCGTGATTTCTAATCATTGGTGGCGGCAGCGGGTGTAATTCCGTTCCTTAATCTGATACCATTAGCGGGCCCCCGTTTGTAGTGGTGGTTTATATCGATCGTCAGGGCCTGCGGCTGAAACACTGGAAGTTAATTAAGCGATAAACGAGGAAACTAATTAGTGACTTCTAAATGTTGGTGTTGTTGCACGGGGAGCTCCTGCTGGGAGGTGTGAGGACAGACAGTCACACTTTGAGTTTTGAGTTAAAACAAGTATGTTTGTATGTAAATGAAGTACATCACACAGGACATGGGTTTACAGTGGAGTCAGTTGAGAGCCCGGCGCGTCTCTTACAGACACTAAGGTTTTCCTCGTGCATTGGTATCAGATGCCACTGACCAAGCGTCGACATTTGACAAGTTGGGAGAAACGATTGGTTCACTCCTCTCTCCTTGTGCCATGTTACACTATATTCAAGCATTTCATTGCTTTTACCAGAAGAGAAAAACAGAAAGTAAACACGGCATATCTCACCAGGAGGCTTGTTGTAGAATAACCGCATGGGACCTCATACGAACTGTTACTTTGAACCCAGCATGTATGAACACGGTTAAAAGATAAACAGAGCAGGTCCCAGAAAAGTTCACACAAACATCATTTGACCTGCAAAAAGTGTCAACCTGACTCTGTCAGGGGACAGAGGACATGATGAGAGGTCCAGATGTGCTTTGTGTGACGTAAGGTAGAGTCCAGCAGAAGGTATAAAGTCAGACGTTAGAACTCTGACACTTTGGATTCGGTGTAAACACGTCCACAAGAATAAGACAGTCTCCGCTGCTGCTACTCCAAATACTATGTCTCTTCTCCTCATGTGATCTCCAGTTGTGGTCACAATGGCTACTGTGTTGCAAAATCTTTTTAAGCTTTTGCAACACAGTTTACTGTATACTGTATACATATATATACTGTATATACATATGTATATACACAGTGAGTGGGCCAATTTCCATTACCCTGACACAAAATACATACAGAATTAACTTCAGAATAAAAACTTTCTGCAAAGCCCAGTTTGCAAATGCTAGAAAAACTGCTTCAAACAAATGTATCAACTCAAATTCACCATATCAGCATTTTTTTAAAAGCAGGCATCAATAACAAAGTCCTTGGTGTGGTTTTGCTCGTTTCTTTGTGCATTCACAGTCGTTCATATCCAGCAAAGACGTGACAAACATGATACATTTTCTTAGTGTCTAAAATATTTGCTGTCAACAGTAACACAACAAAAAGTAATTGCTTTGTGGGTGAAATCATATTTCTGTTGGGAGGAAAGTGTCTACTGGATTCCAGTAAATGATTCCAAGACATCGCCAGTGTGCTGTGAGTCGTAGGAAAGAGTTTTGGGAATACAAACTACAGGAATGCTTGGCAGCTTTTGGAAAGACACTATGAGCATAATCACAAACAGAGTAGATTCATATTTTCTCAGGTATGAAGTTATATCTGCAGCTCCAGTTTTAAAGCTAGAACACTGTGATGGAAAACAGACAGGCGCGAACATTAACATAAATGTACTTTTCCTCTTGTAATTATTATCTCCTCAACCAGACACGGAACATTGGTTCTGACGTTGTGACTCTGCCAACAGAGAACAGACTGAAAGATATTCACGGCGATCAGGGGAACTTTTCTCTCTTCTTGAAAACGAAGGCAGGAATGAAGCTCGCAGTCTTGTTTCTGTCTTTTCTTCCAATTCATTTAACCAGAAACGCTGCATTAGCCATCGGGTTGCGATGTGGTGTTGATACCACAGCCAACGAGAGCAGCTCAACAGAAGAACAACCCGGACTAATGCGTGCACCCGGGAGGAAATAATTGAATTCTTATCTATTTTACACTATAATGAATCCTGAGACATTAGCACGGACCGAGCTGTGAGGACTTTGCAGAGCGTGGATAATTACTTAGTGGGAGCTGAGTCGATGGGCCAGTCAGAGAGAGCTTCATTATACCGGGGGGGGGGGGGGGGGGGGGGGCACACCGTGGTGGTAGAGGCATCGGTTACTACGACCGCATGTATTTATCAGCTGTCTGGTTTCATTTGTTGGGCAAAGAAACCCAAGAAACTCTTCATTATCAGATCAAAGACTTAATGCAAACTCCAATCAGTGTGTGTGTCAGTGTGTGTGTCAGTGTGTGTGTCTGTTTGTGTGTCTGTTTGTGTCTACGTGTGCGTCCCACCAGTCACCAACAGCTGCAATGCTCCGTACGTTTGTGTTTTTCAATTAACACAACTGCAAACTACACTGGCAATGGGAAGTCAGTGAGGGATCATGTCCTCCTGGTTACAGTTGATACTCACTCTCAGACCTTTTTCAGCAAATTTGCAACATGAGATAATTTCTTCATGTGTTCATTTTGTTGCCTTTCAGCCATCAAAACAAACTCCACACTTGCTACCGATGCATGTGAGAGCCATGTGCTGCCAGCATGTGCAGTCTGCATTTAACAGTCCGCACAAATCACTGAGACCCCTAGCTAGTGAGGGCAGTGGTTCCTGAGCTAGAGATCAGGACCACACACTAAATAAATAAAAGGCAAGGCAAGGCAAGGCAAGGCAAGTTTATTTGTATAGCACATTTCAACAACAAGGTAATTCAAAGTGCTTCACATAAAACCATTAAAAGCATCAAAACATAAGGCAAAAGAGAAACATAGCTACAGAAAGGTGCCTTCGTTTGTCAGACTTTCCTCTACTTACTTTCCTCTTGAGAGTTTTTGGATTATTTGACTTCAGATCTCTGATTTATTCAAATAACTCAAATAGACCAGTGACAAGAGGTCCAGTGTGCAGGATTCAGGGGGCTTCATTGGCAGAAATGGAATATAAGCAATGCTTTCATTAGTGTATAATGACCTGGAACTAAGAGTTGGTGTGTTGTCGTTAGATTGCACCAGCCCAGAACAGACACACCAAACACTTTGTTACGTTCCCTGAAGACCATCTCAGTTCTCTGACACGCATGGAAGGGATATATATATATATATATATATATATATATACATGTATTTATAGTCCATTGTTGACTTCTCCAGCAAGTTTCACAAACAGCACATCAGCAGAGAGGAAGAGCCTGCAGAGCAGAGGGTGTTTTTATGTGAGTGGGGGGGCTTTTTGCTGCTCAGTCGACCATTGCTCATGAAATCTCCTAAATCTCCACAGATACACAACTGTTGTCAATGGACTCATCGGCCTCTCCCCCTGCCCCGCCCCTCGCCCTCTGTTCCTACAGAAAGGCCTTGTCCTCGCCTTCCCTCCCAGAATCCGGAGGGGGATTAAGACGGAGGTCCCAATACGAGGCGGCCAAAGACCAGCGTCCTCATGAAGAGTCCATTTCACACATGAGTGTGCCTCCATCTCATGCTGTTGGCTACTCTTTGAATGGGCAGAAGGAGAAAATGGAGGAAGGGGGGGGGGATTCCAATTGATCTCTTTAAGCTGTTGGGGCTTACTTAACTCATCCAGGAGCCGGCGCTCTGCTGAAGGTATCGCTAAGGCCCCACTTTGCATGAGAAAACCAGGATTAATCCAAATATTTATCCGCGCTGAGAGAGATGTTTTCTCAGTCTTTACATCCCCCAAAGAATTCTGCACATTTCTTTTCTCCTTTGAAACTTTAAGATTAATACATTCTCTCCTCCCTGAAGGCTAGTGTGCATTGTAGGCTGAGTTGAATATAGGAAATCATAAGTATTGAGTGAACAACAAATAACCAAAAGCACGGCGGACATATCTCACACACAGAAACGGATTCTCCCGGCAGCGTGGAGGCTGAATGGAAAGTGAGATTGTCTCACAGCGGCGTTACTGAAGTGAGTGTGTGTGCTCTAGTGGACTCGGCCGCCAGTCTACCTGCAGACAACAACAGCTCCACTTGTGAGACGTGTCTGATGTCAGAGCTGTCACCACGGTTACAGCCGGCAACGACGTCATTTCACAATTCTCTCAGAAGACATCGAGAGAAACTCCCCGGGGACACTCGCCTCTCCGCTGAGAGCTGTTCATGGCAACCGCAAGCAAAGCAAGTGTACAGTGATTCAATTGATATCTCTCACTCTGCGTGCATTCAACCCGACTCTCTCTCTCTCTCTCTCTCTCTCTCTCTCTCTCTCTCTCTCTCTCTCTCTCTCTCTCTCTCTCTCTCTCTCTCTCTCTCTCTCTCTCTCTCTCTCTCTCTTCCATCTAATTAAAACCATCATTAGTCATCTTTCCAAGAAAATGTTGTGCAAGTTCTAAATAATAATAAAAACAATTCTTCCTTTCAACTAATCCAATAAAGGAAACAACCAAAAACCAACAGTGAAGTATTGTGTGTGTATCAAAGTCTGATGTATGTTCTTCCTCTGTGCTGCAGAGCTCCACTGTTGTTAAAATACGATAAGAAACACATCAATGAGCTCCACTGGGCGACATTGATAATCACCAACCCAAAATGCACTTTTTACTTATATAACAAAGTAAAGTTTGATCTCCCAAACAGTTGCAGTGCCCAGTTGTTTAAGGTCATGAATTAGGATTAAAGGTTCTATATAACAATCAGAGCATCAGAGCATCACACAACTATTTGTCGCCATGTTGAGAGTCATGTGGAGGCAATTTTGTGTGTGTGTGTGTGTGTGTGTGTGTGTGGATGAGTAACAGTGAGTGGCAGCATGCTTTTGAAGAACTTGTCGGCTGATATCACATCATCTCCTTTTCAATGAGATCGATTCTGTCATTTGTGAAAAATGCTTGTAGATGTTTGTTGATATAACTTGTGGACTCTCTGCTCATCTCGCTCTCGGCCCTCCAGTACCGTACTCACTCCGTTACCTTCTTTCTTCCCGTCTCTTCTTCTTTAGCCCTGCGGTTGGATTTTCTCTACTCCCGTCACTTCCCCTCCCTTCACTGTATGTGGCCTCACCCTGCCTCCTTCACGCTCCCCTTTTGTCTCCTCTCTATCTCTCCACCTCCCTTACGTTCTTCATCACCCTCCCTTCCAACACTTCCCTGCCTCCCGTGTCTGAAGGCCTGTCCTTGGGAACCGTTATGTGTGTAAACCGTTAGCTTGGCTCAAGCAGTATCTCAAGCTTTATCCATAAATGGTGCTGTCAGAGAAACAGGCTAGCGTTGGGTCAACCCGGTAGCGTAGTTCTCTTTTCTTTCTTTCTTATTATTTTTTTCTGGCCTTTGTCTCGAAGCTCTTTAGCGAGAGGCGTGGACCGACCCCTCTTCTCCACCGCTCAGCCTGTGGCGCGGGGTTTCTTCGCTGGCCTGATGGTGGGGGGTGAGTGCAGGATTGAGGATCCCAGAGAGAAGAGGGACTCTGCAGCGAGCCCCTCAGACAACTCGGGGCTCCGCTGGGGGAGTCAAACAGAGCTATTGAGGCAGGAGAATAGCCGGGCCGGGCCAGGAGGAGGGCCGAGTCCAGCCCACGCAGCGTGAGACGCGGTATCATGGGAAAGATAAGCAAAGGGGCGCCACGAGTTGATCCGCCTCTCTCTAATGCACACGGCCGAGAGCTGCACTCTCAAAGACAAAGTGGCCCTCTCTAAGCGTCCTGTGTCCTGCAAACATTCAGCAGCAGTGCTAACAACGCCAGATACTGTGTCAATACGAGAGCCAACTGACATTCATCAGTGGTCAGCAGAGAAACTGTTGCCCTGTTTCCACTCAATTGTCAAGCAAATTTGAAGCAACATTTTTCAACTGTTTGGGGCAAATAAACTCGGCTGTGTAGTTTTGTCAGAAGTTGCCGCTGTAGGCTACGCGACACGCATGGCTGTAGTCCAGTACACAGAATAGAAGAAGCTGCCTTGGCCATAGAAGCCATCTACCAGAGGAAAATGGAAAGTCTTCGAGAATTTGTTTCAATTGTGCAAGTTTTAATTGTCAAAACAAGTTCCTTTCATGGCAGCTAGTGGCCACGTGTCATGATGTCCGGAGGCGAAGACAAAGTGCAGTACTTATGTATCTGGGAAAGGCCCGTCTGGTGCAGCAACTCTCATTCGGCAGAGGCAACAAAGAAAAACACCTCAAGAGAGCGTCAAATCTTTTCTGAGCAACTGAGTGAGTGTTATTGAATTTTGAAGATTCCAAGCAGCTTTTCTAGTGCAATACTTCAAAATGCACATGAACATATATGAATGGAAACTCGGCCGATGACCCATGTTTGATTTCCCATCTCGGAGGTTTCTGTGTGGAATTCTGCAGGCTTTTCAACCTGCAGTTTCCCTCCAACAGCTGTGAGTGAGTGAGAGTCATTATTGCTTTTCTGTGGTTTGTCCTGTAACCTGAGAATATTCCTGCCTTCGTGTTCACGAGTCCATGTGAACGCCCCCGTCTTGTGTGAAAGCTACAGTTCACGAGTTGTGACGTGTTTGCTGACGTCACAGATGGGGGAGGCTATTGACGTTCATTTTTTGGTGGATGTTAAGTTAATACATTTCAATCTTAGTCATATTGAGTTTCTCTTTGTAACTTCATAATATGTCTGAGGAACGGCCTCATCCTTTTCCTCTGTCATTATGTGTTAGTATTTCCTGCATTACGACACCTTATCGATCAGCAAAGCTCACGACTCAACATACTGTGTACATGACCTCCCATGTCGTAACCATAAGTCTTCCACTTGAAGGCAGCGCCACAGTACCCTTCAACTTGTCCTCCTGGTTTCTGACATCGTCTCCTAATTATTGTTTTTTTCCACTTCGGGATTTGGGGATTTGAGTGAAGAAAGAGCAGATCATATTTGACCCCCCAAAAACAGTACATTTCAGGGATTTTTCTCACCAGAATTATATTTAAGCTGGAGACAGCATTTATATCATCGTGTAGAGAAACTCTGAGATCCACTGCTGTTAAATATATATTTGTGTTTAAAAATCTCGACAAAGCTTAATTCATGAATTAAACATGTAAAAAATCTAACTTCACAAAGATTGGGATGTGAGACTCAGTATTTCTAAAAGCCTTGAATATCGTCCTGTTTGTGGGAATCCGGCCAATGAAACTCATTTGGAGTTGGCAGGTGAGCTAATGAGCTAATCATTGTCTTCACCTGCTCATTCCTCCAGCCTCTGCTGGTTCAACACATTGATCTGCAGAACACAGACAGACCCGCTATAAACGAGGACAGAAGAGAGGCTGAGAATCCGTTAACGTGAGAAGGCAGAGCCAATGTTGACAATCAATGAGGCAGAGATCGTTTTCTCTCATGTTACCTTTCTGCCTCTGCATGAGCGCTCGACAAAAATCACATTAAACTTCAGACACCTCAGGGCACAGACAGACAGAGGGACCCACCTCCACCAGAGGGCACTTGAGTCACACCTCCTCTGGTTAACATGCCAACGTAGGAACCAAACAGCTCACTGCTACAAACACTACAACCAACACACCCAAACCACAGGCGCACAGGCCTACAGCAGGATGCATCACGAGGCCATAGGGAGGGAAGCGGGTGTGTGAAGAATACGGTTTCTCAATTTAGAAACGTAGAGACATAAAGTGATTTTTTAGAAATTAAATATTAATAATCCCTCTGTAACTAGCCAGCTGTGTAATCTCTAAATTCTGCTCCTGTCACAGCTCTGTACTGTATATAATACGGGCTGAATTCATTAAAAATAAGCAATTCATCACTTAAATTAATGTAGATTCTCTTTCTATAAATATTGTACGCACAGTCCGCACTGAACTGTATGAAACATATATGCATGCCATAACGTCATCTTGCCAACAACTTTTTTTGTCCAGTAGAAAAAAAAAATACGATGAAAAGACAATAATTACAAAGCAGGACGAAAAAAGGGCCATTAAAGGAAAATGAGAGCAAAGTAAATATTGTGTTGAAGTTACCGTGACAGAGGGCAGCCAAGAAGTATGAGCTGTGTGGCCGGAGGATTCTCTGTGGCATATTTGGCTTTATTTTGGAGGGAATATCTTAATTTAGAAAACCCGACATTATACATCTGGGCAGCTTAACTTTTATGGGTAAAAATATGAGGAGAAACAAATGTGAGTAAAATACAGGTTAGCAGAAGTCGAGGCTAAAGTAGACACAAAATAAAGCAGAATGGCCTCATGATGTCTTTGTGTCATGGTTCATTTAGAACATGTAGGATTAAAGGTCTGTGCAGCTGCTACAATTCATGATTTTTTTGTGCACAAAAATCTGTTTCTCTAATCTGGCAATATAGCAAACCAGTCACTAAATATAAGTAGTGCAGTAAATGGAGTGTTGTATGGAGTCCACTGGCAGACTGACGTCTCACTCTCTGTGTCAGGTCTCTTTCGGTGGGAACGTCTTCATTTGGAGGGAAGCAGAAAGCTGTTACGCAGCAGGCTCATTCACTCTGGCCTCAATGGGACAAGCACAACAATGGGCGTGATCAATGTACGCAGAGCCAACAAAGAACAGATAAGGACTTTCTCAAGGATCAACAAGCCTGCTTTACCATCTATATTGCCCTGAGGAACCCCCTTTGAAAGCAGCGCCTGAATAATCTGACAGAACTCATCAGCGTTCACCGAACCCTTTCTGTTGCTATTCACTTCCAGCAGTCATCAGAGTGTGGCTCTTCGGTCAATGAGAAACAGTGTGTGAGATGTTGAAAGGGCACAGGGACAACAGATGCGTCGGTGTGAACGGACTAAGTTGCTCAGAAAACAATATATATAATTTCCAATCTGGGGTGCATAGAAATATTGGACAAAATCAGTTCTTAAATTCTGGAAATTACATTCACCGTTTATTTAAATGCAATCACTGCCATGACAATAAGTAGTCTTTCTGGCACCACATCAGCTTGGCAGAGCGGACTGTTGCACGGAGGAAAATGAGGCACAACACGGGAGAGACGGCCAAATAGCTGACTTAACTGGTGTGTTGGGAGATGGCCTAATTAAATAAGTGGAGACGCATGCTTAAAATGTACATTAAGGCATAGTTATTGTTACTCTGCACATTTCATTTATTGAGAAATATTGTACTCTGTTTTACTGAGGTACTACTTTGGTATTAGCCTTCATTTACAGTAAAACTTGTATTTAACATTTCAACGATGTGTGACGAAGCCTATAATATTTTCTACAATGCAAACAAAACGGTTCCAGACAAATTAACTTACTTACATACATATTATATGTCGGAAAACTAACCTTTTAGATGGATTACAACGATTTTTTTCATTCTTAGATTTGTACTACTCGAGGGGCCTGAGGATAAGTAAACATGAAAGGCCATAATGTTAGCTGAGTCAACATTATACTTCACCCTTTTGTAAGGTGGCCTGTAGCTGTACTTTGTACTTTGTCTGACTTTGCTAGCATGCCCTGCTGTGCTTCAAGCTGAATGCTAGTGCTAGCATGCTAACGTGCCTTGAGTTAAAATATTAACACGGTTAACATTATTACATGCACGTTATTAACATGCTGACATTGAGTAACATGCTAACGAAACACTGCTAGTGTTTAATCTTTGTGTGATGTTTTATGCGTTAGCTTGTTAGCATGCTAACATGCTAGCAGAGGTCAGTTTTCATTTGTCTGATGAACACAAAACAAAATCCTATTACTAGTAACATTAGTATGGAAGAAAACCTACAACAAATGTAGTGCATGTAGTGGTGTCTATTGTTCTATATGACTTAAATCACTCAATCAATCACCGATTAATTGTCCGTAACTAATGACTTTATCGCCCAATAATTTTAGTAAAATAAATCCCTGTATTATGGTGAAAAGATATGAATATTGTTACTATAAAATAATTCTAAGAATCACATGTAAGTAGGCTCCTATTTGACCCAGATCTTCTCAAAAACAGCAGATATGTCTTTACTCGAGGGTGCACTGGGGAATTGAGTGAGTCTTGTTCAGCGGCTTATCTCTCAATATGAGAAGCTCTGTATGTCATCGTTATGGTAGAAGTCAGTCTCATGAATATTTGTAACACTTCCGAATCCAGAAACCAGAGAACTAACAACAGCCGCGTTTCCATTCACATAATTGTATGCACATTTTTAAATATCGCATTCTTAAAATTGCGCGGAATCTGCAAAATATGATAAAACTCTCAATTGCTGAAAAATGTTTTCATGCCAACTTGAGGAGGTTTTTGCCTTATGTGCTTAAATTGTGATATAGCAAACATCTAAATAACCACCTTTATCAACATAAAGAACTGAGAGAGAAACATCCGGATGACAGGATCACTTTTGGCAGAAGTTAAATTACACATAGAAACCACAGAATTTGAACACGCTAGTAGCAGAATTACAATAAATCACTGAGGACTTTAACACTCACTGTTAAGCTGCAACAAGCAAAGTGTAGCAACGTCTCTCTTGATTATATCAAATGAATCAAAGAGCCTATAAAAGTCCTCTTTTTTAACCTCACCTTGTTGTCTTTGATAACACGGCCGTGTTGTTGCACCAGTCAGCCTTGCCCAACACGGCGTCCCTCGCCGCGCCGCTACAATCCCTGACTTGTCAGCAGACACGTAAGAAAACACAAGTGGAGCCTCGCATAAGTGCTCTCTCAAGCAAACTGTATCCAAACAATTCAACTCTAATCTGGAGAGCATGTTCCATCAATCCGCCTGTCATGTGGTGATAGCGAGCGAGAGTGTCGGACAACACACGAGGCTGCAGACGAAACAAAGTACTTGTGACCTACTTCCATTCAACGCACATTTTATTATAAGTGCTTTTAACAAAATGGGCTTTTTACAAGGTGATGACAGACATGAATACAGATTCATACAAACATAGATATGAGGCCAAACTTTGTGTGAGTGTGATGTTAATTATCTCTGCTGCGTGTGGAGATTATGTGTGCGTCCGTCTGTCCACAGCTGATCTCTTATACTTCTCGATATACTTGTTGTGAGTTACACTTGGAAAACCTATTTCATTGACTGCAGACCCCTCACTGCTCTTAACAGACCAGTGAACCCTAACGGGTCTGTTGTGGCCTTCACTTTGTCCTTTATCGGGGCTCAAAAAACTGACAGCCATTGAAAAGCTTTTTCTCCTTTTGAACCAGAATATCTGCCCATTCATTCCACACCCGACATGTTATGTTCACTAAAATTAGGCACAATATGAGATGAATAAATCCTTGATTTTGTTATCTTCGCCACCATCTTGACTGTTAAAGATGCCGGGAGGGACAACTGAGTGAGATTCAAATCTCATTGCAATCCACCATCACGATCATCTGAAAGAGAAACACAGCCCAGCTGAGAGCTGGCTACGCTGTTGCCAAAATGATCTTATTTCAGTTGATCCTCATTAGATTTCTTTCTGGTTCAGTTGATCTCGTTTGATTGGACTTCAGGTTCTCAGATTTGGTTCTGGAGTATCACGTCAAACCACCAATCTCTAATGTGTATTCTGTGGAAATACAAGATTAAAAAAACTTGACTGCACTCAATTTGTATGAACAGAGTATTACATTTCTTCTAAATTGAAGTAATTCAATGCGCTGTTTACATAGGTTGCTTATGAAATTGTTCCATTCATTTTTCTCTTTAAGTGCTTTGGAGCGGAGCGTTTTCATAATGACCTCGCCTCTCTGGGCTACATTTCACTGTCAGAGTTTCCCCTGTTTTCAATGTCGGACCCTATTTGTCTGGTTGCTACCAAGGTTAGAAGAAAGGCTGAAAGAGAGGCATGTTTGGGGTTAGTTTATGTTCCGACCTGAGGCTATTTTCCTCTAAATTGTGCAAAACAAGAGAAAGCTTTTTGAAGGATATACATGCTTGTAGAGTCGAATATGGTCAAATGAGAAGTTTATTTGTGTCAGGCCGAGGGGCAGATCCCGGACTCAATCGCAGATAAGACACAAGAGACGAAGTGAAGTTCACACTCAGGAATCTTTACTTGAAAAAAAGGTCAAAAACAAACTTAAAGCGACTCCAACGGAGCGGGCAAAAATATCCAAAAACAAAAGAAGGGCAAAGGTACAACTCAGAAGGGAACTCTGGAACACGATGAAGGCACAGAACGAACAAACAAGGACGATCTCACAACCAGAACAGGGAAAGCAGGAGAGTATGTGTGTGTGGGGTGATGAGGAGATTGAAGGCAGCTGGGTCGACTGGGCAGGTGAGTAGGATGAGTGTAATCAGAGGACACACACACACACACACACACACACACACACACACACACACAAACACAGAAAACACACACAGAGACATGAGGAAGCTAACGGGATGTTACAATTTGTACTTTGTAGTTCTAGAAAGCACATCGAATGAAGAAAAACCCCAAATGTTTTCAAAATGTCATGTTAATAATAGATGGGGGCATTCCTGATAAAGTGCCCTTCGGTTAAGCAGCTAAATATAATAATTTAATGTTATTAAGGAAATAGTGTTGCTTTGAAGTATTGCCCTATTAGGGTTCAGAATATTGCAGATCATATAAACAAGTGTAGACATTAGAAACACTTTCTGCACAACTTGTTTCACACACAGTGATTAGCTGAAAAGAAAATGAAACTTCTCCAGCAGATATGTGTCCAATCCAGTGAAAAGGGATGAATTGGTTCAAAAGAATCGATCCCTTTCATGTTGTGGTCCAGCAGTTGGGTGAATGGGGCTTTGCTGGTCAGTGGGCTGTGATCCTGGGTGGGGGTGCTGAGGCTTTGGGGGTCAGGAGTGAAAGGGACAGTTGTCTCATTGTGTTTGTAACTGTTGGACAGCCAAATCCCCAACACACACTGAGAGTCTGCAGATGCAGCACGTTGAGCAGCGTTCCCTCGTCATCCCTGGATTAACCCCCACGTACACAATCAGAGGTTATCTGCTGCGAGTAAAGAGCAGGGATGATGATACCACACACACACACACACACACACAGTCCCCCGAACGACCCCCCTCCCAACACAAAGACATGCTACAGTGTGTCGACCCCCCCCACCCCCTACACCACATCCATCACCGTCAGCTCAGAGCTCTGTGACGTCACTGATAACTCCGATTGATCTGAGCCCCGCGGAGGACCAAACGGCAAACTGTAAACCTATTTGAAGCCCAACCATGATGCATTTCCAATGTATTAGTGTTTGACCTGATGGAGGAGCTAGAGTTTGTAGCTATATATATGAAAAGTGATGCACGATAATTTGTAACCAACGTAATCAATTTGTATTATGTGATCCAGCGAGACGTGACGTAGAAAAGAGCACAAAGTCCTCTGGAGGTCATGGTGGACTTGAGGGGCTAAAGACTCCAGACCTTCACCCAGGAGACCACTGTGCATGTGAAACCAGAAGTCAAAGTTGACTTATTGGTCACTTAGGTAAAGCCCCTTCCGTAGTTATTTTAACCAAACCACAATCTCATGTTTTTCTGTTGTTTTTTACTCTTCGGTGGAGGTTCTTACATGCAATCTGTTCCCGTTCCTCCGATCGTACATGCACAGGATCTGTTTCCATGCAGGTACGATAGAGGTTGTTTTAACTTGATGGTTCTCTTTAAACTTTCTGTATCCTCAGTGAGTCACATCGTCAGCCGACTGAGACTTCCAGCTTTAGATTCCTCAGTATGCAGAGGACAGCAGCTACCTGAAACCCCTTAGGTATGTAATGTCGGATGGATGTAACGGCTCATTGTTAAGAGTTGGTGTAATTCAGGTAATGCACCACATCTCGCCTCGTCTGAAACCGGCTCTCTGAAGTGCATTAAGCCACAGAGTTCGCCGCGGCTGCAGAGGCGCGAGGTTAATCAAAATAAGCCCCCACATGCCGACGCTGACCCTGAGCTCTATGAATAGAAACACCTCGATCCGAAGTGATGCTGCTGATTGTTGGTGGGGAAATTGAGGGCGAATGCTCGTTTGACATGATTCCCTAAAGTCTCCTCGCGGCCCTGTTTCTCCCAGAGAGAGTGAAATGAATTAGAGCCTGTTTTCATCCCTGCTTGCTTTCTTTAATTCAGAAACCAATTACTTCAGATTTTCCACTCCAGGAGAGAGACTGTGAGCTGCAAAATATGGGGAAAGAAATTGGAATAAGAAACACACGAGTGGTGAGAAAAAGCACAAAGACAATCCTTCTTGGACTTGGTCTTTATGTGGAGATGCCAGTGAGGAAAAAAAACATGTATCTCTGCGCTTCTGTTCCCTCGCTTCACGTACTCTGCTCCCTGAATGATGAAATATCTCCCAACGGAACACATTGCACCCACCGTGCAGCGATAAGTTCAGGCAAAATAAATTCATCCCTGATTGAACATGGCATACTTATTGTGTCTCTATTAAACATGCATATGTTACCCTACCGTCTAACTAGTTAGGCTGAGCTGATTTTCCTCTGCGACAATAGAGAATACATTTCCCC
>JAFEUB010001450.1:457500-486171 GCA_024529925.1 Ophthalmolycus amberensis | reverse complement strand
TGTGGTCACAATGGCTACTGTGTTGCAAAATCTTTTTAAGCTTTTGCAACACAGTTTACTGTATACTGTATACATATATATACTGTATATACATATGTATATACACAGTGAGTGGGCCAATTTCCATTACCCTGACACAAAATACATACAGAATTAACTTCAGAATAAAAACTTTCTGCAAAGCCCAGTTTGCAAATGCTAGAAACAAATGTATCAACTCAAATTCACCATATCAGCATTTTTTTAAAGCAGGCATCAATAACAAAGTCCTTGGTGTGGTTTTGCTCGTTTCTTTGTGCATTCACAGTCGTTCATATCCAGCAAAGACGTGACAAACATGATACATTTTCTTAGTGTCTAAAATATTTGCTGTCAACAGTAACACAACAAAAAGTAATTGCTTTGTGGGTGAAATCATATTTCTGTTGGGAGGAAAGTGTCTACTGGATTCCAGTAAATGATTCCAAGACATCGCCAGTGTGCTGTGAGTCGTAGGAAAGAGTTTTGGGAATACAAACTACAGGAATGCTTGGCAGCTTTTGGAAAGACACTATGAGCATAATCACAAACAGAGTAGATTCATATTTTCTCAGGTATGAAGTTATATCTGCAGCTCCAGTTTTAAACTAGAACACTGTGATGGAAAACAGACAGGCGCGAACATTAACATAAATGTACTTTTCCTCTTGTAATTATTATCTCCTCAACCAGACACGGAACATTGGTTCTGACGTTGTGACTCTGCCAACAGAGAACAGACTGAAAGATATTCACGGCGATCAGGGGAACTTTTCTCTCTTCTTGAAAACGAAGGCAGGAATGAAGCTCGCAGTCTTGTTTCTGTCTTTTCTTCCAATTCATTTAACCAGAAACGCTGCATTAGCCATCGGGTTGCGATGTGGTGTTGATACCACAGCCAACGAGAGCAGCTCAACAGAAGAACAACCCGGACTAATGCGTGCACCCGGGAGGAAATAATTGAATTCTTATCTATTTTACACTATAATGAATCCTGAGACATTAGCACGGACCGAGCTGTGAGGACTTTGCAGAGCGTGGATAATTACTTAGTGGGAGCTGAGTCGATGGGCCAGTCAGAGAGAGCTTCATTATACCGGGGGGGGGGGGGGGGGGGGGCACACCGTGGTGGTAGAGGCATCGGTTACTACGACCGCATGTATTTATCAGCTGTCTGGTTTCATTTGTTGGGCAAAGAAACCCAAGAAACTCTTCATTATCAGATCAAAGACTTAATGCAAACTCCAATCAGTGTGTGTGTCAGTGTGTGTGTCTGTTTGTGTGTCTGTTTGTGTCTACGTGTGCGTCCCACCAGTCACCAACAGCTGCAATGCTCCGTACGTTTGTGTTTTTCAATTAACACAACTGGCAATGGGAAGTCAGTGAGGGATCATGTCCTCCTGGTTACACTTGATACTCACTCTCAGACCTTTTTCAGCAAATTTGCAACATGAGATAATTTCTTCATGTGTTCATTTTGTTGCCTTTCAGCCATCAAAACAAACTCCACACTTGCTACCGATGCATGTGAGAGCCATGTGCTGCCAGCATGTGCAGTCTGCATTTAACAGTCCGCACAAATCACTGAGACCCCTAGCTAGTGAGGGCAGTGGTTCCTGAGCTAGAGATCAGGACCACACACTAAATAAATAAAAGGCAAGGCAAGGCAAGGCAAGGCAAGTTTATTTGTATAGCACATTTCAACAACAAGGTAATTCAAAGTGCTTCACATAAAACCATTAAAAGCATCAAAACATAAGGCAAAAGAGAAACATAGCTACAGAAAGGTGCCTTCGTTTGTCAGACTTTCCTCTACTTACTTTCCTCTTGAGAGTTTTTGGATTATTTGACTTCACATCTCTGATTTATTCAAATAACTCAAATAGACCAGTGACAAGAGGTCCAGTGTGCAGGATTCAGGGGGCTTCATTGGCAGAAATGGAATATAAGCAATGCTTTCATTAGTGTATAATGACCTGGAACTAAGAGTTGGTGTGTTGTCGTTAGATTGCACCAGCCCAGAACAGACACACCAAACACTTTGTTACGTTCCCTGAAGACCATCTCAGTTCTCTGACACGCATGGAAGGGATATATATATATATATATATATATATATATATATATATACACATGTATTTTTAGTCCATTGTTGACTTCTCCAGCAAGTTTCACAAACAGCACATCAGCAGAGAGGAAGAGCCTGCAGAGCAGAGGGTGTTTTTATGTGAGTGGGGGGGCTTTTTGCTGCTCAGTCGACCATTGCTCATGAAATCTCCTAAATCTCCACAGATACACAACTGTTGTCAATGGACTCATCGGCCTCTCCCCCTGCCCCGCCCCTCGCCCTCTGTTCCTACAGAAAGGCCTTGTCCTCGCCTTCCCTCCCAGAATCCGGAGGGGGATTAAGACGGAGGTCCCAATACGAGGCGGCCAAAGACCAGCGTCCTCATGAAGAGTCCATTTCACACATGAGTGTGCCTCCATCTCATGCTGTTGGCTACTCTATGAATGGGCAGAAGGAGAAAATGGAGGAAGGGGGGGGGATTCCAATTGATCTCTTTAAGCTGTTGGGGCTTACTTAACTCATCCAGGAGCCGGCGCTCTGCTGAAGGTATCGCTAAGGCCCCACTTTGCATGAGAAAACCAGGATTAATCCAAATATTTATCCGCGCTGAGAGAGATGTTTTCTCAGTCTTTACATCCCCCAAAGAATTCTGCACATTTCTTTTCTCCTTTGAAACTTTAAGATTAATACATTCTCTCCTCCCTGAAGGCTAGTGTGCATTGTAGGCTGAGTTGAATATAGGAAATCATAAGTATTGAGTGAACAACAAATAACCAAAAGCACGGCGGACATATCTCACACACAGAAACGGATTCTCCCGGCAGCGTGGAGGCTGAATGGAAAGTGAGATTGTCTCACAGAGGCGTTACTGAAGTGAGTGTGTGTGCTCTAGTGGACTCGGCCGCCGGTCTACCTGCAGACAACAACAGCTCCACTTGTGAGACGTGTCTGATGTCAGAGCTGTCACCACGGTTACAGCCGGCAACGACGTCATTTGACAATTCTCTCAGAAGACATCGAGAGAAACTCCCCGGGGACACTCGCCTCTCCGCTGAGAGCTGTTCATGGCAACCGCAAGCAAAGCAAGTGTACAGTGATTCAATTGATATCTCTCACTCTGCGTGCATTCAACCCGACTCTCTCTCTCTCTCTCTCTCTCTCTCTCTCGCTCTCTCTCTCTCATCTAATTAAAACCATCATTAGTCATCTTTCCAAGAAAATGTTGTGCAAGTTCTAAATAATAATAAAAACAATTCTTCCTTTCAACTAATCCAATAAAGGAAACAACCAAAAACCAACAGTGAAGTATTGTGTGTGTATCAAAGTCTGATGTATGTTCTTCCTCTGTGCTGCAGAGCTCCACTGTTGTTAAAATACGATAAGAAACACATCAATGAGCTCCACTGGGCGACATTGATAATCACCAACACATCAAATGTTTATTCATTTGCAGCCCAAAATGCACTTTTTACTTATATAACAAAGTAAAGTTTGATCTCCCAAACAGTTGCAGTGCCCAGTTGTTTAAGGTCATGAATTAGGATTAAAGGTTCTATATAACAATCAGAGCATCAGAGCATCACACAACTATTTGTCGCCATGTTGAGAGTCATGTGGAGGCAATTTTGTGTGTGTGTGTGTGTGTGTGTGGATGAGTAACAGTGAGTGGCAGCATGCTTTTGAAGAACTTGTCGGCTGATATCACATCATCTCCTTTTCAATGAGATCGATTCTGTCATTTGTGAAAAATGCTTGTAGATGTTTGTTGATATAACTTGTGGACTCTCTGCTCATCTCGCTCTCGGCCCTCCAGTACCGTACTCACTCCGTTACCTTCTTTCTTCCCGTCTCTTCTTCTTTAGCCCTGCGGTTGGATTTTCTCTACTCCCGTCACTTCCCCTCCCTTCACTGCATGTGGCCTCACCCTGCCTCCTTCACGCTCCCCTTTTGTCTCCTCTCTATCTCTCCACCTCCCTTACGTTCTTCATCACCCTCCCTTCCAACACTTCCCTGCCTCCCGTGTCTGAAGGCCTGTCCTTGGGAACCGTTATGTGTGTAAACCGTTAGCTTGGCTCAAGCAGTATCTCAAGCTTTATCCATAAATGGTGCTGTCAGACAAACAGGCTAGCGTTGGGTCAACCCGGTAGCGTAGTTCTCTTTTCTTTCTTTCTTATTATTTTTTTCTGGCCTTTGTCTCGAAGCTCTTTAGCGAGAGGCGTGGACCGACCCCTCTTCTCCACCGCTCAGCCTGTGGCGCGGGGTTTCTTCGCTGGCCTGATGGTGGGGGGTGAGTGCAGGATTGAGGATCCCAGAGAGAAGAGGGACTCTGCAGCGAGCCCCTCAGACAACTCGGGGCTCCGCTGGGGGAGTCAAACAGAGCTATTGAGGCAGGAGAATAGCCGGGCCGGGCCAGGAGGAGGGCCGAGTCCAGCCCACGCAGCGTGAGACGCGGTATCATGGGAAAGATAAGCAAAGGGGCGCCACGAGTTGATCCGCCTCTCTCTAATGCACACGGCCGAGAGCTGCACTCTCAAAGACAAAGTGGCCCTCTCTAAGCGTCCTGTGTCCTGCAAACATTCAGCAGCAGTGCTAACAACGCCAGATACTGTGTCAATACGAGAGCCAACTGACATTCATCAGTGGTCAGCAGAGAAACTGTTGCCCTGTTTCCACTCAATTGTCAAGCAAATTTGAAGCAACATTTTTCAACTGTTTGGGGCAAATAAACTCGGCTGTGTAGTTTTGTCAGAAGTTGCCGCTGTAGGCTACGCGACACGCATGGCTGTAGTCCAGTACACAGAATAGAAGAAGCTGCCTTGGCCATAGAAGCCATCTACCAGAGGAAAATGGAAAGTCTTCGAGAATTTGTTTCAATTGTGCAAGTTTTAATTGTCAAAACAAGTTCCTTTCATGGCAGCTAGTGGCCACGTGTCATGATGTCCGGAGGCGAAGACAAAGTGCAGTACTTATGTATCTGGGAAAGGCCCGTCTGGTGCAGCAACTCTCATTCGGCAGAGGCAACAAAGAAAAACACCTCAAGAGAGCGTCAAATCTTTTCTGAGCAACTGAGTGAGTGTTATTGAATTTTGAAGATTCCAAGCAGCTTTTCTAGTGCAATACTTCAAAATGCACATGAACATATATGAATGGAAACTCGGCCGATGACCCATGTTTGATTTCCCATCTCGGAGGTTTCTGTGTGGAATTCTGCAGGCTTTCAACCTGCAGTTTCCCTCCAACAGCTGTGAGTGAGTGAGAGTCATTGTTGCTTTTCTGTGGTTTGTCCTGTAACCTGAGAATATTCCTGCCTTCGTGTTCACGAGTCCATGTGAACGCCCCCGTCTTGTGTGAAAGCTACAGTTCACGAGTTGTGACGTGTTTGCTGACGTCACAGATGGGGGAGGCTATTGACGTTCATTTTTTGGTGGATGTTAAGTTAATACATTTCAATCTTAGTCATATTGAGTTTCTCTTTGTAACTTCATAATATGTCTGAGGAACGGCCTCATCCTTTTCCTCTGTCATTATGTGTTAGTATTTCCTGCATTACGACACCTTATCGATCAGCAAAGCTCACGACTCAACATACTGTGTACATGACCTCCCATGTCGTAACCATAAGTCTTCCACTTGAAGGCAGCGCCACAGTACCCTTCAACTTGTCCTCCTGGTTTCTGACATCGTCTCCTAATTATTGTTTTTTTCCACTTCGGGATTTGGGGATTTGAGTGAAGAAAGAGCAGATCATATTTGACCCCCCAAAAAACAGTACATTTCAGGGATTTTTCTCACCAGAATTATATTTAAGCTGGAGACAGCATTTATATCATCGTGTAGAGAAACTCTGAGATCCACTGCTGTTAAATATATATTTGTGTTTAAAAATCTCGACAAAGCTTAATTCATGAATTAAACATGTAAAAAATCTAACTTCACAAAGATTGGGATGTGAGACTCAGTATTTCTAAAAGCCTTGAATATCGTCCTGTTTGTGGGAATCCGGCCAATGAAACTCATTTGGAGTTGGCAGGTGAGCTAATGAGCTAATCATTGTCTTCACCTGCTCATTCCTCCAGCCTCTGCTGGTTCAACACATTGATCTGCAGAACACAGACAGACCCGCTATAAACGAGGGACAGAAGAGAGGCTGAGAATCCGTTAACGTGAGAAGGCAGAGCCAATGTTGACAATCAATGAGGCAGAGATCGTTTTCTCTCATGTTACCTTTCTGCCTCTGCATGAGCGCTCGACAAAAATCACATTAAACTTCAGACACCTCAGGGCACAGACAGACAGAGGGACCCACCTCCACCAGAGGGCACTTGAGTCACACCTCCTCTGGTTAACATGCCAACGTAGGAACCAAACAGCTCACTGCTACAAACACTACAACCAACACACCCAAACCACAGGCGCACAGGCCTACAGCAGGATGCATCACGAGGCCATAGGGAGGGAAGCGGGTGTGTGAAGAATACGGTTTCTCAATTTAGAAACGTAGAGACATAAAGTGATTTTTTAGAAATTAAATATTAATAATCCCTCTGTAACTAGCCAGCTGTGTAATCTCTAAATTCTGCTCCTGTCACAGCTCTGTACTGTATATAATACGGGCTGAATTCATTAAAAATAAGCAATTCATCACTTAAATTAATGTAGATTCTCTTTCTATAAATATTGTACGCACAGTCCGCACTGAACTGTATGAAACATATATGCATGCCATAACGTCATCTTGCCAACAACTTTTTTTGTCCAGTAGAAAAAAAAAATACGATGAAAAGACAATAATTACAAAGCAGGACGAAAAAAGGGCCATTAAAGGAAAATGAGAGCAAAGTAAATATTGTGTTGAAGTTACCGTGACAGAGGGCAGCCAAGAAGTATGAGCTGTGTGGCCGGAGGATTCTCTGTGGCATATTTGGCTTTATTTTGGAGGGAATATCTTAATTTAGAAAACCCGACATTATACATCTGGGCAGCTTAACTTTTATGGGTAAAAATATATGAGGAGAAACAAATGTGAGTAAAATACAGGTTAGCAGAAGTCGAGGCTAAAGTAGACACAAAATAAAGCAGAATGGCCTCATGATGTCTTTGTGTCATGGTTCATTTAGAACATGTAGGATTAAAGGTCTGTGCAGCTGCTACAATTCATGATTTTTTTTGTGCACAAAAATCTGTTTCTCTAATCTGGCAATATAGCAAACCAGTCACTAAATATAAGTAGTGCAGTAAATGGAGTGTTGTATGGAGTCCACTGGCAGACTGACGTCTCACTCTCTGTGTCAGGTCTCTTTCGGTGGGAACGTCTTCATTTGGAGGGAAGCAGAAAGCTGTTACGCAGCAGGCTCATTCACTCTGGCCTCAATGGGACAAGCACAACAATGGGCGTGATCAATGTACGCAGAGCCAACAAAGAACAGATAAGGACTTTCTCAAGGATCAACAAGCCTGCTTTACCATCTATATTGCCCTGAGGAACCCCCTTTGAAAGCAGCGCCTGAATAATCTGACAGAACTCATCAGCGTTCACCGAACCCTTTCTGTTGCTATTCACTTCCAGCAGTCATCAGAGTGTGGCTCTTCGGTCAATGAGAAACAGTGTGTGAGATGTTGAAAGGGCACAGGGACAACAGATGCGTCGGTGTGAACGGACTAAGTTGCTCAGAAAACAATATATATAATTTCCAATCTGGGGTGCATAGAAATATTGGACAAAATCAGTTCTTAAATTCTGGAAATTACATTCACCGTTTATTTAAATGCAATCACTGCCATGACAATAAGTAGTCTTTCTGGCACCACATCAGCTTGGCAGAGCGGACTGTTGCACGGAGGAAAATGAGGCACAACACGGGAGAGACGGGCCAAATAGCTGACTTAACTGGTGTGTTGGGAGATGGCCTAATTAAATAAGTGGAGACGCATGCTTAAAATGTACATTAAGGCATAGTTATTGTTACTCTGCACATTTCATTTATTGAGAAATATTGTACTCTGTTTTACTGAGGTACTACTTTGGTATTAGCCTTCATTTACAGTAAAACTTGTATTTAACATTTCAACGATGTGTGACGAAGCCTATAATATTTTCTACAATGCAAACAAAACTGGTTCCAGACAAATTAACTTACTTACATGCATATTATATGTCGGAAAACTAACCTTTTAGATGGATTACAACGATTTTTTTCATTCTTAGATTTGTACTACTCGAGGGGCCTGAGGATAAGTAAACATGAAAGGCCATAATGTTAGCTGAGTCAACATTATACTTCACCCTTTTGTAAGGTGGCCTGTAGCTGTACTTTGTACTTTGTCTGACTTTGCTAGCATGCCCTGCTGTGCTTCAAGCTGAATGCTAGTGCTAGCATGCTAACGTGCCTTGAGTTAAAATATTAACACGGTTAACATTATTACATGCACGTTATTAACATGCTGACATTGAGTAACATGCTAACGAAACACTGCTAGTGTTTAATCTTTGTGTGATGTTTTATGCGTTAGCTTGTTAGCATGCTAACATGCTAGCAGAGGTCAGTTTTCATTTGTCTGATGAACACAAAACAAAATCCTATTACTAGTAACATTAGTATGGAAGAAAACCTACAACAAATGTAGTGCATGTAGTGGTGTCTATTGTTCTATATGACTTAAATCACTCAATCAATCATCGATTAATTGTCCGTAACTAATGACTTTATCGCCCAATAATTTTAGTAAAATAAATCCCTGTATTATGGTGAAAAGATATGAATATTGTTACTATAAAATAATTCTAAGAATCACATGTAAGTAGGCTCCTATTTGACCCAGATCTTCTCAAAAACAGCAGATATGTCTTTACTCGAGGGTGCACTGGGGAATTGAGTGAGTCTTGTTCAGCGGCTTATCTCTCAATATGAGAAGCTCTGTATGTCATCGTTATGGTAGAAGTCAGTCTCATGAATATTTGTAACACTTCCGAATCCAGAAACCAGAGAACTAACAACAGCCGCGTTTCCATTCACATAATTGTATGCACATTTTTAAATATCACATTCTTAAAATTGTGCGGAATCTGCAAAATATGATAAAACTCTCAATTGCTGAAGAATGTTTTCATGCCAACTTGAGGAGGTTTTTGCCTTATGTGCTTAAATTGTGATATAGCAAACATCTAAATAACCACCTTTATCAACATAAAGAACTGAGAGAGAAACATCCGGATGACAGGATCACTTTTGGCAGAAGTTAAATTACACATAGAAACCACAGAATTTGAACGCGCTAGTAGCAGAATTACAATAAATCACTGAGGACTTTAACACTCACTGTTAAGCTGCAACAAGCAAAGTGTAGCAACGTCTCTCTTGATTATATCAAATGAATCAAAGAGCCTATAAAAGTCCTCTTTTTTAACCTCACCTTGTTGTCTTTGATAACACGGCCGTGTTGTTGCACCAGTCAGCCTTGCCCAACACGGCGTCCCTCGCCGCGCCGCTACAATCCCTGACTTGTCAGCAGACACGTAAGAAAACACAAGTGGAGCCTCGCATAAGTGCTCTCTCAAGCAAACTGTATCCAAACAATTCAACTCTAATCTGGAGAGCATGTTCCATCAATCCGCCTGTCATGTGGTGATAGCGAGCGAGAGTGTCGGACAACACACGAGGCTGCAGACGAAACAAAGTACTTGTGACCTACTTCCATTCAACGCACATTTTATTATAAGTGCTTTTAACAAAATGGGCTTTTTACAAGGTGATGACAGACATGAATACAGATTCATACAAACATAGATATGAGGCCAAACTTTGTGTGAGTGTGATGTTAATTATCTCTGCTGCGTGTGGAGATTATGTGTGCGTCCGTCTGTCCACAGCTGATCTCTTATACTTCTCGATATACTTGTTGTGAGTTACACTTGGAAAACCTATTTCATTGACTGCAGACCCCTCACTGCTCTTAACAGACCAGTGAACCCTAACGGGTCTGTTGTGGCCTTCACTTTGTCCTTTATCGGGGCTCAAAAAACTGACAGCCATTGAAAAGCTTTTTCTCCTTTTGAACCAGAATATCTGCCCATTCATTCCACACCCGACATGTTATGTTCACTAAAATTAGGCACAATATGAGATGAATAAATCCTTGATTTTGTTATCTTCGCCACCATCTTGACTGTTAAAGATGCCGGGAGGGACAACTGAGTGAGATTCAAATCTCATTGCAATCCACCATCACGATCATCTGAAAGAGAAACACAGCCCAGCTGAGAGCTGGCTACGCTGTTGCCAAAATGATCTTATTTCAGTTGATCCTCATTAGATTTCTTTCTGGTTCAGTTGATCTCGTTTGATTGGACTTCAGGTTCTCAGATTTGGTTCTGGAGTATCACGTCAAACCACCAATCTCTAATGTGTATTCTGTGGAAATACAAGATTAAAAAAACTTGACTGCACTCAATTTGTATGAACAGAGTATTACATTTCTTCTAAATTGAAGTAATTCAATGCGCTGTTTACATAGGTTGCTTATGAAATTGTTCCATTCATTTTTCTCTTTAAGTGCTTTGGAGCGGAGCGTTTTCATAATGACCTCGCCTCTCTGGGCTACATTTCACTGTCAGAGTTTCCCCTGTTTTCAATGTCGGACCCTATTTGTCTGGTTGCTACCAAGGTTAGAAGAAAGGCTGAAAGAGAGGCATGTTTGGGGTTAGTTTATGTTCCGACCTGAGGCTATTTTCCTCTAAATTGTGCAAAACAAGAGAAAGCTTTTTGAAGGATATACATGCTTGTAGAGTCGAATATGGTCAAATGAGAAGTTTATTTGTGTCAGGCCGAGGGGCAGATCCCGGACTCAATCGCAGATAAGACACAAGAGACGAAGTGAAGTTCACACTCAGGAATCTTTACTTGAAAAAAAGGTCAAAAACAAACTTAAAGCGACTCCAACGGAGCGGGCAAAAATATCCAAAAACAAAAGAAGGGCAAAGGTACAACTCAGAAGGGAACTCTGGAACACGATGAAGGCACAGAACGAACAAACAAGGACGATCTCACAACCAGAACAGGGAAAGCAGGAGAGTATGTGTGTGTGGGGTGATGAGGAGATTGAAGGCAGCTGGGTCGACTGGGCAGGTGAGTAGGATGAGTGTAATCAGAGGACACACACACACACACACACACACACACACACACACACACACAAACACAGAAAACACACACAGAGACATGAGGAAGCTAACGGGATGTTACAATTTGTACTTTGTAGTTCTAGAAAGCACATCGAATGAAGAAAAACCCCAA
Organism: Ophthalmolycus amberensis; assembly: GCA_024529925.1. Taxonomy (NCBI): domain Eukaryota; kingdom Metazoa; phylum Chordata; class Actinopteri; order Perciformes; family Zoarcidae; genus Ophthalmolycus; species Ophthalmolycus amberensis. The sequence goes on along the minus strand of JAFEUB010001450.1, from coordinate 474,795 downwards.
ATGTTTTCAAAATGTCATGTTAATAATAGATGGGGGCATTCCTGATAAAGTGCCCTTCGGTTAAGCAGCTAAATATAATAATTTAATGTTATTAAGGAAATAGTGTTGCTTTGAAGTATTGCCCTATTAGGGTTCAGAATATTGCAGATCATATAAACAAGTGTAGACATTAGAAACACTTTCTGCACAACTTGTTTCACACACAGTGATTAGCTGAAAAGAAAATGAAACTTCTCCAGCAGATATGTGTCCAATCCAGTGAAAAGGGATGAATTGGTTCAAAAGAATCGATCCCTTTCATGTTGTGGTCCAGCAGTTGGGTGAATGGGGCTTTGCTGGTCAGTGGGCTGTGATCCTGGGTGGGGGTGCTGAGGCTTTGGGGGTCAGGAGTGAAAGGGACAGTTGTCTCATTGTGTTTGTAACTGTTGGACAGCCAAATCCCCAACACACACTGAGAGTCTGCAGATGCAGCACGTTGAGCAGCGTTCCCTCGTCATCCCTGGATTAACCCCCACGTACACAATCAGAGGTTATCTGCTGCGAGTAAAGAGCAGGGATGATGATACCACACACACACACACACACACACAGTCCCCCGAACGACCCCCCTCCCAACACAAAGACATGCTACAGTGTGTCGACCCCCCCCACCCCCTACACCACATCCATCACCGTCAGCTCAGAGCTCTGTGACGTCACTGATAACTCCGATTGATCTGAGCCCCGCGGAGGACCAAACGGCAAACTGTAAACCTATTTGAAGCCCAACCATGATGCATTTCCAATGTATTAGTGTTTGACCTGATGGAGGAGCTAGAGTTTGTAGCTATATATATGAAAAGTGATGCACGATAATTTGTAACCAACGTAATCAATTTGTATTATGTGATCCAGCGAGACGTGACGTAGAAAAGAGCACAAAGTCCTCTGGAGGTCATGGTGGACTTGAGGGGCTAAAGACTCCAGACCTTCACCCAGGAGACCACTGTGCATGTGAAACCAGAAGTCAAAGTTGACTTATTGGTCACTTAGGTAAAGCCCCTTCCGTAGTTATTTTAACCAAACCACAATCTCATGTTTTTCTGTTGTTTTTTACTCTTCGGTGGAGGTTCTTACATGCAATCTGTTCCCGTTCCTCCGATCGTACATGCACAGGATCTGTTTCCATGCAGGTACGATAGAGGTTGTTTTAACTTGATGGTTCTCTTTAAACTTTCTGTATCCTCAGTGAGTCACATCGTCAGCCGACTGAGACTTCCAGCTTTAGATTCCTCAGTATGCAGAGGACAGCAGCTACCTGAAACCCCTTAGGTATGTAATGTCGGATGGATGTAACGGCTCATTGTTAAGAGTTGGTGTAATTCAGGTAATGCACCACATCTCGCCTCGTCTGAAACCGGCTCTCTGAAGTGCATTAAGCCACAGAGTTCGCCGCGGCTGCAGAGGCGCGAGGTTAATCAAAATAAGCCCCCACATGCCGACGCTGACCCTGAGCTCTATGAATAGAAACACCTCGATCCGAAGTGATGCTGCTGATTGTTGGTGGGGAAATTGAGGGCGAATGCTCGTTTGACATGATTCCCTAAAGTCTCCTCGCGGCCCTGTTTCTCCCAGAGAGAGTGAAATGAATTAGAGCCTGTTTTCATCCCTGCTTGCTTTCTTTAATTCAGAAACCAATTACTTCAGATTTTCCACTCCAGGAGAGAGACTGTGAGCTGCAAAAGATGGGGAAAGAAATTGGAATAAGAAACACACGAGTGGTGAGAAAAAGCACAAAGACAATCCTTCTTGGACTTGGTCTTTATGTGGAGATGCCAGTGAGGAAAAAAAACATGTATCTCTGCGCTTCTGTTCCCTCGCTTCACGTACTCTGCTCCCTGAATGATGAAATATCTCCCAACGGAACACATTGCACCCACCGTGCAGCGATAAGTTCAGGCAAAATAAATTCATCCCTGATTGAACATGGCATACTTATTGTGTCTCTATTAAACATGCATATGTTACCCTACCGTCTAACTAGTTAGGCTGAGCTGATTTTCCTCTGCGCCAATAGAGAATACATTTCCCCAGAGCTGGAGCGATTCCACTGGGATGGGGATTCATACGCTCACATGGCGGCATCAACAGCAGTGCTTTTGTGATTCTGGTTCTGCAGAATAGGCAAAGAAAAGAAGAAGCATGTTACATTATGTATGAAGGCGTGGATAGACATCCAACATTACTCCCAGATGAAATATCCTCTCTGACCCTGTGATCTACAGTAGGAAACCCCAAACTCTCATCTCTTCTCATCCAGCCCCCTCGTTCACAGCTGGGAGTGAGCAGCGAGACGTCTCACTGAAGCAGCTGCTGCTGCTGCTGCTGGGGTTCAAGTTTACCTAAGAGCACTTGACGAGGAAACTACACAAGGAGAAGGAAACTGGAGCTCACTTAGGCCACTCGGGTGCTCAGCTGGATGCAGAGAAGCTTACTTGGAGGAGCTGAACTCTTGTTTTCTCTAATAGCCGAGTCAGATATGATGATGTCTGTTATGGTTATTTGACAACGTGGTGTGATTGCCTTTCTGGATTATTTTGATATCCTGCATCATCCCTTTGTAGAGATACTTTGCATGGTTTTGTGTGTGTGTGTGTGTGTGTGTGTGTGTGTGTGTGTGTGTGTGTGTGTGTGTGTGTGTGTGTGTGTGTGGGTCATAATTATAAAAGTAACACTCTTGAAAAATGCCAAAACCGTTTTTCACGATTCTAATATAAAAGAACAAAGATTCAGAAGTGTAAGGGTTCGTCAGGAGAAGACAGAATACTAAAACAAACTGAACTTCTGAGATGATTGAAAACACCTGCTGTTAATTATCTCTGCTGATTGGGCCACCGTGCACTGACTCTGTGAAGATGCAGTGATTTTACATGATTTTAACATGATTTTAGTGTTTAATTTGAGTCTTGCACTAATTAAAGCTAAATAACGTGTTAATATTCACCTGCAAACAAAGGAGCATTACACAAATACAAGGAGCCTGCAGCCTGCTTAGGCCACTAAAGTATGTCTTCACATTTAAACGTTTTGCATGTAAAATAAATAAATTCCCCTGCATTGCAGAACTAACTGTTTTGGTGATGATGGATTTGTTAAATGCTGTAATATTCAATGACAGATAACAGAATGTTTGTTCTTGAGGTGGAGGAAACTGAAAATCAATGAAATTGCCTTACTAGTCAAACTCAAGAGGTAAAGTAGTTCCTTTAAATTTTAAACTGGAAAGATTGCAGTCAACTACAACTGCAGTTCTCTGGAGAGGTTTTGTGATGCATACACTATAGATGCAGATACAGTAGATTGATATAGATCTGGTTACGTGTGGCACTGTATTCCTCATTCCTCCTGTTTTCATCTCTTGGAAGTGGAGCTGAGCAGCTGTGGAGGAGGCCCTTCAGTGCCAGCATGACACCAGGACTCATTCCCAGAAACTGAGCTAATGTACAACTGGTAGGGAGGTTGTGTTGTACTGCAGATAATTGGATATTGTACGATTGTCAGTGATTGTGAGGGGAAATGGCGAGAGGCAGCGTAGCAATTTCACAGATGCAGCCAGCCCCATAACGTACTTTGAGGAACTCCATGTAAGCATTGAAAAATCAGGATCAGGGAATTAAAGGAAAGTTCCCCCCCGCCTGTCAGCTGTGGCCAAAGGCCCCATGAGCAAGGCACACAAAGTGGCATCCTAATATAAGGGAATTTATACATCGAGAAGACTTAACAATCTAAAGCCATGCCAGCAGCTCCTTGTGTACGCATGCTATTGCTATTAAGCAATAAACACAAGTAGAGTCGTAAAACCTGGAAATGAGTCAGCATTTGTGCACTTCCGGTTCCCTCCAGTAGAAGACGATGAGTATTTTGAATCGGCTTTTGGTTAGATGCTTGAAATAAGGTCTGTGGTTGACACAAGCTTAAGAGATATAAACATTTTGTTCTACAAATACATCACCAATCCATCTCTAAGCTTTTACATGTCTTAATAAAAAAGGCAGTTGCTAACAAGTGGCGGAATGAGACGACTGAACACCATCGTCTCTACTAGTCCACCTCCACAGCCTCGTCGTGTACTCCCGCTCACTGACCTTTGTATTTTGTTGATGGCCTAACATTAGCTTTATACTGCAGCTGATTGCATCCACGCTTCAAAACTCATAAAAGGTGTTTATTTGTGAAGATTATCTTGCTGAACACAGATTTTATTTTATGCAATAATCAAAAACCCGAATGGCTCTTTGTGGAGGGAACCAGTGCGATGTTAACTTCCAGGTTGGCCTTCGATGATACGTCGTCCCTGCAGCTTTCTATTTGGTGATAAACCAAGGTGTTGGACAAATTGAACTTTTGACTTGATGGTGGCACGAGAAGAAGAGTCAGAGGATCATCTTCCTGTTTAACCTGAGGAGAACATGAATGTCTGAACCCATTTTTGTCACAATCCATGTGTTGAAATATGTAACCGCTGGTGGCTCAAGAGGACACGTCCTTTGGGAACCATTAATGTCTGTAAGAATATGAATGACGATCCATCAAACTTGTTCAGGTGTCTTGGTGGACTGACGGACCAACATTGCTGCATTCCTTGAGCAGCGCCATGGGCATGGCTGAAAATATTTTACCTAATTGAAAATTATAGGATTGCTTTCAGTGTGAATGGACAAGGTTCCAATCATTTGAAAAAGAAGGAAGAAGACGATTACTCTGACCTAAAATATATTGTACGTGCCTCCACCACATAATGCGCTGTTAAGAGCTCGTGGTCATTTCATGTATTTCCGTGAGATCAAATTGCCAAATACTCAAGTGAAGAAAACCCAATTATTTATTGTCCAGCACGGCGTCTTTGAGCGACTGCAACTGATAAAAGCACATTCCAGAAAACCCTGTCCAGACCTTTAGCTCGCCTCAGAAGGTAAGGGGGATTTAGGCTGCTTCGGTAAATCAGGACTATGACCAAAGATAGGAAGGTGCAAGGTCAGCGATCCCCTGCCCCTGGATCCTTTGGGCATTCCTAAAGCCTGATGCTTTTTCACTGTAGGGATCCAGGCAGAACGGCAGAACTCAGTAAAGCCCAGTGTTCAGAAACCCGTCTCCAGAAGAAGTGGATGAAATAGCAGAGTTAGGCTGCGGACGTGGGCCAGGCCATTACAGACTAAAGATGTTTATGAGCAGCGGAGGAATAGCATACTTTCACACAAGAAAATATTGAGACTCTCACGTAAATTTATTTTGGCAAATGCAATTTTGGTTTAGAAATATATCTATAATATATATAATAAAAGGCCCTTTTATATTTGATAGGAAAGTTCTGATACATGATTCCATCTGCCAACAGTTGAGAGTTAAAGTATGTCAGCTCATTTGGGATTGAGAATCTCTCAGAAGCATCTGGAGGAGGAGAGAGTTTACTGTGAATCTCATCTATATGAATGTAAAATATGGCACGAATAGGATCATTTCCTAACCTTTATTTATAAGGGGAAGGACTGCTGAGCAAGCTTTATCCCCGCTTAGCAGTTCATGTCTTCGTGGTGCATACCATGTAAAATCACCTGCTTTCATCAGACCAGGACTTTCTATTATAGAGTACAACACACAAGCTGAGCATGCTTATGTCAGCCCCTCAGTGGGAATTCTAAGTAGAACTTAAAGGATTTTTTTTGTTTTTGATATCGGCTCAAATATTTTCTCCCTCTGGCGTCATGAATCCTGGAAGTACGTCCACCCCAGTCGTAAATATGGCAGCAAATCCACAAACTGTATGATTACCGTTATACATTCCAGCATGTCAATGCCTTCGAGTCTTATCAACAAAATATCATTCGTGTCTTCCACGCCTTCATGTATGACATGTAGGAAACCACAGTCATCTCTGAGGTCTGCCCGGCAACAACACTGCACTTCAAACATCCCAAAGCCAAATGTAAACACTTTTCTACAAATTTGTCTGTTTGTGTCTGCAGATTTCTACTCGAATTAAGTTAGCATTAGATAATGTCTCATTTGCACATTAACATAACATTTTAGAAAACGTGTAACACAAAATATGATTGTCTTCGTGAAATAAATCAACTGGGCAGGTTTTATTTTGATCTTTTAGGAATTCTTCTGTCCTCAAAGTGTATGTCATTTTACAAAACATATCTTCAAAGGGTTTTTCCAGAAGTTTCCACTTCAGCAGCACTTTTTGGATAAACTTTCCAGTTACATTCCTCTCTATATTCAGAAGCTTTTTCTTCATATATCATTCAGAGCACTATGTATAGAACATTTTATGGTTCATGGTTGTTGACAGTATTTTCTGATTTATGGAGGAGATATCCAAAACTCCCTCGGTAAAAACCTTTGACTCTAATATCTCCATTTTGAACTTGACTTTATCTAATGTTCAGGTTTTGATTCTGAAAATGTACACAAATTAGCACATATTTAATAAGCTCATTTTCATTATTAAACGTAAATATTAAAACATAATTGGCCTTCATGTAAGTAAAGACATGGTAATATCAGTCCTTTAGCATTCTTCATTCTACCCTATTCACTTGTACCCTCAGATGTGATATGAAATAAACCTGTGAAATGTACACATTGTTGACCAATGAATCAGTTTTTTACCTAATGAATGTGCTGTGCTGTGTTGACCTGAAGTCCATGGCGAGATACACTTCATCACTTCATCACTGCCGTTTAATCACAGTCTGACAGCAACCATCAAATGCAGGACCATTGTTTACAGACACGACGTAACAGTTTCCTTGAAGACGAGCGCTTGACTTCGAGCGAGTCTCTTGTTGTTTTGAACAGCAATAATTAGAGAATGTAGACTGTAATTCAGTCAAGTCAAACATTCCTCACGATGACAACTCTCCCCGGGGATGTGGAGCGTGTTTTTCATCAGAATGTTGTGTTGATCGTCCGAGTGACAACTCCCAGAATGCTAAAGCCACAGACCCACAAACAATACTGAGACGATGAATGAGTGAAATAGCTCTGAAACCGCCAGCAGCACAGAGGTCCATTTGGGTGAATGTATCCCTGTCGTCTACAGCCCGAGGACTTTAATTGAAGCAATATAAATGTGTTGGACGACCACAAACTGACCTGGAATGCGTTGTAATTGTAGTTTACAGTTGGGACTTCATGATGTGCGAGTCAGAAGCATTGCTGGCAGGAGGAGAGCAGAGTTCCCCTTTCAGAGAAACCAGACGGCTGTAATTGTCTCCCAATAACTCAAAACTATTTCCACATGTAGTATTTTTGCATAAATGATGGGCATTTCTAATTCAGCAAACATTTCTGATTCAGTGGTGGGACGGAGAATGCCATGTTCCACAGATGGATATTTGCAATGGCACTCGTTAAGATTGAAAGCCACTCACACAACCCCACTTCACAATTCCAGAACTATCCCTTTAAGGCCAAAGGAAACGTGAGCTGTGCTTGGCAGCATTCCATTACTGTCACTTTCTAACTTTAAAAAGAAAATTCAAATGACTTTGTAAGTGAAGCTCTTTGATGTTGCACCAGTGTTTCCTCTGCCAGCTCTTTGATCTTTCCCTTTTTCATGCAGTTTTAGTCTCCAGCCTTTTGTATCAAAACCACCAGTCAGGATGTTGGACGAGCGGGTCTCTCCCGTCCATCCATCCGAGGACAAAAAGGGAATCACACTCTAAATATAGTCAGGACCATGTTAGGACGCCTTTGATGGGCCAACTGCTGCAGAAGGAAACAACTCATCTTCATAACAAATGTCCAGAGTGAAGAAGAAGATTGTTTTGGACCATCATCAGAGCGGAGCCTTCCAACCCAAAACCCCATGCAAGCACGAGAGACGAAGACAGAAAGAGGGATGAAGAGAGAAAGAGAGAGTATCCAGCCATGTGCTCTCCATATGCTTCACACAATCGAGTGAGGACTCTGGATTTCCGCTGTGATGCTTCAAACAGCCCCGTCTCTCCCCATCATTCTTCCACTATCGCCCTCTTCACAAGTTTAAAGCCTCAGAGACTCAAAGAGAGCGGCAGAGGAAGAAGTAGAGACGAGTAAGTGTGTGTGTGTGTGTGTGTGTGTGTGTGTGTGTGTGTGTGTGTGTGTGTGTGTGTGTGTGTGTGTGTAAGGCAGGGTGAAATGAGACCAGATGAGAGACATCAACTGATGTAAAAGAGAGAAACTTAAAGTTACCTTCATGCAGGTTGCTCTGTTTGACGTTAAACAAGTCATGAACAAGAAAACATGTAAATGTATTGTATAGATTTAGGGAGAGCTGCAGATGAAGAGTCTGAGAAAACAAGAAAGCAATCAGAACACTCTGTGTGTGCCCAGACTCAGTGGATGTTAATGGATTGATTATCAAATGCATGCAAAGTTCAATTCCTACTGATTTTGCAATGCAAACTGAGGTGAAGATACGCAAAGAGAAAGATGGGGAGAAAGTAACTAACTTCATACTGCTACTCCACCATGTTTCAGATGGATGTATTGTACGTTTCTCTCCACTAAGCAGGTTAATACTACTGGTGTTCAGTTACTTTGTAGTTTAAGATTTTACATTAAAAACACAATAAAGCATAGCTCTAACTCAAGATCGAACTACTTTATCCAAAGTCAAGATGAAGAGCCAACATAGACGAAGACCTCTAAAAGTGCTTCTGGGTGAAGTCAAGAACAGATGAATGAATGAGATGAATGAGATGAACCTCCATGACACCTGAGTGAACTCCATCTGATGATGAAGACCGTGTGGTGCTGCCTCAAGCTGCGGGAAATGTACTCTTGATGATTGCAAATAAACACTGTGTGCAGAGTTGTGCAAGTTTGAATAAAGTTGGGCGAAAGTTTGCGTTAAATGTCAAAGAGACACAAAGATCAAGCAAGAAGACACAGATAGGCCAAGAGATGATAAAGAAGAGTTTGAGTCATTAAAGTGCACTCACCATGCTAAGAGCTTCTCTCTGTCTTATCTCAAGCCCCCCCCCCCCCCCCCCCCCATCGACTCCATATGGGGGATTAGGACCCTACAGGTGATGGGCGAGTCTGTGCTACGTGACCCCGAATATCGGTTTATGGGATTAAATTGTCTGCAGGTAATTTATTAGGTGGACATCAGAGACGAAGATGGATTTGCAGGAGTTGAGATGTTTCTTCTTCAAACCGCTTTCAGCTGTTTCAACTGTACGGGAGGGGTAATCTTTACATAACTCACCCGTTTAAATTATATTGAGGCTTACAGCTAGACGTATTTGAGGGCGTGGCCGCTTTGAGTGACAGTTGGGTACCGTTTCAGGTCGCTAGCTGATAGCTGTCTCATTTGCTGCCTCAGCTCCACAAACCATCCACCTCTTTGCCCATTTTTGTAATCAGCCAGAAATTGAATTTAGGCTGTGACGGCCAGAGCCCCGCATTGAGCTTCACAGCGTCTCCTCAGACACTAATGGGTGTCAAAGTTTAACACTGTGACGGTAATCCAAGAGAAAATATGCTTCTATCGAAGCGTAATTGAGAGTGCAATGTGATTTTGTAGAAGACGGAGTTCACTTTTCGTTGTATTATATTTCTAAATATCTTTTTTTCCGTTTATAGTGTGTGTGTGTGTGTGTGTATGTTTTATTCAAGTGCCCATTACAGGATCTGGCTTTACATGAGTGAATCAAGTGCATTTTGTAAAATAGGTTTCCTGTAAAAGTATAATGAGTCTGAGTTCCTGGTGTTCATGGTCACAAATGTGGCAAGGTGCACTCTAAACCCGAATTTATTTCAAATTAAACTTTTCAGTAGTCATTGCTTATACTTGCGTGTTTTGTAAAACAACTGTGTCATTACTAAATCTATTTAGTAGTTTGCACTAATCAACTGAAATATTGAGTGCAATGATCATGTTTAGCAGAGATAACTTGGTAGGTTACGTTTCTGTAAGGGGGGGGGAGGGGCCCGTTTGAATTTCACTCGATTCAGCATTAGTGCCGTGTGCAGCGCAGTGACGAGCCCAGAGGAGTCTGCTCGTCCTGCATCCGAGCGCGACACCTATCCTGGCTTTGACGGAGCTGCGGGACTTCTGCAACAACTTTGAACCAAGTGGAATGGTGAGTGTGTACTCTCACCATATTGACTGTAACGTTAGATATCATTCTGGGAGCATTTATTTCAACAAGTAAGCTAAACGCTAACGTTAGCTGAGTGTTAGCATGCTAACGATTTTCTGTGGGTCATTTATAACTTTAACATGTGTGCTGTGTTTTAAGCTAGCTGACGATAACGTTACGTTAGCTTTTCAAAATGGTGCTTGGTTCGGTTGCACAGGAGTTATTTATTGCATTTATAGCAGTAACTTAGCTAGCTTCTCAAGGCACGAGGTCATTAGTTGGTTATTAGCAGAGGCTGGGTAACGTTTTGCAGTGGAGTTAATGTTACTGGAACTGGGTTGTTGAACTGAAAGTTGAGCCAATAGTTTTCTTCTTGTTTTCACAGGTTCTTGTGAAGATGCAATGGAAGTGTACATATTGTGAGTTCATAAGTCGACTCAGGTCGCCCCCGGATCGCGCACCGTTAAACAGCGGAGTCACTGCGGACACCGGGGTATCCGCACATTAAACGCGCCTTTTTCCCCCGTTCAAATACTGCAGGCAGGTAACAGGCATCCTACCATTAGGACCCAGGCAACAGGGGGCATACAATGGGGTGGGAGGTTCACCTTTCCTCCTGAACTCAGACAAACCTGAGAGAGCAACTGATCTACCTCGAGGCCAGCCTTTGTTTGGTAAGTTCTCTTTCCTTTTTAAAATATGTTTAAAAGCATGATCTTAAGAGTGAAATTGTAGAAAAAACATTCTGTAAAGTGTTAACAGTACTTTTTTGATCCATTTTAGATTTCCTCCCTGGCAACCATCGGAGAACATGACACAAAACGGGTTACATGGAACATCCTTGCCCGCATGTTCAACGGTGATGTTGGGAAGAGAATGAACTGGAAAGGGATAAATGGGAAAAAGTCCTTCAGCCAGATGGAGTCGAAGACTTTGCTCCTGCGTAAGTACCGGTTACTAATATTTAATGAAAACAATTTGAAGTCACCCAGAGGTCTTAGGTCGTGTTCAAACTTACAAATTCTCTTTGCAACTTCAACTTCATTCTCTGCTCAGGTAGATATTACTCGACTATATCTTCACATAATAGTTATATGATATATTAGCTCTGAATATAGCATAGCAAACCTTTACATGCCAGACAGCCACTAGCTTTTAGACTGCATGTCTGCTATATGTTCCACTGAGGGCTCATGGGATTTTGTATGATCTGCTTGTGATTACAGATGCCGTCGAAAGAATCATGTCTCACGTGCCGCCACAGATGATGAGTGTGAAACAGCAATGAGGTGGTTCAACCTGGCAGCAGACAGGGGAAGCTCCAGGAGGCGTGCCACAGTCAGCATCCCTACTGAACAAGCCTAAACATGTATGTGTTATACATGTGATACATGCGATGTTTTAAAATCCTGTTTTTGATACTATTCATTGCAGAGTTTGCTGTCTGTTTAGGTCTTATATGCAGAGACACCTTAACTGTGGGGTCTGCTAGCCCCTCCAAACCAAGCCTCACATGGTTTTAATCCCCCTTTGTCACCAAAGACTCTCAGGAAATGTTTAACGACTAAGATACTTATTTTGAATTATGTTATAAGTTTATGTTGAATGAGGAGTAGGAATGTTCCACCACTTGTGTTTTACAGCGTATGCTCAGGACTGCATATTGGTGTTCAGTTGTTTCGATATGTTTAACCCAGTTCCTCTGTCCTTATCCAGTCAAGTTGAAATGTCTGCATGTGAATAGTCATTCACATGGCACAGTTACTGTGTAATGCATTCCTTGTTGGAATTTTTTTCAGTGTTAAGTTACTACTTATTACATTGATCTACTAAGTTACAATACAATGTTTTGATAAAATAAAAGTCATTGGAACAATAAAATGTATTGTTGAATTTCTTTCCTTTACAGTTTTCTTGAAACAATGCATTCAATCTCAAAATCAAATACTATAATTCATTTTATTAAACATAAAGTCATTACTTAAATAAACTAATGGTCTTAAGTAGCAATAAATAATGTTATATTAGTAATTTGTTCATATATGCTTATGTATGTTGAAATTAAAATAGTTACTTCATTAAACTTAGATTAAAGAAAAAATGAGTCAAGTGAACTAATGATTTTTAGTAAAGATTACTAATGTGGGCTTAAATTTGTCTACTGCATTCATTAAGGTTCTATGTTAACACCACTAGATCTGTTTAGTTCCTCCATTTGTAAAAACTTAATTGGTTTGAGGCAACGGGTTTCCACGCGGTTTTCTAGTAAAGTCAACTAGTTCGGGCTAAGAGTGTGGCTGAGGTGGTAGCCCACACATTCCTGTTATACGTAATGACGAGCTATAGTTCTTCTTCTGTTTTTCTTCTGTTTATTCCAGACAAACCAGGAACTTGACTTAAAAACATCCAGGAAAGATCTACCAGCAATGAACAGGTCATGAACAGGAGATATAACTGATCACTGAGCTGTAACTTGTGGAATAATATCTTAATAATGATCCGTCTCTTCTCTATTTGGGGTCATGTCTGTTTCTCCCCCGTAAACTTTTGTCAGCAAATTCTTTTATTTATTTTTATTTTTTTAAACCAAACATGTGGCGAACCAAACAGTGAGGCATACCGGTACATTTGGTCTGAATCGAGGAAACGTCACAATCAAAGCGAGAGAGACGGAAGAAGAAATCCTCGTTAAGGAATGCAGCGGTTTGGTGGAAGCCTTGCGGGAGTGTGGTGGAGCATTTCTATCTTGTTTTATGAGGCGCACTCAAAACACTTGACAATATTACACGCATGTGTTACCTCAGGAGCTAAATCAGTAAAGTATTTATTTCCTCATTTTCCAGATCATTTGAACCTTTGTTGAAGCGCTACGGAGGCGTAAACACAACTGTGGCCTCCTGCTGTGGAGCAGAACATGTTTGCTGCTCTATTTCATGTTCCTCCACAGGCAATGAATGAGATCTCTCAAACGGAGGCGTAATCCTGCAGCGTGATGAGAGAGAAAGACAATGAAGTAGCATAAAACTTTTTCTCCTTGATCCTTTCGTGGAGCACAAGAGAGCATTCTGAGACGTGACGTTTTCAAAGTGAGACTCACCTTCATCTGGTGTTTCTCTGGATGTTCCAGGAGCAGAGGTCCAGAAGTGGCCTCGCTGCAGTGCAATGTGTGTGGGATGCACTTGTGCATAAACCAGCCTGCATGTTATTTACATGGCCATTGTTGTCACAGTTAGCAACATAGTGCCATTTCCCAAACTGTGCTAACAAAAAGCACGATAGCGTGTTCTGCCGTTCACAGAAAGAACAGAAAGTTGTTTTGTACATGTTAGTAAATTATTTCCACTGCTCTGTGTACTGCATAACGGATAAGAAGGTCTAGAGCAGAGTTGCTCCGGATGGAGGAAACAGCCTCATTGATTTTCTGTCCTCAGGAGACGTGTACAGGTGCAAAGCCATTCAGTGAAGTGTGTTAACACTTCCAACAAAGGTTAAGATTAAAAAAGTTAGCTTTTTAATGTTTTCAATGGGAGCAAGTCGGAAGCTATCAAAACAATGTTGTATAAAGCTGTAGTGGATACGGCGACTGATGGAACTGTAGCAGAAGCTTTTTACAGACTATGCGCCATATTGTCTCCAGTATGAACAGAACTACACAGTAGACCACATAGATAGTGCTTTCTGTCGTGGCAGTAACATCTTAAACATACAGCTCTGAAGACAAAGGAGAGAGAGAGGAGAGATAATCTAATTTGCAGAGAACAACTTTGTCGAAAAGGGCCAATAAACCGTAATTTAGACGTAATCCAATCTAAGAAATTACAGATTCTCCCTTTTATAGCAATATCAGTGTGTGTGTGTGTGTGTGTGTGTGTGTGTGTGTGTGTGTGTGTGTGTCGGTGCACAAGGCTCATTCTGTAAAATGAGAGGCAGAAAGAAATCTGAGAGCTACATCTTGAATCATGTAATGACGGCGAGGTGTGTGTGTGATCGTGTTAGAATTCGTTCACAGTGTAAAGAATCAGCTTGTAGCAACACAACAAGCCTCACCTTACTTTTAAAAAGATGTCGCATAGAGTTTCACACCATCCAACTGCATGCCAAATAGAAAAGGTGCAACATTAAGCACCAGATATCTCCACCACCATTTCTTTGTACTTATGTAGAAGTGACACAGATATTTGGACAAATATATAATGTAACAATAACCTTAAACCCAAACCACAATGTGCAACATTATTGAAAAAGATGAAGTATCTGTTGGCTGCTGTGCACAGCAGGAAGACACAGTAGACGTCACCCTTTCCTTGAAGGTTTAACAGCCGTTCAGATGATGGGGTGGCATTGATATACAGCGAGGGCTGCATTTCATTTCAGCATTGGCAAAACAACCAAATCCATCTTCCTGAATGGATGATTTCTGCACACACTTAACAATCACACCTCTATCAAATGAATTAAAGTGGTTAGAAAAATAAAAGGGACACTGGCAGCAAAAAAAAGAAAAATGAGTCTACCTTTGCTCGCACGATGTGGAGTCTATACATTAAGCACGATATCCATTGAAGCACTTACAATGAATATTCATAGCCAATCATTTGTCCCACTGTTCACTTGTGCAGAAGCTCTGGAACAGCTCTGTCACTCAGTGTGGCAACAAGCACCCTTCAACGCTCGAGTTCCTCTTTAGCATGAAAACCGTTAGAGATTTTTCAGTTGTTTCTTTTACTTTCACATGTTTAGTTTTCGTGCATATTTAAACTTCTCTTCATCTAACACACTGCTGAAATATTTATTCCAGGATGAAATGGATTTGTTGGAGTTGGTGCTGATTAAGATGCAGCTAATTAGTGTGCACCTCCCGTGACACCCGCTGGGACTTTGCTGATTTTGAGAAACAGGACCATCAAGGATGACGTTGCAGAGCCACAAATAAAATCATCAGAAACAGAGTAAAGTTGATATACGTCCCCGCTGTTGACAGATTGTCTGTTCATCTTTTGAAACCAAACATGTACTCTCCAACAAGCAAGCCATAACTCAAAATAAGTCACATTCGCCACAGCCAGTTCAGGAATATGACAAACCATGAAAACTCGGTATGAAGTTCTGGAAAAGTTCTGGAAAAGTTTGGCAATTTGAATATCAAGTATGTGTGGGAACACTGACGACGTAAAGTTTCGGGAATACTTGTAAACGTGACATTTCCCTCTCTTCTTCCTGTCTGATCTCCACAAACCCAAGCTTGTGGAGATCATGATACGTGCAGCGGGTGCCAGTGGGTTGTGGTATCTCATTTCTTGGCCTTAACAAGCCTGTGATTAATGAGACTTCAGCTTCTGGCAGTGGAGCGAAGTTACACAGAAGACCTTCCTCAGCCAACCTGCGCCCAGACCTGTGTAAAGTAACTTCTCCGTGTTTGATTGATATGTTTTGGACTACCGGGCTGGTGGCATGTCACGACAACTCAAATCACGTCAAGTAACTTGTCAATCGGCGAGAAGATGATCTTGGCTCAAACGCATGAGATCGTCAAAACCATTGGCCCTTTGTACCAAAACGGTCCTTTGGTAACAGAATCAACCTCATCTGGTGCCTATGAGCAAAAACAAACCACAGACACGACTTGCAGATCGTTTTGATTTCAGTGAACTCTGACAACCTCTTTTTTTTTGTTAGCCTAACAAGCCGCTGATTGATGACATTCTCACTAACTGCAGCAGAGCAGGAACACATTTGGATGTAAAGCGTTAAACCTGCCGCTGGTGGAGCGTGCCCCCGTGACTCAGTGTGTCTGGGCAGAGTGAGAAGTTCACTCCGTGTGGAGTCTGAGTCAGACCTGGGCCATGAGTGCACCGTGTGTGCAAATACTTATTTTATAGTTGTTTGATTTCACCTAAAGCCAGATGGGTGGGATTTACCACATATGACAACACCGTGAGCGCCAGAAAGTTATTTAACAACCGCAAAAAGAGTTTGAAACTTAATTCCGCGCCGTTTGCCGTGACTGACAAGTTATCTAACAAACTGCGATGCTATAAACTCCACCCATCTGGGACTGCATGTGGATTAAAACAAACACTTTAAGTAAGAATCATTTGCAAATAGCAGTTAAGATTTAGTGAGAATGGGTCTGTGAGTCAGGGGGATGTGACTGAGAGGAGCAGCGGCAGAGGAGCAGCGGCAGAGGAGGAGCGGCAGAGGAGCGGCGGCAGAGGAGCGGCGGCAGAGGAGCGGCGGCAGAGGAGCGGCGGCAGAGGAGGGGCGGCAGAGGAGCAGCGGCAGAGGAGGAGCGGCAGAGGAGCAGCGGCAGAGGAGGAGCGGCAGAGGAGCAGCGGCAGAGGAGCAGCGGCAGAGGAGCAGCGGCAGAGGAGGAGCGGCAGAGGAGCAGCGGCAGAGGAGGAGCGGCAGAGGAGCAGCGGCAGAGGAGCAGCGGCAGAGGAGCAGCGGCAGAGGAGGCAGCGGCAGAGGAGCAGCGGCAGAGGAGGAGCGGCAGAGGAGGAGCAGCGGCAGAGGAGCAGCGGCAGAGGAGGAGCGGCAGAGGAGGAGCGGCAGAGGAGCAGCGGCAGAGGAGGAGCAGCAGAGGAGGAGCGGTGTGGCTTTAATTAGGCGGCGGCTGCAGCGCTGCGGGTTGGGACCCGGTGCCAGGACGTCCCGGGAGAAACAGCGCTGACGCCTTCGAGGCCTGCCAAGCGCGGCCACAGCCGATCCCAGGACGTCTCCGTCACCGTCACCGTGGGGAACGGCGGGGCCGCAGAACATCTGAGAAAACAATCCTTTTTAGCCCCATCGTCGCTACGGGAACGCTCCCAATTGTTCCTGTCGGGGGAGACTTCCAGGGAAGTCGAGGAGGCTGTTCAGTAATGTTTGTATACGCCTCTCTGACGAGCTGCAAAACGATGCGTCACCTTTGATATCTCACGCTGATGCATCACATCTCAGACCGTAAAGGAACGGGAGGGACGAGAGGAGCTTCATGTGTTTACAGATGTGTGTACGTAGACTGCTGCTTCCTCGTGACAAGTAGTCATCAATGCTCCATTGATGAGGATATGACAGCATGAACTGAAAGGCAGTGAATAAAGAGAGCACCAGGAATATGAATGAATGAATCAATTATTGATGCGTTTTAGATCACTAATAAGTCATAAAGGGGCACCTCACCAAATGTACACAGACA
>JAFEUB010001450.1:342500-452500 GCA_024529925.1 Ophthalmolycus amberensis | reverse complement strand
AGACAGAGAGAGACAGAGACAGAGAGACAGAGAGAGAGAGACAGAGACAGAGAGAGACAGAGAGAGAGAGAGAGAGAGAGAGACAGAGAGAGAGACAGAGAGAGAGAGAGAGACAGAGAGAGAGACAGAGAGAGACAGAGAGAGACAGAGAGAGAGAGAGACAGAGAGAGAGACAGAGAGAGAGAGAGAGCGAGAGCGTGTGTGATGTGATGCGAAGAAAATGAAAACTTGACATAAGCTTCGAGAATCCAGCTTTTAATGGTATTTCTGCTTCGTTGGATAACAGCGGCGAGAGTGACAGGAATCACAGAGTGTGGGCCGAACATCAAACTCACTGCAGCGCACCAACCCAACACCCAGTTTTAAAGAAACACAAACATATTAATTGCAGATGTTCTGTTGCATCCTTTCTTTTTGGTGAATGATGAAGAATGAATAGTTGAGATAGAGTCTGTCCTCTGGTCTGCAGATGGGGTTATTTGGCATCTCCAGCTGGGTGGAGCTGCTGGCTGCCAGTCATTTTGTGGTTGCAGGTTGCACGCTGTGCAAAGTCAAATATAAATGATCTGTGACCTGGAAGGATGTCAAATGGGGGCACGGTTAATGATCACACCTGACGTCTGTCATTTATTCATCGTAAATAAATGTAAATTGCAGTTTATGATTCCCATGAAGCAGTCCGGTACGATGGAGCTCATCCACTCATGCTGTCTCTGTGAGCTGAAGCAGCAGCTGCAGTGGATTCAAGCAGGAAACTGCAGCCGATTGGTTGGCAGATGAAGCCTGTAGGACGTCTTCGAGGCTTCCCCAGAGGAGGCGGAGTTAGGAGACTTCTTCTTAAAATTGTAGTCACGCCGTATAGATTATATTTACACCTAAAAAACGAGGCACTATGAGAAGCTCCGGGCTTTCAACTAAATCCAGTATTGGACGGTCGGAGCGACTGACACAATAAAGATCAAGGAAGTCGCTTCAGGGCGAGTGGGAGAGGAGGCTGGATGGGTCAAGATAACTCAGGACTCTCCCCCTTCCGACCGCTGTGTGAAACCAAGTCAACAGTGACTCATTTCACTCTACTTACTTACTTGTTGCAGAACTTCCACACTTTACTAACACACGTTACCTAACAAGTGTAGTTCAAATCTAACACAACACCACATCATTCCCAAACACAACCAACCTTTGTTCCCTGAAAAGGAAGTGAACCACATAGAAAGTTCACTTTGAAAAGAGACTGTATGCATGTTATAAGTGGAAACTGTGCATTTCCTGTTAACACAGATGTTCATTTTGAACAGACCCTCATACATGTAGGAGCGGAAAGTGACACAACTGACGCTAGAAGGGAACCTCTGACTATAGAGCGTCATAGTTTGAAACGTGGGGCCACTGACCAAGCGAGTGTTGGATCAGAATACGTTCTGTATGCATTTACTTTGATGTGTTTCTCCTTAAGTCGAAGTGATTATACGCACAACACCAAATGGGGAAATGAGCCATAAAAAGCTTGGTGCATTGGAGCCAAGAATGATGATGAAAATAATAAGCGACCTGGAAGTGGACTCTCCTCAGGACCAGCTGCTCTTCACCTGCTCGGTGCATCAATCACTTTTCTCAGTACTCGCAGCGACTTTTCATTTTTTAATTGAACATCCTCGCTGTGTGCTAACCGCTGAGCTGTGCATATTTAAGACTTATTAGCATCAGGTATAAACGCCCTGCAGGTGTTCAAAGAAATGGAGGAGTTTTGACTGAACTCTGCAGCCTCTCAGGAGAACGCAGACACAGCTGCCACTTTCTGTTGCCCAGCTCATCTTGGAAGGTTGAATTCTTGTAAAACACGATCCATTAAGCTAACAGAGTGCCACCTGATGTTGACGCTGTTACGCTGACGACACATTTGACTCCACTGTATGCACCGACATGTAGCTCACCTTGATGACATCACCTCTTATCTCTAAGAGTGAGTCTTCTCCAGCAATCATTCCATCGGAGAAGCTGGTGGATCTGTCAGATTCTGTTGGTTTTCCCTGGAGTTTGTGCTTACCGTAGATAAAGCAGAAGGGTGGGGTTGGGTCGGAGGGGAGAGGGGAGAGGGGGGGGGCCTGGTGGCGTCGAGGGACATGAGGTGAAATAGAACCCACGCACTGAAAGGAGACGAGAGCCCCCGAGGCGCACAGTGGGCTTTTTTACTCCTTCCCATCACACCTGTTTAGAAGAGGAAGCGGTGATGTCACCCACTTCACACTTGGGGACAATGGTGGCTGGAAGAAAGCAACAGGTCGCGAGGGGCGGTGGGAGGAGGAGGGGACGGGAGGGGTTGTCGAGGGGCCTGAAGAAGCTCTCCGTTGTATTTACCATGGAGACTATGTTTTGGCCCCTTCGGCTCAAGCACAATAACACTTGCGGGTTCAAGTTCCTGCCGTCCCCCTATTCTCTGTGTCCTTCCTTTAATTCTGCACCAGCCTCTCTCTCATACATCATATGGCCGGAGCTCAAAGACATGAATTTCCCATCTATTGAGACTTTTCTGTAATTACCTTGAGAGGAGGAGGGGGGAGGGGGGGATAAAACGGGGAAGTGAAGAGGAGGGGGGAGGCACAAATTAAAAGTGCCTGAAAAAAGAAATACTCCGCATTCTTCTATCACTCTTCACAAATGCAATAAAATAATGAAGAGGAGGGAGAAGGGAGGGGGGAGGTGTTGGGTATGAGGGTACATAAAAATGGGGTGCGTTCCAGGAGAGTCGGTCCCCAGAGGGAGTCCGAATAAATTAATCACAGCGATTGGCTGTATTTTTTCTTTTTTCTCTCGCCTCCTTTCCTCTGGCAGGACGCTGTCATCTAATTGGGCCCTGCCTCTGTGCAGCGCTCTGATTGGCCGAGAGGGAATGTGAGAACCTGAAGACCTCGGCCAACGAAGCTGACAGGGGCTCAAAGGGCAGCTTCTCTCTCCCGACTTGAATGGAGAGGAGCCGGGGAGGTAGAGGGAGCGGAGGGGGAGGTAGACGGGGGGAGGGACACACACACACACACACACACACACACACACACTCACACACACTATTATACAGCTACTAATGGAGCTGTGGATTTGGAGTGGGATAATTAAAACCAATGGAGATGGGGGGGTGAGGGGAATGTGTTTTCACGTGTGCATGTTCACATGTTTGTAGGAGAGGAGAAGAGAGCAAGAGGCCATGAGAGGCAGAGGAGTGAGAAGAGAGAGAGCGAGAGAGTGAACCCCATCAACAAAAGCAGGGATGTGTCCCCCCCCCCACCTGCTATGGTCTCCCAACAGCCAGACATCTGCCTCATTATAGCCTGCACTTCACTGCATGCTGCCCATTGTCCGCAGCCATTCTGTTTGTGCACACCATTCTGAGACCTGCAGAAATAGCTGCACAGCCACAATGTCTTCTGAACACAGAGCAGAGCGGTGCCCCGGAGGAAGTGCTTTTGTTTTGAACAACCGGCCTTGAAATCGGCCATTGCTGCAAGGACAGACAGCGATATACCTGGGAGGCAAAGCGGGGGAATCACACACTCGTTTATTTCTTTCTTGTTCCCTTCACAGTCGTCCAGTCAGAGAAGAGGTGGCAACTGAATCCACAACGTTCGTTCACACCACAAACAACTAAACCAGGTGATTTGATGGATTAGGACACTTTAACAAGACAGACAGGATCTAATCAGTGTAATCACCTGCAGGGTGAGGTGAGTCAGAGACGTGTGTGGCAGGGAGTTGATGGGAACCAACGTTCATCCCTTGAGTTACCCTTTAGAGTTCATCCATGAATCACTGAAAGGCACTAAACCCCCCCCCCCCCCCCAGACTTGTCAACAGAGGATCACTCTTGTTTTATTTCTCACTAGAAATCAATTTTAAACCATCTTCTGTTCTGTTGTAAGCCTATTGCACTATTCTTTTTTTAATCTTGCTGATAAAAGAATCAAATATCCAGTAAAGCCCAAACACACTCGCACAGGTGTTGTCACTTACTTTCCCTAATTACCTCTTCACAGGAGGGGCGTGTTAGTTTAGTTGGACAACTTGCACCTTGAGGATTATTTTAGAGCTTTTCCACCGCATGCAGGACGTCACAGGACGAAAAGCACAAGTGTTGATAGTAACTCAAATGGCGTCTTCAAGTCTTCAGGATGCTTTTTTTTTCTCCATGCCGACTCACTGTCTTCTCAGGACACAGAGTGGAACAGAGCCAACAGTTAATGTTAGTAGGTACACCTATGTTTCTTGCTAGTACAAGTCAAACTGTTTGCTGTTAAAAAAAAGGGTAATTGTGCAAGTGTGCTCAGGTTATTCCCAGTAAAGTTACGCCCAAACCTCACAGTAACCTGAGCAGAGGTCGAATCAACCAGATCAACTGGAAACACCTGTGAGGGGAAGAACATGCTCTTTGAATGGTGTTGAAACAGAAAAAAGTTCAAGTGATTCATCAGCTCGTAGTCACAGGAGTTCAATTTTGTTTGGATCCTTTTTTATCACAAGAATAAGTTAAACTTACAAATCAGTCAAATGATCCAATTTAGCACCACTTTTACAAGACTGCGTCAAATACACATCAAGACTCTGAGCAAATACACCTGAGATTGAGACGCTAACGTTACCTTAGAGACTGAATCCAAGGTAGATTTAGCCTTTGAATTTACCGTAGTGTGATTGGATGAATTGCTTCACAATTATTAATAATATTCATGAAAACCCCCCCGCTGTGTCTGCAGCCGATCCTTCAGCTGCACTGTTCGTTAACTCAGAAGTCACAAAGTGAACTTGTTCTCTGCTGCTGCTGCTGCCTCGGATTTATAAAACCTGGAGGAGCAAAGGAGGCAGACACTCTTTCTACCTGCGTTCTCCTACGAATGTCCAGCAGCAGGAGTCATGTTCTGCTCGTAGCATGCGTTCAGAAAACGTGAACGAACAGCGGCCTTCTGGCTGACAGATTGCTGGATGGTGGACCCATCCACCTCTAAGCTTCTGTGGTCTCAATACTTCCTCTTTAATGATGGATAGTATAAGAAATTATATTGTGGGATATCTACGAATTACGGCGTTATTTTTCGCAGATATAGTTACGAATGCAGCCTGTTGAAAAAGTGATGTGGGTAACAATAACTATGGAAGTGGTGTTAATGAAGACAGGCAGCAGCTACTTATGCACTTTGTCTGAGTTGGGACACTGAAGAAGAACCTGAAACACCCAGCCTCTTGTGTCTGTGTCTCCTGCTCACAGAAGAGGAAATAAACCGTGTTGTCATGTACACGGTTTACTCTGATACAGTTGGACTGACACGGGGTTTCGTGTGGCAGCCTGTTTTTAAGAAGTCAGCATTTTGTTAACCGTAAAAAAACCAAATGATACTGACTTCATTGTTATCTTGACATGCGTTCTTGCTGTTTGGGAAACGGTTTTCTCTTTTGTTTCCTGCCAATGTTTCTGTGTTGAAGCAGCTCATATTCAGTGTCAGTGTTTTGCATAATGTCATACTGTGGGGGGTTTCAGGATTCTGCTCCTATCATTGTGGTGAATCAGCAATTAGATATTCATGGGGCATTAAAACTTAAACCACGGAAACACACACTTAAGTTATTTAATAAAAAGCAGCTCTGAGGACAGACTCAACTCTTTGATTCATTACAACAGGACACACATACAATCAAACACAAGCCTTTACTGTCATGAACATACAGTCTCCTCCTACGGCCAGGAGCAGAGCTTCGCCGGTCCACCACGCTGCTGGAGACCCAGGCCGCATCGCTAAACCCACTAGAAGAAAGGGAGGCACGGGAGAACCAGAACCAGGACCGAGCGGGGACGACTGTCAGACCCTGCTGCAGTAAAATGAGAGGTTTTCTAAACTAAAGGGACTCTGGTGCTCTGAAACCGCCAAAATCAACTCAAAATAAAAGTTCCTCATAGTAGCTTTGAGTGTGTGCACACACACACACACACACACACACACACACACACACGCACACACACACACACACCTGCTCTCATTTCTCCATGTTTTGTTGTCCTTTTGCTAAACACTAAACTCATGAGCAGGAATGAAGCTGCGGTGCAGTCCAAGTGTATTTCATCAGCCTGGTTGTGCTACAGTGGGAAGGTTGAGTAGCAGCTTACTCTAAACTCCAACTTTCATAACAAGCTATGACAAGATAATCTGACCGACTTTTGCCAATTCTCCGCACTAATTACATTTTCTGCGTTTGTGTGTGAAAGGTGTTAATGCATGTGGCTAATTAATCACCGCAGAAGACTCCCATGCTGCCCGCTCTGCTGCACACACTGAAGACCCAGAGAGGGATGCAAGAGAAGAGGAAGAGAGAGGGGGGGGGGAGAGGGAGAAAAAAACCCTCATCACTGCAGATATTTATCCTTTTATTTCAGTTTTCATCTTAAGGATCTACGATGACTCAGAGGGTGGGGAACATACAGGACCGGAGCCCTTTGAAGTTGTAGAAAACAGGCGAACCTCAGAGAGACGAGCGTTTCATGTGAATACAAGAGAAAATTAGCCATTCATTTTTTATTGCTTCTCTGTATTTTCTCTCCATCTTATCTCCGCTATGCTGTATTTCCTGACACCTAATTACAGAGACCAGATCTATGTATCAGTCAACTTACCTTTCATGACTCAAGCCACATCGTAATTTGAGAGGAATACAAGCGCCCTTCCCAAAAAACAGGTAAATAAATAAAAGCGTCACGACAACCACCCGCCTGCTTGCGCATACCACACGGGCACTTAGTGCCAAAGTAGCGCTGCCCACCATGGCCCGCATACTTTCATATAGCGCGCTCCCTTTCTGCTCGGGCCCGGAGGTGAATGTAGCCTTTGAGAGTGGAGGGAAAGCAAACATGTAGCCGGCAGCTCTCGCCTGGGAAAAGAACATCCAAACTGAGTGGGGCTGTCTTCAGAGCGACAGCCTGAGCAAACAACCTGAGAGGGCTTCGTGAGAGTGGGGGGGCTGCTGGGTGACTGAGGGGCTGCACGAAGCCCGCCGGGGTCACACAACGGAGGCTCTTTAACGTTTTCAAATGCAGTTCAAGCGAGAGATGGTGAGATACGATCCAAGACAACGTTTGAGAAGCACAAAACCTACAAAATGATTGACAGCGCAAAACCACAACAAATGAGAGTGCCCCTCTGCAGCGTCACATGGCAACAAGGGCCGAGTGTTTGATACACAGGAATTCATGCAACACACTCCACCCTGCTGGCGTGTGATGTTTAGGGTTGGGTTTTAATAACATTTGATCAAATCTTAATCCCCTATATGAAGCTATTTCGGCAAATGTATGAGTTAAACTTCTAATAGCTAAAACTCAAAGATGTATTTGAGAACTTTTCTTTTTTTCTGGTAGAGAGGCAAGAAACACCACCGTTTTTATAAAGAGGGTTCACAACTTTTAACTCTGTATTATCAGAACATCAAACATTCACAGTCACAGTCATTTGGGGTTCAGTATCTAGGACCAGCCAGCGATCGTACCGGCCTTCTTCGCTCTAACTCTTGAGGTTTGTAATAAAATGTTTTTCGGAACCCCTAAAATCCCATGTGGCCCCAGTCTGGCCTCCCATCAGATGGTCTAGGAGCGCCACTGGAAGAGGCTCTTACTTGCTGCTTTCTGGGCAAGTTTGTATTTAATTGATGACTGTCTAGACCTGGAAAGACATCCAAACTACATATCAGAACTACATTTGTGCATGAGCTAAATCTGCATACTCTCTACTGAGGAGAGATGATGCAGCTCTTCATGATCGCAACCTCACTTTAGATTGAAGCTAACAAAAAACCTGCCTTCTGTTGCTTTACAATAGTAACCAACTCGGATCATTATTTGTAGAAATAACAAAACTTCAATGACTTATTTTTAAGCTTTGGTTATAAAGCTCTTGCCAAACATTTTTCACGTCCTGTGCGGACCCACAGGAAGTAGTTCAATACCTCATTTTAGGCCACGACTCATAATTCACACAAACAGAAATATGTCTTGAAAAAAGAAAGAATTTTTTACACAATTGGTTTTGAAAACAAAAACATCTGCAGATGGATGAAGTTAATAAAAGTACAGAGAGCAAACAGACTTTGAATAGGATCTCTGCTCGTTTCTGCCTCTCAATGACCAAATGAAGAGGTTTGAATGTGGAGCGGCGTGGCTGTGAGTGGTAGCGGGGGGGTCGACTGGTTTGTTTATCCAGCGTCCCCCAAGTCGTGACTACTCTTCACGCAGCCAGGATCAGAGCCCACGGATCGGGGCTTTGAGTGTTTAGTCCATGGATTAGCTATTGTGCCGGGCTAGCACGATCACCCCCACCCCTCATTGGCCACCCAACCCTATACACCAACTCCATTGTGAGCACCCAGCACCAAGGGGGGTCACAGTCCAGTGTTCAGTTAGAATTTGAGAATAGGATGGCTGATTTGGGACCGAATTGTCAATTGTCAATTGAACTTCATAGATAGAACCGTCGTAGGGATCAGCGGCTGTGTATCGTGCTGTATCAGGTTCAGGATGTCCACCCTGTTCTCGTTCACAAGGCGCCAAATACCAAAGCTCTGTCACATCCCTCGGCTTCTGATACTGATGCACAAGGCACCTTTAGCATCTGTATGAGATGACTTGCAAGTAAACCCATCAGCATCATCATTAGATGCTCAGAGGAAAATGCTCTGAGAGTATGACAATGATGACGTCATCAAACAAACACAGGACTTTCACCCAGGAGACCTTTGTTCGTGTCCCAAAGTGTTCCAGAGTTATTTTAAAGTAAAGTTTCGTGAAAGTGGTTTTGTTGCTGATGTTTTTGTTTCAATTCACAACTTCAGGGCCACCCAGTGTGTTAGAGTTGGAATAAGAATGTGTTCAATGTCAAACTTTACCACAAACATAAAATCTGCATTACAAAGTGGGGACGAGGAGTTTGCAACACATTCACCGGGTATCGGTTTGACGACGGATGAGCCTCCGTGATTGGTCAATTCTACTTGGACCGCAAACAAAAACCCGAGAGCTTCCGATGCCAAAATGAAAAAGCAGAACTACAGGACATCATTCACACATGAAAGGACTTTATTCATTGTTAAATGGCTTCCTAAGTCACGTGTCTTATCAAATGATGCTTACTCGGTTATCTTAGCAGACAACAATGCAATGTGTTGGTCCTCCTTAAACAAAATACTGCAGCACCTTAGTTATGTCACTAATTATTTCTCAGTTTTAGAATAGACTCTTTTGTGTTGGACAAATATACCTTCATAAAGGAAAAACCCTCAGAGGTATGATGATTTTATGTACAACAGATGTCTCAATGCATCACATATCTGTTACGTAAGTGCTATGTACTAGTCTTTGGGTAATAGTGTTCTTATTATGTTGTAACTGTTCAATAGGTACCAAAAACCAAACATTGAAAACTGACATTATTTGCAGCACAAAACGGTTTTGGGCCAGCAGCAAATGTCGGCCGGTGGTTTTCAGCCAAAGAGCTTAGAGTGCTCTTAACCAGAAGAGAATATATTGCTCATTCATTTTCTGATGTTTTCATTCCCCATGTGGTGACCCTGTACATCATCCTCTCACACAGCACAGTGCCGAGGTGATGGCCTGCCTGAGCACCGAGGGCAAACAGATGGTCGACAACAGCCGAGGAGAGACGTCTTTGACCGGGCGGCAGCACCAGGAGCTGCCCACAGAAAAGATCTCCAATCCAAGGCCCCGGGGAGGGAACAATGGGCCAAATGCAGGGTGAGCCAGTTCTCATTCACTCAGCAGCTGGCTGGGACCCAACAGGTCGGCATGCTCAGCACTCCACATGGACGACAAGAGGGGAACCTCACCACAGCGAGGCCGAGAGGGACGACTTGTCGGCAAATGATCAAAATCGTGAGAGAACCAATCAAGCGCCGGTGTGATCCCAAACCTCTTTGTTGGCTCTCGGTTTTGTTGGAGCACCTGTTTGACACCCCGCCTCACTTCTGGAGGGGGAGTTCTCCTTTTTCTAACAATGTGCAGGTTCATCTCACTTCAGATGTGTTGAGGAATGTGCACACAACAGTGACAGTGGGCTTGAATTCAAAGGATTGCAAAAGCAGAAACACAGTTGCCCGGTCACAAAAGCCTATTGTTGTTACCCTCGCATGGACATATGAGACTTATTTGGCAAATGTTGAATCAGTCCATTTAAATGCATGTTGAACAAGCGTGGAAACCTCACGGGGCATGCAGAGTGTTCATTCCTGTAATTCATTCACATTTTGATCATTATTTCTCCCGGGTAAAGAAAAGCTGCAAACTGAGCGTGTTACAAGCGAAGGGTTGAATTTCAGCTCTGCCCTCAAACAAATACGCCAACATTTACATGTCACAGATACCAGTGGAAAGAAGCAGCTTGTATACCGCTAAAGGGATTGTTAAGTGGTTTATGCTATGCAGCAAGATGTGCTTTTACTGCCTTGCTGTCGAATGACATTTCTGTCTGTCTTACTCTCTGCGAGACGAAGTATCTGGACTGAGCCCTGTTAAAGTTAATAGCTCTCCACAAGCACAGAAGCCCAGACAGGCCAACACCAGTAAAACTCCAGCAAATTATATCAGAGAAACAAGAGGCACCGAGGAGTCATTTTGTTATTGGGTTCGGCATTCTTCGGCTTGGGAGGCGGACTCTTGCGTCTCACTGGAATAACTTTGGAACGCTGCAGAAATGATGCAGGCCGTGGGCCTCGAATACGCACAGCGACTCTTGGCATGGCTGCGACATCCTGAAAGGGTGAAAAGTGTCCTGGCAAAGCTCTGTCTCTGTCATACAGCGTGTCCTGTGGCACACTGCCATTATTAGACATCTGGCTGGTTACTTTCCGTTACAATACAGTTTAGTGAAAGTCAGCAGAATGTGGAGGTGAAACCAGCATCACATACGCTGTGATGAAGACATGTCTGTCTGACTTTCATGCCAGAGAACAAGGTCCTTCCTAACTGAACATCTCTTCCTAACATCATGCTGTATAGAAGAAGACTTGAAACTAGAGATTGAGACCATAAACTCATGTTTACAATGTTTACTGAGGGAATAAATCAAGTGAGAAGAAGGGTCATCTTCTCATAGACTTCAATGCAATCAGACTTCTTTTTGCAACCAGGGGAGTCGCCCCCTGATGGCCATTAGAGAGAATGCAGGTTTAGAATTCACTTTCCAGACCCCTCAGGTTGGTATTTGGTGATAAACCGAAAGTATTGGACAAATTAAAATGTTGACCTAATGGTGTTTACAGATGAAAACATAAGCGGTTACCAAAATGACTTGAGCTCTGCGTCCTTTGTGTGTCTTTCTAATAGTTGTTGAACCAAAGGGGTGGACAGGGTGTCACCGGCTTGTCCAATAGCAACCTCTGTCTGATGAATGGTACGCCTTAGCAGGGAGTGAAGCGCTGCCACATACACTGCAATAAACACACCTTTCTGTGCTCGTCAATATTATCCATCACATCACAAACAGTCACAATCTTTGAAAGACTGCACATGAGTAATCCAACCCAGTGCAGTGGCTTCATCACCAGCAGGAAGAGGTCCTGTTGTGATGCTGACGCATGGCTTGGCTCAGCCGCCCAGTCTGGCTGTCTGTGTGTATCCTAGTCTGGACTGGAAAGACCGGGTCCAGCATTCAGTGATGCAACTGACAGCACCACGTAGTGAGAGTGTTTACACAATCAAAGATAAGAATTTGAAAGTCAGAGTGCAGTTTTATGTGACTGACACTGAAGCACACAGAACGGTTTTAACTCCGCTGCACAAATGAACGTATGACACATTCACAGCTACTACTGGACGCCTGTCTCTGTGTAATGGGAGCTCACTGCTCACCAGGACCCAAATCCCCGGGCACTGCCTCTGCCAAGCAGTGTAAATATTTAGGGTCACCCGTCGCACAATGGAAAACGAAAGCTGTGACTTTGGCGTTGTGTGTGTGTGTGTGTGCCTGTGTTTCACGAATGCATTTGGGTCTCTGTGGACAGAAGCCAGCAGCACATACCTGCAAGTGTTTGTGTGAAAACCTTTTTTTTTTTTTTACTTTTCAGGTCCTTCCCGGGCGGCACTTTGACAGGAGGCAGAAAAACGTTATCTGTCTGACGTGGAAGCCGCGGCATTCAGGGCACCACATTAATCACTGCTGGAGAAAAGGCTCTCGGCTTCAACACCATCCCTCTAGAAACAGAGCGCGACACACAGCAAGGCCAAGAGAGCCCACACTCGCCTCAACGGTTACTGTTTTGAGGCTTTTTTTCTTTCATATAAAGCTCGTAGTCGAGTTTAACCAAAAGAGAAAAAACAAGTCTATCAACAGCAGTTCATTTAACGGCCGGTTAGGATGTTGTTTTTACAGGTAATTACTGTTTCTCCTCAGAATTGTGTCCACGTCAGGGTGAATTATAACATTTGGACAATCATGCAACAGTAAAACTCACACTTATGAAATTCGGCAAGTATTTGCACCTTATTACTGCAAACTGACCACATCTCCTACGTCATTGTTTAAAGTTTAAACTAACAGATTTAATCTGCTATCCTGAAGTCGCAGGTTCGTTTCAACAAATATCTCTCAATTTCTGTCTCCGTGCACCCAAAAGTGCTTATGTTCTGTGCAGAAAATGTTATTTCTAAATCCAAATTTCCCCCGTATTCAACATTGAAATAAACACGAATCACATTCCTTTCATAGAAAACCAGGTTAGGACCTTTAAGGATGTGAGATTGTTTTGAATTCAAATGAGTAAATCCGGAATGTTTTAATAAATCTCTCCCTCAACATCTCTCATTAAAAACATGCAGACACACGTGCACATATAGTTTACATGCATATGACTTAGATACAAGCTATACCTCATATTTCTAATAAATCCTACGTATACTTTGCAAAATAATCCCATTTAGCTGAAGAGGGGCAGACCTGATAGAAGAAGGTAAAGAGGAGAAATTATGGGTGGGAAATGCAACGTGAGGCAAACAAGGCTGAAAGGTTTGATAGATTAGAGCACATGAAACAGGAACTGTGTTGGAGAGCGGGTTGTGAATCAGGAAGTCAGAGGCTGCTTTCAGAATAAAAAGAGATCCTGTGTTGTTAGGAATCTGTGCTACACTAGAAGCATTTACAGGCACTTTGAAAAGAGCCTCAGAGACCTCGCGATGAAAGGAAAAGTAGCTGCACACATAGGGGGATACATTTAACTTGGTGTGTGTGGCCTGTGGTGGATACTCTGCTTCTGAACATGGAGCCTACAGGACTCATTCACTCCGTGAGAATACACAGCTTTGATCCACAAGGAGTCACAGCAGCCCTGAGCCAAACAACTCGTAACGTTATCATCGCAGCTGCCTCAAGAGGTAGGAAAAGGTTTCAGTCCCGCATTTGAAACATATTAAACTGGATCAATAAACGACTGAATAAATACCTGTGCGGCTCACCTTGAATAGTCCGGATTGAGTTGGGACACTGACAAGGCTCCCTTGTGCTCGCTCTACCCTCCACTCTGGCACATACACACACCCTGTTGTGACCGTTGGTCATAAACAGAGGTGGAAAGTACCCAGATACAATCACGCCATACGCTTGGCTTCAGTTATTTATCCTCCAAGGATATACATTCACTCCTATACTGTAGCTATTTCATGGAAACTGAAAGCAGCTCAGCAGCAACGAGCACACAGACAACGTTAGCGCATAGCTGGTGAAGAAAGTGGAGCATTTAGCAGAGCCAGAGCTTTTACTCAGGAGCTGGTGGAGACCAAACCAGAGCTAAAAGGACAGGAATATGTTCTCACAGTCATCAGGCGGAGACAAACCTAAAGACCTAAAATGAATGCTAATGTTGCTTCATGTTTGCTGGAAGTGTAATGCAGTTGTTAGCCAGAACAGCGTTTTTAGCTCGTGGTGACAGCTTGATTTGATGTTTGTCAAGAGCGATAAGAAAGGTGTACAGCTCTCCGCCAGGTGTGTCTGTCATTGAATAAATAATGCAGGCCATCGGTCGTCATCGTACAATCTTGCCAAAAAATGTAATTAAACTCACCAAGCAGTCTGCTGGCGTAGCAGCGTCTGAGTGCTGGCGATGTCTTCAGCAGTCTGTGTCCTGCTAAACACATCGTCCAAAACAGTAAAGGTGTGAAAACTGTTTTGGTAGTGAGTGAGGAGTCAGCAGGCTGCCAATGGCAGTATGTAAAGCAGACAATGAAAGTGTGCAACCACAGGAGGTCCTTGAGCATGCAGCCACAACTGGCCAACCAACAGATTCTACCGTTTGCTCCTGAATGCGTTGACAGACACAGAGGTGCACTCACTCACGCACACATGCAGCCAATCGCATGATCCTCCGGGCAGAGATGATAATCAGCAGTTAGCTCATCTGATCCGAGAGAAGTAGAGACGCCACACAGAACAATTGAACATGCTTCGTCTTCTGGTTTTTGGCTTAAAAAAGGACAAATGCGTTCCAGTATTGTTATGCAAACTTACTTTTACTCTATTTCACTTTGACATGTTCCATGTTCTGCTGATACGAGTACCGTACTTTCCGGACTATAGAGCGCACCGGTATATAGGCCGCGCCAGCTGATTTTTAAAAGGAAAAAGATTTTGAACATAGATAAGCCGCACTGGTCTATAGGCCGCAGGTGTACCCGTTGAACAGCAAGATGCTTTTAACAGTACTAAAGTTGTCTTCTTCTATGAACATCATAACATGTCGCTAGCTTCGAAGCTAATTTTAACATTACGGCCAATGGGGAAATGCTAACCGTGATTAGCATTAGCGAATATATAATATATCTTTGTACATCTTTTCATGCAGACATACTTGCATTACAGACTAAGGTCTCTCACGGCTACCAAACGAAAAGCAATGAGGCAATAACTGTTGTTGCTCATAGCTCTGAATAGCTGGTGTGCTAGCAGCAACTGGCCAAGCCAGTTAGCCGTAAATGCTATTCAGAGCTATGAGCAACGTAGACACGCTGCATGAGAAGAGCAGCTTTTTCTCAAGTCTGCCAGTGGATCCTAACAGCGCGGTGCAGTATGAAAGAATCCACCATCACCAACGGGTTCCGAAAGGCTGGACTACTACGAGATGAAGAGGACAGCGCAATGAGGAGGACAACGCAAGCTCAAGGGCGGATTTGCCTCGGGAGCAAAGTGACACTGAGGGTGCACAGCAGCTAGCAGAGCTACGAGCTCTGGCTCTGTTTCATACCAGAGTCTGCTGTTAAAGGCCGTGTGGTTCACATCATCTGGGTCAGCAGTGGTCTTTAAATACATGTGAAGGGAATTTAAAGGGTTCCCTGTAATGTGTTCTTTCCTCTTTTTGTCCTGCTTAGCTTCATGAGTGTGTGCAGATGCTGCTGCTCCAGTGGCCTTAAAGAGACTCAAGTTAGTGTGTTTTTTCTGCTCTTCGGCAGCAGTTTCACAAGTTTCACTCTCTGGAAGCACACTATATAATTTTCTCTAAATCAGTCGAGTCTCTATTTTTTCCCAACCGCTAATTAATTATAATTCAGCACAGTTTGATGCAGTCAGGCCAAAGGAATGCCGGAGCCTGCAAGTTGAGGGAGGAGGAGGAGGAGGAGGAGGAGGAGGAGGAGGAGGAGGAGGCTGACGCTGGGATGGATGGAGGGAGTCTGTGGTTTCTATCTTGCGCTCTAAGTCTCTGAGGCAGAGACACAACACTGCTGCTGACTGCGGAGGTGTTACTTGTCACGCCGCGGTCAATAACTGAGGCTCGTCTTACGTCGAGCATCGCTCCGGTCCCACATCGGTGTTTGGATAAATGAGAAGAGCCGAGGGACAAAACGCCAGACGCAACAGATCCAAGCTCTGACAAAGACACGCGTCTCCCTCACAGCACAGCAGTGTGTTGAAGCATTTCTAACAATTTCTGGTGGCAGAAATGCAACTAACTTTTTTTATCTTGTGATGCAGGTTGTTCAGTGTTTGTATTTACACCTACGAACAGTAACGCACTCTTAATAATGATATATATATATATATATATATATATATATATATATATATATATATATATATATATATATATATATATATATATATATATATATATATATATATATATAGCCCAGGTAATCGTGAGGCAGGACATGCTTAGCCGCAGCTGGAAGTCACGTCCCGTGGGGGGGAGGGTCAAACAAAGACAGGACTTTCACCCAGGAGACCTCCGTTCGTGTCCCGTGTGGAAACAAGTCGACGCCGACTTACGTTTGTTTTGTACCTCACATACTTAACATAAACGTTCAGTGACAAACGTACTTATTTGAACCCAAATCGCAATCTTTTCCGAAACGCAACGAAGTCGATTTGTTACCGAAACAGCTTCTGCACAGCAGGGGGCTGCTCAGGATAAAACAACTTGCCATATGTTTCACGCAGCAGACATCAGCAATCTGTATTTACATTGAGCCTCAGGTATTCTGTAACTGCTTCATTTACATAAGTGGTCTTAATCAGGCTCTAAACTGAGAAAAAAGCTGTCTAGTGTTTTAGCACATTTTTACAGATTCAAGTCTCTCGGAATACTCTGAAGATTGTATTTCATGCGTCCTGCAAACATTAAGATTCCTCCTATAAAATGTTTAGAAAGAGAACTCTGCTCGTCTGTCATCGAGGATGTCAGAGAGTACGATTTGCTGCCTTTGGGCGTTGCAGATGGAAGCTTTTCACCTTTCTCATCTTCAGCACAACACAAATACAAGTTTTCTGTGTTCCAGTGTTCACCACAAAAGAAATGTCAACAGAGATTTTCTTCTGAAATTACAAAGTAGTTTGATTTTAAACTCTGCTGTCATTTTTGTAGAATCCTTTCTGAGAACAAAGAAATCCCACCATTTCCCATGTTGGACATTTTTGCGGCGATGCTACTTCTTTGTTGGTTGCAGTTAAACGGCCTCCGTATGAATTCCCTCATTGATTGAGCAGACAGGGTCTCAGCGCCTCCGCCTGCAGCATCAGAGAGCCTGCGTGGGTGGTCCGGCTGCTCTGTCATCACGGCTGCGTCTGCACCGAGTCCTCGCACACATCACACAAACTCAGAGGTTTTCTGTCCCGCCAGCGTCGGTGATCGGGATGCAGTCAAGCTTGCCATCCACAGTATTCATCTTTCGCTCTGTGTCCATGAGAAAGAGGAGCACCAAACCAGAATGTGACCACGGGGCACTTTGGGCGAAACGCCGCAGACTTTAAAATGAGCAGACAATTCTGTTATGCAAATGTAGTGATGCTGAAGTGAGGACTTAGATGAGAAGCCTGCAGGGCTTTGCTTTGCCCGGCTGTGTGTGTGTGTGTGTGTGTGTTGTCTGAAAACAGAGGAAGGAACCGTGGAAACAAGATGACTGCAGATGTGGACGAGCTTCCTGCAGGAGGGCTGGTTGTGTAGAATATGACCGGATAGATTGGGCACTACAACATTTATATTTATAAGCTGTCATTGTCCAAGCGGTTATTGTACATCATTATGTTCATAATAATGTTGTTGTGAAGCTCTGCTGAAGGATTCTAGCAGCTGTTGTCCTGAACATAGAAGAGCTCGCTCTCATGACACTTTGTGAAATGAGTGTTTTAGACGGCGAATAACAAGCGAGGAAATGTTTTCCCACATCAGGTGCAGACTTAACAAGAAAGCTTTTGATTATTGCCAGACCTAAAGGAACTTAACACGTGGGGAGCGTGACAAATAAACAACAATGAAATACTCGCCTGCAAATCAAATTCATCAAACTATTCATACGAGTGACTGTGGCTCAGCAGTAGAGCAGGGTCGTCCTTCAATCAGAGGATCGGCAGTTCCATCCCCGACTCCGTTAGTCCATATCGAGTGCAAGACACTCAACCCCACACGCAGCTGTGCTTACGCTGTGTGACTGTTAGTTGGAGTCCTGATGGGCAGGCGGCACCTTGTACAGTACCCCTGCCATCAGTGTATGAATGGCTGAATGATGGATGATGGCTTTGAGTCGGAAGACTGGAAAAGCGCTGTACAAGTACAGTCTACTTACCATTACCATCCTGGCTGTGATGCTCATTTCTGACACTTAAATATTCAATAAAACATTTGAATAAATTCACGCACCGAGTTTTCTGGGAATGCTAGCACCGCATCTGGGACAGTCTTTCTGATAAACTCCTCTGGTGAACAGTGACGCAGTGTATATGTCTACGGCTTTTATTGTGAAAGGTAGGAACGCAAGGAGTGGATGTGTTGCCTTGGTCAAAGTTGAAAGGAGTGATTAAGTTAACCGTCTTGGTTCAGACGGACCATTCGACCAAAGATGCTCTGGATCAGAACAATCTCACAGTTAAACATGGAGTCATATCACTTCTTTCGACTGTCTCTGATTGGACTATAGAGCCTCCGTGTTGTGACGTTACGTCCATTCGGCACGAGGTGATTGGTTAATGCCTTTATATAAAGCTCAGAAAAATCAACCTTGTTACCTGAAACAAAAAGCTGCTTCTTCGGCACTTAATATTCGCTTTGTCTGTGAAATTATTCATGACAAAAAAAAACCATCTAAATATGTCAATTTGTGCTCAATATAATTCATTGATGGTGGAAGTACTGTAAAACTGTAAAATCGATTTCTGATCAAATCATTTGTCTGTCTATGAAGAATATCTGAATCGTGCAGCGACTTGCTTCACTCTTTCCTTTCTAAATGGGCAGACAATCATTTTCAAAAGAACCTCTTGTTATTTATGATGAAGGTTGTTGTTGTTGTTGTTTTGCGTTGCAGCAGCCCTGTTCATTGCACTGGATCTGGTTGCCCTTATTCAGTGACAGTCTGGCCCTTTAAATGCTGCAGCGGGGCAGCAGTAACACTGGGGATGCATCCAGTAAAGTGAAGCCAGAGGTTACGGTAAGGAGCTCTCCCAGTTATAGCTCAGCCAACCAGAATAACAAGCTGCCCAAATACGCCAACACACATTCACACACACGCATAGAAAACACATGGTTAGCATCCTGAATAACAGCTATATACTTTCACGCAAGAACCAATGCAGCTTTTTTACGCTCCCATTTTGGGGGACCGGCAGCTGTGCCGTGGGCATCTTCACCACAGGGCGGTTGTTTGCCGAGACCAGTTTAGGTCTGTTTGTCTGCCAGTCATCCCTCTGGGCCCCCGAATGGAACAACTTCAGCCCCCGTCCTACTGTTAAACCCCAGGAAACCCGGTGACCATCCTGCCTCCTTTCAAAATAAAACTGAGAAGAGAAACCTCAGGACATGAAAGTGTTTGAAATTGTGGCTGGAGGCTCAGACTGTTGCATTTCGCTTTTGGGGTAAAATGAGAAGACTCTGGTTTCGTTTTGGCTGTTTGTCCTCAACTCACGGACTCACTGACTGTAACTGAGCGCTGCCCGTTAGAGAGGGAATCCATACAGGATTATTTTTAAGCTTAAATTCAGCAGCAAATTCCCGTTGCCGGACTGCAAAACTCGCAATTATAGCCGCCTCTGTCCAGCAGGGGCGTTGAAGGGTACACATGTGTTTCAGCAAGTCCACAGAGACGACTTCATTTCAGCATCTTATGTGCACATTTCTTTGAGTTACAAAACATGCACAGGCCTCAGTCCTCCCTCAGTGTTATATTATTTTTATAGACAGAAACACATACCCAGTTAGTCTGCAGTAAACCAGCTTTTATTGGGAAATAAAACCTTTCCATCACCAGCACGCAACTGCTGCTGCTGCACACAGCTGCATTCAGGAGGTTTATACTGAAACACCTCCACTCTGCCTCCAGAGGAATATGTTCATCGCATATTCACTCGAATCACAATCTTCTCATTGTTTTTTCCCTGACTTGCTCCTCTTGTCTAAACTCTTATGTCACTTTACCTGCACAGGTTACACATTGAACCTCTCAGAAGTGTGTCCTGAAGGAAGAGAGCGCTGCAAAAAGAAAAGAATGGAGGCATATCAATCAAACCGTGGCATCGCTGTAGGCGAAACGAGGTGCGGGAATACAAGTGGTTAAGATGCACTAAAAATAGATCCAATTTTCGGGCCGGTTGCCAAAAGTGGATTGCATGGGAACATGCCTGAGACGTCTATTTTATCAGCAATCAACCTGCACGTTTGAACACATAAATCACGGGTTGTGTGGACTGGGGTCGGGTCGCGAAACAGTTTACAGGTTTTTAAAAACGACGCTGGCAGATTACCAAAATGCTAAAGGGGAATTCCAGTTCACTCTTCATGACAGATACTGAGCCGGTAGAAACGGTTGTGTCTTCTGTGGCTCTGGAGGGAAATATGCCGCCATGATTTCACAATGAATCCTCATCTCTGCTTGTTACGTGCATACAGTTATTTTCAAAATAAACTTCCAGCTTCACAGAAAACAACTTGGTTCGGTTTAGGAAACCATTGTGGTTTGAATTAAAATAACTTGAACACTTTAGGGAAGTTTAGGCAGCAAACTACTGTTTCTCGGAAGAGATCGTTGGTTTTGGTTTAAATAACTATGGAAGTGGCGTTAAGTACAAAAGTTATGGGACAAATAAGTCAACGTTGAGTCCTTAAGTTGTGACACACAAATCAACTTTGACTTCTAATTTTACACAAGACAGGAACAGCGATCTACTGGGTGAAGGTCTGGTGTGTGTGTGTATATATATACTGTGTATATATATACAGTATATATATATATATATAATAATATGGTGGGTATAGCTACGAACAGTGTATGAGAACAGCCTGGAAGAAAGAGGATCTAATCAAAAGATGCTGTTGAGTTGCATTGTGGGAAGTGTAGGATCCGGTGGTCTGAGTGTGACTCTAGTCAGGATATCTCAGCAGAGCTGCACCAATTTTGACCACTATTTTTCTTAAAATCTGTCTCTTGTGAGTCCATCAACCGTATGTGCAACACTATGGCAACGTTCACCTGTTAGCTTCAGATGCACTTGCTTCAGATGGTGCGTTTTCCCGCTTGGTCCGGTTCCTTTAGACTGGAGCTCAAGCTGTCAATCGAACTGTCGTGTGGACCAAAGCGACCGGGCCGAGACAGCCTGGAAGGTTGAGTCTGAGCCTGATCGAGTCAGTTCATCTGAACCAAACCAACCCTTTCTATTATACGGTTGCTTTTTGGTTCTGGTCCAGTTCGTGTTCACACTGGCTTTTTATCAATGAACCAAAGGGAGTAAACTTGAAGTCACACGGACGGACAGGTTCGGTAACTGTCACCCTGCATCATCATCATCATCATCATCATCATCATCATGTCCAACCAACGAGCAACCCGTCACTTCTTATGAATTCATGTTTACTTGTTGTCAGTTTGTTTGTAAAAAGCCGGTGTAAACAGGAAACAGACTAAAAGAAATGAAAGTATCATGGATTCCTTGGTCCGGACTAAAATGAGGTGAAATCCGGTTGTGAAGCACCTTAACTGCTGCACCGCTACAAGGGAACATCAGCCAGTAGGTGCCACTTCTTCTACATGGTGGATGAAACACTTCATACGTATGCACTGAGTTACTGAACGTAATGTAATAACCAGTACTCAGTGCTCATTATCGGCACAGAATGACCAAAAGATCAGGAGGTCACTGCAGAGATGGCTCTAAAACATTCAGCAGTAGGGTGTTTTACCATTTCCCTTTGCAGATAGCTTCAGACATTTAGCTGTCCTGCTTATTTACAGTTATTTTCATTGACTGCTGAAGTAAAATAAACCTTCTTACAGTAGAACCTGGCAACAGCCCTCTGATGTTACAGGATAACGGCTGAGAAATACTCCCGCTTCTACTAAGAGAGGTTTGTAGATATGTCAACACTGAATTGTCCATTTGGCAGCTTGAGTGAGGTTCTGCAGTACGAGTCACACATGAATCATGTTATCTATGAGGGATTATGAGAAATGAGAAATGTTGTGTTTCTCACTGCTTTTCTTTCTTTGACCTTTGTTTTGTTCCTTCCTCCGCTCCCCCTCCTCTTGATCCCCCCCCGTAATGCCTCTCCTCCCCCCTTTCTATACTCCCTCCTTTACCCATCATCTCCTTGCTTCCCTACTCTCATCTCTTTTCCTGTTTCCTCATCTTCTTTTCCTCACCCGTCTCCTCATCACTCCTTCCTCCTACCTCTCTCTCCTTCTGCTTTTCCACTCTTTTCCTCACCCCTCCTCTCTTCTACTCCACCCCTCCAATGTCCTCCTCCCATCTTCGGGAGATGTTTGACGGGCTCGGGGGATATTTTGCGGTGCCAGGCAGACCTAATAAAAAACAAAACGGAGGGGTGGACTGGAAAATCTATTAAAAGGACTTATTCACATCTAATGTTGCAAATGTTGCTTTTGGGATCTGTGAATAACATCATTAGAGTCCAGGAACAAAAGATCAGCCAAAGACACAAAGTTTAAGCGAGAGGAGGCGTTTCCCTGTCGCGGCTCATCCACAGGTTGAAAGAGTCTGCTGTGTCAAAAAAGCATTTCATTCATGCATCCCCGCCAAACATGGAAGAGCCTTTAAGTATACTCATTATGTGTCTGGTGGTATTTTTCTTAGCATTGCCATTGCGGAATAAACGTCTTTAGGTTAAAATTACAGGTTTGCTCTGGAAAATGCATCATGTTGATAATACTGTGAAGTTCAAGTTTATTTGTACACTATAAATATGAGAGTAAATGTCTAACGTTATAAATCTACTCACAGTGAAATATCAATAAAAATGCAATTGACCAATAACATTATTAGAAGAAAGGAAAACAGTAAATTACAATATATTTAAGTTGTAGAAAATGCTAGCCGCTCTGTCATATACTGCACTACAGCAGAGCTTTGAGCGGAACGCTCACGTTTAACGTGCAAAAACGCTCTCAGTGACTCTGCTAACGTGTGTAGCGTGTGTGTTTGCTATGGTCACTAGTTCTGTTCGGCGTGTTAGCATGCTAGCATTTACTAATGAGCCCTCAACACAAAGTGCATCTGAGGCTGAGGGTATTTGTTCATCAAAACAATAAAATAATTAAAATGAGAAGTCAGAGTCATGAGGATCCATCCTCTGGGGAGCATGAGAGTCTGCACTACATTTCATGGCAACCCATCCTAAAGTTGATGAGATATTTCAGTCTGAACCAAAGTGTCTGACAGACTCCAGCTCACCATCGCATGCATTGCTCAAAATAGTGATGAGATTCAGATGAGCAGAGAAACCTGATCACGAACATGAACATGGTTCTGTCCGTTATCTGTTATTTCACCATCGTCACTTCACACGTCTTGCTTTTCTGCATGTTCTGTTGTTGTTGACTTGATCATTTAAGGGCAGCTGTGCCTTTCTTGGCAAGCTTTTGCTGTTGTTGTTGTTGTTGTTATCTTGTGATTCACTTCAGTGGTGACATGTGTCACCATCTCCTGGGGTGGCTGAATATGCAATATATATTATATATATCATTTTTTTAATTGCACTTGAGTTTTACCACCATGCATTTTCTATCATTGTGTATGAAGCTGTAATGTGGCTCCGCACCGTGTGTGGTATGGAGCCTGTAAGCTCTTTGTATTCTCTTGACTGTGTGATGGCGGTGACAGTGACGGTGACAGTGACGTGTCGGCGGCGGCCGCCGAGGTGACGGGATTTTAATTTGTCTCGCTCCGCCTGCTGTCTGGCAGGAAGCTGTCTGGAAAAAAGTGTTCTACCTTTTTGCAATACAAGTCTCTACTATCAACAGTTGATCTCCATGATAAACCGTACAAATGACCATACAAAGGCTGCTTTTACAGATTTGAAAAACTTCAAGTCTGATTTTCACCGTCTCATTTGCTCAATATGTATAAATGCAGTGTGTAAAAGTGACAACTGGTTGCAGATTGAACTCTTTCTAGGCCCGGTGTGGTCATTTTCTTAAGTCTTGTGGTCAGACAGCCAGGCTAGCCGTTTCCCCCGTTTTCATGCTAAGCTAAGCTAACATGCTGCTGGCGCCAGCTTCATATTCACTGAACAGACAAGTGGTAGCGACCTTCTCATCTAACTCTTGAAAAGAAAGTGTATTTACACATTTCCAAAACTATTTCTGTCTAAATTACTGCTCAAAATGACACGACTTCAAACAGCCAAGTTGTACATTTTTAGAAAATCACAAAATAGCGTTCGACTCCACTTAAACGACCACAACTCTGCACTTGGATCCTGTTAAACCATGAGCATAATTTCAGAATATGGAATTTGTAAGTCTCTGTTTTTCATTGTTAACATGGTATGCTAGTGTTTAGAATGTTAGCAATGCTATCGCGTAGTATTCTAACTCTTAAATAAGAGTGGTTAGTGTTACGATAACAGTACAACGAAATCTTCACCTGAGTGTTAGCATGAAGATGTAGCATGAAGATGTAGCATGAACAGGCAGCAACTGAAGGATCAGTGCGTGTTTAAATCTCCAGACACCATAGATCTTAAAAACATGGATCTAC
Source organism: Ophthalmolycus amberensis (assembly GCA_024529925.1). Lineage (NCBI taxonomy): Eukaryota > Metazoa > Chordata > Actinopteri > Perciformes > Zoarcidae > Ophthalmolycus > Ophthalmolycus amberensis. Next base: position 428,003 of record JAFEUB010001450.1, on the reverse strand, counting down.
AAACTCAAATATATCATCAGAAATGTTGAAAGCAGCAAGAACATGGATTTCAAAAAGGGAAAAAAAACACCATTCTTGAAAAGATGGACTTTCTGCAGGTAAACGTAGCCTGACAGCAGAGGGCTGCTCTGCTCTCTGACGGATTGTTAACGAGTGGAAACCCTCCAGCTCTTTAACAGTGAGCAGGCTCGCATGCCTGCCTGTTTACGGCATGCCACCCAGCCAAAGAGGCATTGTTTTATTGTTGCTTTACACAATGTGAGTTGTTAAACCTGCAAATGAACTCATATTGTATCAACAGCATCTGGTCTTGGTTCACTTTCCGGGATTGCTTCCATCATGGGGATGAAGGAGTCTTCCAGGCTCAACGCTGCAGCTGAGGAGCTCAGAATGTGTCTGCAGAAGAGCTGCTTCAATTTTTTCACATTTCAGTATTAAAATGCTACAATACATTTTTTCAAGTTTCAATGTCTAAATATTATATTTTGTTGACAGTTGCTCATTTCTCCTTTGTAATACAATTCTTCACATCCGACTTCGCACTTGTTATGTTTCGCATTGAGCGGAGAAGCACTTTGGGGCCTGCTCATATATGAAGAATGAAAAACACGAGGATCAACTTTCACCATACATTAGAGTAAAAGTGAGATGATCTCAGCTACAATAAAGTCATCATCGCTGTGTTCACATTCTTCTCTTGTCAGACTGCAGAAACAAGAGACCGATTCAGTCCCATCGCTTCCTCTGCTCTCGATCTGAGACGTGTCAGATCTCATGAAGTTCTATACGTAAACTCCGATCGGTAACAGGGGGAGTGATCTTATTGTTGTCATCTCTCAGGTATGTATCTGCTGTCGGAACAGGTTTGTGTGCTCTACCCGGCTCTCTCTGCGTAGCTGCAGGAGATTAATGAGCTGTCAGCGGCGAGGGAGGCATTAAGAGACAGCCTTCCTCCGGTCAGAAGAGATCATTACTGCTGATCACTCCTGCATGTCTACCTGTCTGGCTGCCACTGGCTCGGCCTTATTAAAATAGCATTTCTCATCATTTATGATTATACATAACACAACTTCACAGATGGTTTTAGTTGAGCCTCAACGCAGGAGTACGAGTGACAAAACCTTGGAGGGGAACATGATCTTACACTGTTTATTTACGATGTGTAGAGATAGACAGAAATAGGATCAAAGATACAAAAATACAAACACTGCGATGATTTAAATATACTTTAAATTGACCTGAAGTAAAGAAATCTTGAAAGCAGTACTGTGAACCCAGACTTGGAGTTAAATGCAGGTTAGGTTAAGACAGAGCAGCACGATCTCACAGAATACAACCTCCCAACAGCACATTCAACGAAGTCTCACGGGCGTTTGTGAAACGGTTATTATATGATGCAATTAACTTTTTGTGTTCAGGGGAACTAATTGTGCAGGCTTTTTCATGATGCTCGATCGTAACAAAAGTTAGGTTTAGGAAAGCTGTCACCAACCTTTTAGGCAACAATACCACAAGAACACTTTTGGGACACGCAAATCAATGTTGTGGTAGAAAGTGCTGCACATGTTGGACCCATCAACCCCTCACCAGCTCTCACTGTTGCATAGTAACGTGGACGCATTAAAGTTGTGTGTCCACCACGTGAACACACAACGCTTCTCAGCGTTCCGCATCACGTGCTGTATATGATGTGATGCAGCCTGAGAGCTGGACCATCACTGATCCATACTGTATACTACACAGAGACAACACCGGCTGCAGACCAATCGGCTGCTTACTGAAACTGTCAAGTCATCCATCGTAAAAAATGGCCGAAGTTGGGAGTGAAAATCTGCGCGTCCTGCTTCTGAAGAGTTCTGGCCTTTTGTTAAACGCAGGTCAACGAATGTTTCATGAGAGCTTCATCGCTGTTCTAGATGGAGCTGCGGCTTTTACTTAAGTCTTTTCATGTCTTTCCTCTCTAACGGCAGCGTGTTTCCCGTTTTTCGCTCAGAAATGTGAACGTAACCAGTACAAGAGGTTGAGATGTGGGTGCTGCCGGTTATTCGTTTGTCAGGCCCGCACGTCTAAATGTGAAAGGATCAAAGCAGCGTTTGAAAACATGGGTTGAAAGTCAGTGTTTGTGAGTCTGTGTGTGTGTAATGCAAACATTGCTCCTCTCACGCGTGTGCTTCTTCTGTTCTTGTATCGGTGCGATGCGTCCACAGCACAGCAGCTCCACATTCAGCTCTTTGCAAAACTGGTTTTGGACGATTTTAAATAGCAGCAACTTTCCATATATTAGTCCACATGAATCATAGCATTGACGGACTCATGACGTCTCTTAATGTGGCTTCTTTAGAGCCGGTGCTCGGTGCACATACGCGCTATTACTTCAAGAGTGACGTACCTTTCATGTGCTGCAAACTTCCCCGGATTGATTTCCCTCATCTTTCATTTGGACTTTTATCAATTTGGATGTTGTTGAAAACTGTATGTGCGTTCTATGAATATGTATGTGCTCCAATTGAAACACTTCAATCGATTAAACGTATCCTCGCGCACGCTTCATACGACATCTTATGAAAAGTTTTTTGCTTATTTTTTCCTTCGAATGTGAGCTTGACTGAAGGACACTTTGCACTTTACAACTTCTGGTTTTTCAAGGACGAGAGTTGACAATCATGAGAGAGCTATGATGAAATCTTTGGTTATCAATCAAAAACTGTGTTGTTTTGTTTGTACTTTGAGACAAGCAATTTCCACAATGTGACTGCTGCCCACATATACAAATGATTTATTCAGTTGAACAGAAAAATCTTCCCGGTTACGTCTTGATATCAGGTATTGAATCTAAAATTCAAGATTTGCAACATTGCTAATATTTCTGGTAATACATGTGACCTCTATCATGAAGGTAAACGTATGAACATCTCCAGTGGCAGAAACAAGAGCATGGACCTCTTCTACGCCTTTCCTTGAATGGAACCACTGCGCTGGGCCTGGACAGGTTCAACGCTTTCTTTCATTTGTTTCTGCAAACATCCAAACATCCAAACTATTTTACAAGTTTACATCAACGTTTCACCAACAATAGTGTATTATTTTCACTTTACAGTCGTTTTTGGAACATTGCGTTCTGTATTCCACACACATCTTCTTAACAATAATCAAAATGACTTGTTCACTTGTTCCCACACAGTGAACTTCCTGTGGCTATGTTCTCATGCACATGTTCGTTTATCCATTGTAAGCGCGGTCAGCGCCCGTGCAGCAGGACTACTTGGTTAGGTTCAGGAGAAGATTGTGTTTTGGATTAAAATAACTATATATCTGACGTTACTTAATTTGAGATGATACGTAGAAGCAAATAAGTCAACGTGGACTTCTGGATTACACGGGACACGAGCAGCAGTTGTTCCCCTTTAAGTGGACGATTGCTTGCCAAACAGCACGTCAAGTCAAAATGTCAGAAATGCAGAAACGCAGAACCCTCACATACGTTATAAGATCCAGGAACACTCTCCTGTCCTCACTGTGCTCCTTCTCTGAGCTGACGGTGTTTCTGTTAACAGCAGGTCATCAGTTCAACACATGCCGCTGCGATCAGCAGCCAGCAGCATCCTGCATTATTAACTCTGTGGTCGGAAGTAATATGCCTCCTCGCCAGCAGCAGCATGACTGACTGGGAGATCCTGAGCTGCTGGAGCCATGTGCAAACATTGGCTCCTCTTAATTAAGGACGGCAACGAAAGTGCGGAGCAATTAGTCGCTGCGAGAGTCCGGGAGCAGCGAACACGCAGCTACACCTCCAGGCCGGCAAAGACGAGGAACATCTGAGGCTGCGGAGCTCCGGGAAGACTCATCTCCTCCGGCTCCACATCGATGTCTTCATCAACACTAATATATGCTTTCGGAACTAAAACCCTTCCCCTGCTTTTCTTGTTGTGGCAATTAAATGAGTCATGAAGATGAGCACAAGTTATACCCACAGTGAATCGTGTTATAGAGCATGAACGAGTGTCACGTTTATGAGCATCGTTCGTCTGCTGAGAACAAAAGGAACAGCAGCTCCATTGATTGCTGATGACCCGAAGGCTCTTGAGCAACCTCAGATCTTTGGAGTCGATAACAGCTCACCGGTGGAACCAGATATTACTGCTGCTTCTCCTGCCAACACACATTGAAATGGCTTCTTGAAATACTCCCAGAGAAATGAGTTGTTCACAGCCCAGAGACCCGGCTGTGTGTGGCTGACCGGCTGTGTGTGGCTGACCGGCTGTGTGTGGCTGTCAGGGTGTGTGTGGCTGTCAGGCTGTTGTCAGGGTGTGTGTGGCTGTCAGGGTGTGTGTGGCTGTCAGGGTGTGTGTGGCTGTCAGGCTGTGTGTGGCTGTCAGGCTGTGTGTGGCTGTCAGGCTGTGTGTGGCTGTCAGGCTGTTGTCTGGGTGTGTGTGGCTGTCAGGGTGTGTGTGGCTGTCAGGGTGTGTGTGGCTGTCAGACTGTGTGTGGCTGTCAGACTGTGTGTGGCTGTCAGGGTGTGTGTGGCTGTCAGACTGTGTGTGGCTGTCAGACTGTGTGTGGCTGTCAGACTGTGTGTGGCTGTCAGGCTGTTGTCTGGGTGTGTGTGGCTGTCAGGGTGTGTGTGGCTGTCAGGGTGTGTGTGGCTGTCAGACTGTGTGTGGCTGTCAGACTGTGTGTGGCTGTCAGGCTGTTGTCTGTAGGGTGTGTGTGGCTGTCAGGGCTGTGTGTGGCTGTCAGACTGTGTGTGGCTGTCAGGCTGTTGTCTGGGTGTGTGTGCATTAGTGGTGGCGACGAGCAGCTTCACTCCCCTTATATTGTCCGGGGTTTAAAAAGAGAAACAGCTTCTGCAGAAGGACTTGGCGCCCCAATTGCTTTTAAGCACGACAGGCTCGGACTTGCAAAATATGTAATTACTAATGTTGACTCTCTGAACAAGCAAGCAGTGTTTCAGTCTGATGTGCGTCTGATTAGTTCTCAAAGTGGCTGTTCAGGTGTTTGGCACACCAAGATTTACAGAAGCAATTAAATATCTGTGCTCTCTGATGGGATTCGCTCACCTGGAAGGCCCAAATACAACTGTCTGCACTCAAACCCCTTTAATGTGGTTGTGTAATAACGATGTTTTAGATTCTGGATTGATTATAAGAGCATTAGTGGATCAACTAAACTTCAGATTTCATTTTTCATTTTTGCTCTTTATAACACAACGGCCCAAAACATTTCCATTAGGAGCAACGTGCTGCAGCTAAACAATATTATAAACAAGCAACATGTTTATGTAGCAAAACCCTTTTCTGTTTACTCCGCTTATCGTCCCGCAGGTTTCGGGGTTTGTTTGTATTGACTTTGCATTGCTTCTGTATTTACAGCGTGTTTGCTGTTAACGCATTTATTTTAAATTTGCAGGACCTTTCTGTCGTCATATTTGTTTTGGATTCACGTGTTTTTGGCATCATTCCTGAAGCCGCAGCACGTTTCTCATGATAGGAATGTTTTAGACCGTTGTACTTTGCCCTTGTCGGCCGCTGTCGAATCACATTATAAGTCAGTTTAAACCAAAATGCTTTACAAGAAAAAAATGCTGAATATGCACATAATATAAATATATATTTTTAGACAACTCATAAAATTAAGAACATGACATGACATGTTTACACAAAAGGCTTTTTCTTAAACTGACAACGCAGAGGGTGTTATTTTGTTATTTTGCACCGACGATGTTGCATTATTAAGAGGAAACAAGAGTTTGTTTTAGCCATACCAGCTCTAGGGGGTGTGATTGACAGGGTTTGGTGGTAACCCAGGTGGTCATATATGGAACCATGTACAACACATAAATACATAAAGGGGCAATTACTCACCGAGTACTTCAGGTCCATGACCTCTGCCTCTCAAAACAAAAACAGTTTAACTTGATGGAGCAAAGATCAGAGAGCATTCAGTGCTTATTTTAAAAAGTCCAACTAAAGTCAACTAAGCTCAGGAGCCAGCGGACAGAGAGTCCTGAAAACACCGCTGAGCAGAGAAACCCCATCAGAGGCTGCCGCGCTTCACTGCTCTGTTAATTATTTCTCACTGCTGGTATGTCACACCTGCTGGGGAATGTCGGCACAGGCCCAGCAGCCAGCAGCGTGATTGATATCTGTGGTTATTCCACTCTGTCCCTTCGCCCAAAGGCGTGGCGGCACAATGAGCCTCTTCTTCTTCTGCCGTCTCCCACGCGTGTTGCTGTAATTCTTCCCCGCTCGTCCTCCTGGCACACCTTGAATGCTGGGAGGCAAGGCGGCTGTGTGTTAGAGTGTAAGTGTGCACAGGTAGGTATAGAGACGGGCTGTTCACACACACACACACACACACACACACACACACACACACACACACAGCTGCAGGTGACCCGGCTGACACAGGGTTATTGATTTTACCTCTTAAGTCCAGTCATGTATTGGAGGTGCAGGTGAAGAAGAAGAGACCGGTTAAACAACGATTTTTCATCATGTTCCTAATGTTGTGTGTTGTTTAAAGCCACAGCCATGTAGCCAATAACTGTATCTGAAAATGAATTTACTTGTATGCAAAGGAAACAGAAAACTGTGATAAAACCTCTGCATGTGATGATGAAGAACTTGTTCTTCGGCCTGAACACCGAACAACGGGAGAACTCTTGAGTTCTTTATTTCTTTGTTTCTCGATATCATTTACGCCCTTCGTGCAAGTATTGTCATAAGAAGTTTGGTAGAATTCAGGCAGACAATCAAACCCAGAAATCAAGTGTACAGAACAAAAGCAAAGTATGCTGTCATGTGTCAATGAAGTTTAAAAACCCATAATAATCTCCACTAGGTGTGTCTGCAACGACCACTGAAGATAATAAAACTCATGTGGTGCAGTAAAATCTATGAAATCAAGGCAAGAAGTTATTCTTCATACACACATTATTATGGCCTCTTGCTCCGTATGTGGAGGAGATTCAATGTCTGCCATTTATGTTTTTATATTTATTAATCTACACAAATCAGAGACTTCAGGTGTGAGCTTTTAAGAGATGAGAAGCAATGGTTTCGTGTTTTTAACCAGTACACACTCTTCTGAAGCGAATGAAACGAAATGAATTCTTACAGATCTTTACAACCAAAGAAATGCAGCGGAGAGCCGCGGCTGCATTAGCCGACTGAGCTCGCCTGCAATGCATCCTGGTACATGTCGGCACTAGATGCACCGCTCCATGAACGGGAGAATTCTACTCTCTCACTCAGTACAGCACACATCAACACCAACTAAACATCCACATAAGGTGTGAACGTTTCCCTTGAAGGTGGTGACATCACAATAAGAAGTGACATCACCACTCTGTTGCATTCTGCTGCTTTGCAATACAAACCGTACTCTTCTGCAGTCACTCCCAGCGCTGCTGATCTGTACTCCAGTAACCTGCGACCTCGTCGGCACATTAACCCACAGCATGCATGTTGTGAGGCGCTGAGGCCGCAGGTATCCTGAGCAGGTTAGACAAGCGCTGTTGTGACCACAAGGAGAATATCTGTCAAAGACAGCGCTCGGCTGCCACGGTGCTTTTGATCAGGGCTCGTTACTCCTACACAGCAGAGGCTGGTTGGACTGAGCAGGCAGCAGAGCTCCATGTCGTACCGAAGAAAACATCCAATACACCGTTGTTCTAATCTGCAAGTGTGGAAATGATGCACGATATGAATCTCTATCTACGGCAGCACCTCTGAACAAACTTCACAAAAAATAAGCAAAATGTTTATCCATAGATTTGAAAGTGATACATTGTTGGTAAATATGTGCATCGTCTGGCTGTGTGAACGTTAAATCTGAAAGATCAATGGATTGATTCAAATAAAAGATCAATCAACAATCAAATAAATGGTTGGTTGCAGGCTTCTGTCAGAGTTAGCACAGATTGGAATTGGGACACAGCTCACAGATGTGAATGTGCGTTCAGTGGATGAATATGAAGCAGGATGTTTCTGAAGAGGAGTGTGCATGCTCAGCACCGCCTGCCTGGACGAGTGATGGCTAAATAAAGGCACAGGAGAGGGAAACAGGTTAGAGATGGAGTGCAGCTTCAGAGTCAGAGCAGGGCCTATCTTTGAACAGCAGTAGTCGGTCGGTTCAGTAAATCCGCCAGGATTAGAACATAATACTTGTGGGCTTTAGAGGGGGACAGACTGACACTAACACCCCTCCCTCAAAGATCCTTTTCGTCTTAAGCGTTCAGGGTGGACAGAGCGCCGTTAGCAGGCCTGCTCCGAGTGCTTAGCAGAGCAGTTGTGAAAACACACGGGCCCCGGCGCCACGGCACTGTTTTCCTTTTTTTACCAAACCCCAAAAGGTCTGGCTGAGACCGAGGGGCTCGGAGGAGGCAGTGGTGGGGAAGGCGAGAGTGAAGAAGAGGGGCGAGGAAATTGAGGAAGATTATTGTTCGAGGCTTTAATCTGGTTTCTGTGGCGAGGCTCAGCGCCTGTAAAGGGGGAAGGTCTGGAGTCAAGTAATACTCGGTCCGTCTGGAGTGTGGAACTCCTGTCAAAACAAGCTATCGTGAGAATGCGAGGTCCGGCTACTTGAGGGCACGAGGGAGGAAAACAATGCAACCCACAAACCAGCAGCCCGATACTCCAGAATGGTCCTATTTATCCAGATATGATAAATATACATTGGTGGGGGGAATGTATATTTGAGAAAACGTTTCTCTTGTTTCTCATGAAATAACATACTTCAATTTAACAAACGTGTACTTAATTGTCACGTGATTTTCATGCAGATCCATATCTGGATGCTGGAGCTAGGGTTGCTAATCTTGAGAAAACAAACCCAGCCCAGCGTTACCAACTCTTCTCCAGTGAAAGTAGCACGAGCTCCAAAAGTCTCTAAATCCAGCAGAAAGAAAGATCAGCGAACACGGCTATCGTTAGTACTCACAGCTGTTAAGCCACAGAACATAATAATAATATTAATTTATTGCTGTCAGGATTAAATGACAATTTCAACACAAATATCAAACATATTTCTGAAGGAAATTGACAGCGCGCTTAAAAAACATTTTTCGAAACATTATCTGTCATTGAAGAAGCAAGAATGGAGGATTGTGCAGCCTTGGTGGATGTATGTGCTCTCAGGTGTGTGTGTGTGTGTGTGTGTGTGTGACTGAGATTGTCAACTATGTACAGGCTTCTGTTGGTGTTACCAGCTGTTTATATTATTATAACCTAACAGAGAGAAACAGGAGGCTTTTGTATCAGAATGTGTTCTGTATCTAAAGCACTCTCCAGCTCGAGTCCAGCGCTGAAGTGCTCTCAGCGCTCTTTCTATTACTGTGGTTTATTTGCGGTCTTCTATTTTGGATGCGACCTATTTAAGAGTGCTGTGTGTGTTCATGCAGTCCTCCTGCCCCACAGAAACACTCAGGTTACTATGCTACGGTAATTACGCTCCCTGCTTTTAGCTGTCATAACACTAAATGTTTGGGCTCAGAGAACAGCCGCACAAAACCGCTCACCAGACATAGTAACCCGCGTTTCACTGCAGCGGCCGGCTGGGCTGCAATATAGCGTCGCTGACAGCGGGAGGGAGCATGAAAGTGGGCGAAGGTCCACTCATGCCTGACAATAAATATATATATCTAGAGGGAGAGAGGGAGAGGAGACGGGGTGGACTGACTGACTTTCAACTCGGACTCAAAGAATGCTTTTGAACGTTGTTTATGACTTTTCTAGATTTTGAGCAGCAGACAGGCAGGAAACAGAAAGGCAGTCCGACACAAAGCAGAGAAGGACCAGCAGACGCTCAACCTGAAGGAGACAGAGGAGGACAGATGGAGACGCACCCGTCCACCAGCTTCTGCTGATTCCTCCTCATATCCAGGCCATCAAGCAGGTCCGCTGAGGTGTTATTACTTCATCCAACCAGACGGCTGTTTACCAATGATGGATGAGCCTCGGGACGCGTTGGTTCTGACCCACTTTTGAATCAGCGTTAGTGTCTCGCCTGTGCACGAATACATCTTTCAATAAACCACAACAACGTCAATGCAGTGAGTTCCTTTACTTTGTGGAAAAATAGAATTTCTACTTCGCTGAAAAGAGAGGCGGGTTCAGACACTTTGAGATCCGAGGGTAGCATCTCGAGTCACTCTGAACATGATGACATACTTAATACATGATGACAGCAGGTCATGTCATCCTCCAGAATGTACCAATGTGTACAATTTCCAGGCACACGACCTCTCATGGTTGTGTGTATAATGACCCAGGACAGCAGTGTTTGTGTCCCATGGGAAACCAGAAGTGACTTGACTTAAGTTACGTCATTTTACATAGTTACATATTTACTATGTTGCGTAGCCTTACCTATGTCACAAACGTACGTATTTTAACTTGAACCACAACCTTTTGCTGAACTTTATTGCTTAAACCTTAACTTAACCAAGTTCTATTGCTTAAACCTTAACCTAACCAAGTTGTTCTATTACTTAAACCTTAACCTAACCAAGTTGTTCGATTACTTAAACCTTAACCTAACCAAGTTGTTCTATTGCTTAATCCTTAACCTAACCAAGTTGTTCTATTACTTAAACCTTAACCTAACCAAGTTGTTCTATTACTTAAACCTTAACCTAACCAAGTTGTTCTATTGCTTAATCCTTAACCTAACCAAGTTGTTCTATTGCTTAATCCTTAACCTAACCAAGTTGTTCTATTACTTAAACCTTAACCTAACCAAGTTGTTCTATTGCTTAATCCTTAACCTAACCAAGTTGTTCTATTGCTTAAACCATAACCTAACAAAGTTGTTCTATTACTTAAACCTTAACCTAACCAAGTTGTTCTATTCCTTAAACCTTAACCTAACCAAGTTGTTCTATTGCTTAAACCTTAACCTAACCAAGTTGTTCTATTGCTTAAACCTTAACCTAACCAAGTTGTTCTATTCCTTAAACCATAACCTAACCAAGTTGTTCTTTTGCTTAAACCTTAACCTAACCAAGTTGTTCTATTACTTAAACCTTAACCTAACCAAGTTGTTCTATTGCTTAAACCTTAACCTAACCAAGTTGTTCTATTGCTTAAACCTTAACCTAACCAAGTTGTTCTATTCCCTCAACCAAGTAGTTTCTGTGAGATAATCTTATTTTGAAATGATGTTTCGATATTGTCGCGTGTAACACTGAGGCTGGAGGGGAACCTCTCATAGTTTGACGCATAGGGCCACTACAGTACCGGTTTGCTTCTACGTTATCGTGTTAGGATCTCCTACATTCCATATGTTTGTTTTGCTGCGGTGCGTTAAAACGTTAATTCAACATTGATTTAATAGCTCGCATCAGCTGGAAGCAGCTGTTTTTGTGAGCATGATGATTCAGTGATCAACAGAAACGTGGAGTGCATCTCGACACTAAGGCCTCTACTGCAGTCGACGCCACACACTCTTTATCTTTCTAAGTGCGTTAAAGCACAATACCCCCATTCAAGGACTACCCTCTGCTGTTTCCAAGGTAACCACCAACTGCTGTCCCAGTGACCTCATCGACGATGCAACATAAACACCGTACATGTTTCTTTTATTTCCAATTAAGGTAACCCGCCATCGTTAATCACACCATTACCCCCGTGACTGCTGAGAGTCTGAGAGATTGATTTTGAGTATTATCATCATGATTGCTTTAATGAGACACTTTCTATAATGAACTGTTGAAGCTCTCTGGAATTATCTCTCTCATCATTTTAATGCTTTGTTTTGCTGATTTAGCACTATTGTTTAAACAATTGTTCCAATAAAGCATTTATGTATCTGGGCCTGATCGCACACTGGAAGGAGTGCAAAAACGCTTTCATGCTCCACATGTTTGCACTCATGCGGGGAAATGTCGACGACACAAGTCAGGTCATTTGATCCACGAGTTGGGAAGTTATTTCTGTCCCTATCCATTCCGCAAACTTTCTTTGTTTGTTGTGCAGTGACTGGAGTGCACGTTGAGTGGGTGTTTTGAAGGTAGCAGCTCGTCCTCCGAGGCAGTCAGACAGGTATTCAACTCACACAAGAATCTAAAGACTGTCACATATCCGGTCCGAGTGCAGAGCTGTTATCCACCTCCGCTCAACACCACATATCTAGGATTCCTCACTCTGCTGCCTCTGAGGTCTGATAGAAACCTCACAAGTGAGCAGGAATGAAGGTGAAGTGAAGCATTGTGTAACAGACACTTGTCTGTGAAGCTTGTATGTCTTCAGCGTTATCAGTGGTGTTCACTGCCATTCTAATGCTTCACATGGGCCAAGATGCATCTAGCATGTTGTGAAGGTAAAACTCAATGTTGTGGATTGAAACAAAACGAATTGGTTAGGTTTAGGAAAAGATCATGGTTTGGGTTCAGAACTTACGTACTTTAACGTGCTTTTGTTTTCACATGGGACACACACAGCGGTCTGCTGGGTGAAGGTCCTGTTCGTTTGACCACGCATGACTTGGTGACTATATATCCTCAGTCATCTGACTTCCTCTTTTGCTCCCGTCTAAAGTACTACGGCCACCAGAGTTCTTCTTGTATTCGTATTGCCGATCAACTGTGTGAATAGACGACAATGACCATCTGGACCCACTAGGTGTAGCAGGCCCCTCCTAGCCCATAACTGCTGATGACACCGAATCAATCGGCTGGTAACATTCACAGCATGTGATGTTTACATCCACCCGATACTCTGCTCTAAGGAAATTCTCAGTTTTCAGAAAGTGCACTCGCTCTTCACCCCCTTGCTCCCCAAAATTCAACTATTTGCTGTCCCACTTAAAACATCCTATCGAGAGGTTTTGCTTCATGTAAACGAGGGATATGTGGGCGGGTTTGGTTTTAGGACTACATGGTTATGTGTAGGCAGCAGAAGTACTATTGCATGTCTGCTCATTCTGGGAGAGGGATCCCTCTTAGTTCCTCTCCCTGAGGTTTCCTTCTCTTTCATTCCTGTTTAAGTTTCTTGGGGGGGGGGGGGGGGGGAGTTTTTTCTTAGCTAACGCGAGGGTCAGAGGACTGGAGAATGTCGTATGTTGTACAGATTGTGAAGACCAATTTGTGATTTGTAATATTGGGCTAATGGAATAAAATGTAATTGATTTAATTTAGGCTAAAGATTGTGGTTTGTTTGATTTGTTACGGGACAATACTTATGTAATGGAAGTTACGTAAACATATAACAAGTCAACACTGAGATGGTTCCACACGGGACATGTTCAATGATCTCCTGGGTAAAAGTCCTCCCTCCCTGCACGGACGTCTTCTCTCTTAACACAATGTCAGTCGCTCTGACCGTGTTATACTGACAGGGATGGATTTACATTGGAGTCAGTTGAAGCCTGGTGAGAGAAGGGGATCGCTTCACAAGGCATTATGGGATTCCAGGCGATGCTGGACATCTGGAAGACCCGTAGTGGTTTGCCAAAAAACGGTCAAAGAAAAGGTTATGCAGTGGTGGGTCAGCAAGTCTAGTCTTTAGCATAAATGTCATTGTATGAGGAGATTATTATTTCAGTTCTGTATCCTCGCCTCAAGTACAAGTTGGTTTCTGGACATTTCCTGTGTGAAATATCATATTACATACCTTTAATGAGCCCAGATTCATTCAACTCAGGATGTATTTGAAAAAATATTTATCAAAATACAGCCGACATCTGCAAATGATGAGGTAATACCAGTGAGTGGTAAGTCAGAGGCCCAGGTGAGTAACGGAGTAACTCGACTTGCAGATTTTGAAAAACAACAACAATCAAAAAAAACTGATAGTTTTGAGTTCTGGTCACTTTTCACCTTCTAATCAACAGATATCCAAACATACACAGTGGTGCGGTATTAAACAGCTACGTCATGCACGTCAGAGCGACCGTTCCAGTTGCATATTTTCAAAGTCAATTCCTGTAAACAATCCGAGATGTTTTCCATCGACCCAAACCCTGCAGGGCTTTAATACAACCACCGAATGTCAAGGTGTAAAGGTTCCCCGACAACAACCTGTCCGCACATATCACAACTGAAGCCCTGCTGCTTTTCATCTTCATCTGCAACATGCATAATGTATCACATTGATTTCCATTGGGCTTTGAAGGTTGTACATAAAAGGTTATATGTTACATAAATCCAGCACTGAAACTGGTTTATGGGGGAATTTGTCTCTTTATTGGTCCCTGCTGCTATCATCATTACAGTGCACCATCATTACTGGGGTGCGGGACGTGAATCTTCACAGGTGGTCCCTGCTGGCCTTATTTACTCAATTGGGTGTCCTTATTGTGATGAAAACGCAAAAATGTACTTGTCGGAGGTATTTGCAGGGATATAACAGGTATCGTGACGATGTCAAAGCTTCACCGTAATAACAGCAGAATAAGGTGGTGAAATACTAAGAATTAAGGTTGCATTTTGATCTCTTTTTGTCTTTGAGTGTGAGGTCATGAATAGACAAACTAAGCAATTCACAGTTTATATCTCACTCAAGAATAAATGTGTGGATTATGACTGAGGATTGTGTGTGTACTAGTGTAGTTGTGGCTTTCACAACCTGATCGATTGCTTCGCTCCCAGTATTGCTGCTTGCGGCGTTGTCGAGGGGCGGTGCCTATTCGGAGCCTTTATGAGTGGACCGATTGTTTGGCCCCTGGAAGTGCTGCTTGCGTTGTCGAGAATGGCTCATCGCTCATTGACTCCTGCGAAGTAAATAATGGTTTGGTTGTAATGTTAATACATCCAGCAGCAAATGTGAACTGCAGTCAATAAAGACATGCTCCACTTTATGGGCCAGATGTAGCAAAACTCTCTGAAACATCAAAAATCGGAGAACCTCTACCAGCATGGTCGAGAGATGTTCTGGACCAAATGTAGTGACGATTGCGCAAAATTTGTAGGAGAAGTAGCGGGGAAAAAAACGATTAGGACGCTACTTAAAATGGCGGGAAACAATTTAGGCGCAAATAAATTTCTTATTTAAACTTACAGTTCAAACATTTCAGCCCAAACTGTATAGTTTGTTGTTATAGTGCCACCATCTGGCCAAATTGCATCACAACTTAACAAAGCACTACCTGGGGTCCCCAGCAATACACCGGCCAAGTGTGAGGGAGATGGTTCCTATGGTAACTGACGCTAGCTAGCTTAGCAACAACTTTACTGACAGTAATGTTAGCCAGCGCTGTTGAACTGTCGTTTGTGTTCATATCCTGGAGTATGAAACACGAGTTTGTGTCATAGAACATGTGTCAGTTTGATTATACGTGAGTCAATAACGTGGCGCTAACGTAGCAGCTAGGTGGCTCACGCCGACAAGCTGCGGCCGCGCTTGGCTCGTGATTAGCTCGGGCGGGTGTGTGGGCGGAGCCTCGACACTGTGGCTCCAGCCCCATGATCACGACTGTCAGACTCTCCAAATGAAGTTAGGAGCGCAAGATGGCAGCGCCCGTCTCCGGGATATTTGAGCATCGCTTTTGTACAGTGACAGGAAGTGGAGACGCGTCGTCCATTCATGTATACACTCTCTGGTACAAACAATTAGCAGAAAGAACATTTTTAAGTATGTGCACTGCCAATGCAAATATAGGAAAAAGGCTTGAATTGAACTGCAATCAGTGTTTTCCTCTCAGCAACGTCTTTGAATAATTTATCAAGTTGATGCATAAAAGCTGGATTTCTTTGTTTTGTTTTTGCCGTCAGTGTGTTATAATATTCAGTAGTTCAGGCTGCTGCCAAAGGAATGAGATAAGCATCCAGAAATGCTAAGAAATTGATATTCTCGTGGAAGTAGTGACACACAATAGTCTTTATTTATTCAAATTAATACATTTTATACTTTTTTCTAACACCAATTTAAAAAGAACATTGCTTGTGTGAGCTCCTTGTGTCTGTACGTATCTGAGACTTTCCAAAAGTGAGACCTTACAGCACCTCCCGCTATGTTTGATTGACATGTGAATAAAGCAGCACAGAGATTAGCTCTTAGCAACAACGATGGAGACACAAAACAAAACAAGAATAAAACACTGCGCTACCTGAAAATGAAATCTGTGTGGTTGTGGCATTATTAATACATTACCAACATTACATATGCATGCATTCACGTTGTGATGAGTAGTAAGGGCCACTTAGAAGCGTATTCACATGTTTTATCATGTGTTGTGTGCCAGAATAAAGAGGCTTCATTGTTGCTCTAATAAACCCAGTTTGGAAATATTTTATTCACCTTTTGAAGACAGGTTTGACGAAAGCTTCAGACGGTTCTGGTCTGAGTTGGATCTTCTCCAAGTAACACTGGTAGTCCAGCGCTGCACACACTTTCCCACAAGTTAGCCCATGAAGTGGAGAATGTGCCTAATCCCGTGCAGAGTTATGACATATGGTCAGTGGCTTAAGTGATCTGGGGCCATCTTAAGATTTAGGTGGAATGCTATTCCCAAAGGGGAGAGAGAAGGTAAATAAAGGAGACAATGCTCAGCAGATATGGGAAGATATTGACACCACTGACCTCAGAGCTTAACTGATTAAAGGCGGTAACATCTCACAGCTGTCTACTCAACAACTTTTAAAAATGTGTCTTCTATTCCAAAATGATATGCACATATTTTGAAGGGAAATGTATCATGCAATCACTAAAATAAAGTGTCATTGTTACTTGTAATGCTCCATATGTTAAAGTTGCTGTAGCTTGTTTTATAGTGGTAGACATCAGTGTTGATGAAGCCCCCGGCACAGAGAAGAGGGCCCCTTTCCGACAGATATGGAGCTGATGGGGAGAGCTAGCGACGGACTTGGCCACGTTGTTTTGTTTTTACCTCATATGTCGTAAGATCCGGTGTCATTTTGCATCAAAACTCATCACAAGTAGAAATAAAAAGTCTGAAAGACCTCCGGGTTGTGACTTGTACTTTACTGTAAACAGCACTTCCAGGGCAACTCTCTTCAGATGGACCCCACCAGTATGGTAATCCAAATAATTCTCACCATAACTGGTTTTCAGAGAGTGGGACTTACTGAAAGAGAACCGACGTTGTGTATCGCACGTGTTTCTCTCTTGACCCTCACAGCCCACATGATCACTGATCAATACAGATCAATGCTGCTCAGTAAATCCTCTGCTTGTTTTGGCTTGAGGAGAGGACTCTGGAGGGCGAAGTACACTCACAGACGAAACGTGGAAGTGGGACTGAAAAACAAAATGGATTAAATACTTACAATCCAGCAGTGTTTTAAAAACAAGAAGTCTGGCACATCTTTCAATGCAGCTGATGGCCAAAACCACTGGTAAAAAAAAACTTCAATGCATTTATTTTCTCTTGCTGCTATTGGCTTAATAGATGAATAAGGCTACCTTTACATCATGTGATGCTTGTTTTTTTGGGTAGACGTGACACAAATGTAGTTATGTTTTGAAGTGATCTCGTCTCTGTGCAGTTAACTTAACGCCGTACTTCTCAGACTGGAAGCACAGTGATGGGCCTCTGTGGTGCCCGAGCAGAGCTTGACTAACAATTTCATCACCTGAATGAAGAGAAATGACTAACAGGGTCTAAAACAGCCTGCAGCGTTGCCACCTTCAACTCCTCCAGAGCTCCGTTGTGTGCAAGCTGCAGATGTGACAAAAGAACCGTCGGGGGAAATTTGGGCTCTGAACCCTCCAAAGCAGCAGAATCTCCGCTGCACTGCGGTTGTAAAAGAGACGTCTCTAATTGACAGCTCGCTCCTCCTCGACGTCTCTGACGGCGTCGTGTCGAGGGGTCACTTCTCCGTTACGCCTGTTTTCTCTGCTGGACTGGGACTGATAACAAACCCCCTCTTTAAAACACTCCACACATGCTCACACACACACACACACACACACCTCCACATAAACATACACTTGGTTTCACTTGCCTGCACACAGCATGATGCACAGGCACCCAAACACCCACATGTAACCTCGCGTACGCTTGCATGCATCATATTGAGCAAGAAGCACGTGCACACACATGTACACGCCTGCACACTTACACTTTCTATCTTTCTCGCACACACACACACACACACACACACACACACTAGGTGGGAGGGAGGAGTCAGCGCTAAAAGACTTGTAATTTGTGTTTTGCCAACAAAGGCTGGCTAATCCTGCAGGGGTCTTTGTCGCAGCTGCTATTGTGTGTTTGTGTGGTGTGTGTGCACGTGAGGGAGAGAGAGAAAGAGAGACGGGGTGAGGGAGAGGGATGGGTGAGAAATGAACATGTGAGGGAGAGAGAGAACACAAGGGAGAGAGTGTGAGGAAGAAGAAGAAAAACAGAGCTTGATTGCTTGAGTTTTTTGTGTGTTTTTTTAATCTGTGTGAGTGTGTGTGTCACTCTTTGTTCCAGCTGTGTGTGCATATCTGTGGGGGGTGGGAGTGTGTATTCGTCGCCTCCCCCTCCTGCGGTTTTCTGCATGACAGAGCTCATTCTAGGCCGGTCTCCTTCTCTTCCCATGGCCGCTGCTCCTCGGCCGGGCTCAGACCTCTGCTCCTCAGGCGGCCCGTGGTGCCGAGGGGTCGCGGGGGTCACGGGGGAACGGGAGGGGAGGGCCGCGACGCTTGTTGGAGTCATTTAGCCTAAGACGGAGATGATCTCTCTGATATCTACCGGGGGGCCTCGGCCGAGTCTAAATAAAGTCACCAACGTGTGACAGGTGGAAAGAGAGCGAGCTAATAGCTTTGGAGCGGCGAGGGGCTTTTCTCCTCCACCCTCCCACCTACTCCGTCCCATTCACACACTAAAAGAAACTACTGAATCAAACTTACCTTCCAGTGACCAACAGAGAGGCAACCCAGCGGGAGGCTAATCAGAATTAGGCAAATTCATCGGCGATCACAAAGTGTCTCCAAAGGGGAAAAGCAGGTATCACAGGGCATGTTTGCCTTTTATTCTCAGCTCCAGAAAGTTTCTGTGTGTTTTTGTAAGAATTTGCTGACGGGCCTCGGTGTTCGATCCAGTGCGCCTCGGGGAGGCATCTGACACATTTTGTTCTTTTCAGCGAGCGCCGCAGCGGAGTGGTGCTGAGCTGCTTCTGGCAAATTCCCTCCGCCTGGGAGCAGAGATCACAATCTGCATGTGGAGCTCGGTGTTTGTGCGCTGAAAGCATGTGACGGAGCACGCAGGTGCAGCTGTGGGCATGTGCGAGCAAACAGATGTGCAATAATAGGATTTCAACACTGTATTCATGCGTCGGCGTAGATAACACTTCATCACTTAGCTCTGTTGCTCAAGATGGTCTAGTTGTTAAAAACATTGCATGATATGTGTTTTTATTTCTTGGTTGGACTTACAATTTCTTTTTAGTATGTGTGCACATGGAAGAACTTTTTTCTTCAAGTTCTACACCGAGAGGTCGGGATAGATGTGTCAGACTTTCACCCAGGAGACCACTGTTTGTGTCCTGTGCTAAACCAAAAGTAATGTACTTATTTTAACTCAAAACATGATATTTTACTAAACCTAATCAAGTAGTTTGTTGCCTAAACCGAGACATAAGTGAGAATGGATTTTTCAAAATGGCAAAAGTGCCACAAGCAATTAAAACACTATAACGTTGATCTGAACTTATTTAGAACTGTTTATATGAAACGTAATTCATCCGTACAATGCCAACATTGTATTCTTGCGAATGGAATGATAAAAACATAGATGTAAAAAAACCGGATGAGAAGTGTCTCGTTTCTTGGTCGAACTCTGATGCAGAACATTTTCAAACTTAAACTGGGCTTGAACCGATGACCTCTCGGATACCAATATTACTATTATTACTATTCAATAAGCTGAGCTTCGTGGCCTCCATGAACTACATCTGTTGCGTAACATCTCATCTCTCAGGGACAACTTGTCTCATCGTAAAGCACCGCATCCACCTGCAACACACAGCCAGCTCCCGCCATGCTCTCCCGGGCCTTTATGTGACAGATCACGGCCAGCTGAAGCGGAGCGATGATTGATGAACGCTGCGACATACCTGCCGTCTGCCAACAACACTCCCTCACAGGCCCGTTCACTGCTGCGGGCAGGAACGCAGGTGAAACCTCCTCTCAGCACTTCTGTCAACAAGGCTGTATGGTCTTCACACAAGCTCTGGTTTCATGGCTGCCTTTCTCTTGTTTACACATCAATGACAGCACACGATCCGTCTGTGTCTGTTTGAACGGATACCAACAAAACCGACACAGAAAGTATTATTGTCACAAAAATGATTGCAGTTCAGTTTAGACCGGATTGCCATCTTGTCCAACCCAGCCTTTCATTTCAACATTTCTATATCGATGTATATCAAGTTAACAGCTTGTAACTGCTCATGGCGCTTTTGCCGTTTCAAGGATGCATTCTCTAGTACGTTGAGGTTCAGGCAACACAACTACTTGGTTAGGTTTAGTAAGAGATTATGTTTTAAATGACTCTTGGTTTCACAGGAGACCCGGACAGCGGTCCCCTGGGTGAAGGTCTGACCCATGCATCCATCCATCCCGACCTTCTCTCTGTGCAGAGTTTGACTAAACGTATTTGAGATACAAAAAAATGAAATAGTCCTGTGTTTGATCCATCCATCGACCCGACTTATGTGGACTTCGATTAAACAAATCACGTCAAATACAAACGTAATCCAGGAGAAAATACGATCATTGGAAACGTAATTGAGTTTTAGGAGACCAGGCTGAGATTATGAAAAGATGGTGGTCATGTTTAAAATGTGATTTAAGTTACGAATGTATAATAATACCCGTCAGCACTGGCTTTTGGTTTGACAAGGGACACGAACAGCTGACTCCCGGGTGAAAGTCCTATGTTTGTTGGCCGATCCACCCCAACCACCTCCGGAAGTGGACCGATTCAAAATGTGTACGCCAAAAACAAATGTGATCGGGGAGAAAATATTGATATTTTTGTTGGGGTCTTCGTTCGAATGACCCTTCTTCTTCACCTTCTTCTTCACCGTCGGATGTTTGTTTTCTTCCCGCTTTGAAATATCACCAACACGCAGACTCGCTTGCCGTGAATCCTCCAAACATCGAGCAGCTCTGTTCACACATGGCCTCAATTGGACTTTACAAAGACTTTGTAGGTAGCTGGCAGGGTAAATCCGCTCCGAATGATTCGGACATTTCCGTTCTTACATGCAGCTTGTCTGGCTAATGTCGAGATAACTTCCATTTTTCCATGCATGTATGAAGAGGGCTTGAAAACCAACTTTTCAGACGATGTCCTACCTCCTTTTGCTTCTCAAGCTTATATTCACCTGCATTGCTCAGCTCGGGTTCAGAGGTTAAAACAACCAGTAGCATGGAAACAGTTGACACAACGCATATTCGGTCACAGTTCCTGTGTTTCATTCGGTGTTCAAACAGTGATTAAAGAATTAGCGACGAGCAAACCACTTGTCATGCACACCTGTTTGGACAGCGATGACGCGAGGAGGCCAAGTGTCTCTTCACAGCAGGTGAGATAACATTTACTTTGATTGGCAGATTGTAAATCACTTCTAGCTGAAGTCATCGAGTGCCGCTTTCACCCAGACTTTAGGAACTGGTCTGACCGGTCGTGTGAGTTTCACCCTCTCCTCCAGCTTAACCTCTCCTCCCACGCTGCTGCGCTCGCAATCCGGAGGACGAGCCCGGACGTTCTGTGCGGGGGAAAAAAAACGAGAAACCCGGGCAGAGATCCGCCTCTCCTCCTCCCCCGCAGTCATTAAAACAGCCACATACAGCAGAGACAGAAAGAGAGAGAACATCTCCCTCTTGTCAGATGAAGGCAACACTTTCTCTGATGTGTTCATGTGTGAAGACCTGGCTGTAGCAGCCCCATCAGCCCCACTGAATCATGGGAGAAAGCGGCACCACTGTATTCACCTGTTCAGACAGTGTCATTTTCATTTAAACCACCTTCTCCCATCGCCACACACACAATGCGCGCCCATCCCCCGCCTTGTTCCATCACCTCTGCGCTGCGTTGGTGCAGCTGTGTCGACGCGTTGGCTCTGACCAGCACACACACACACACACACACACACACACACACACATGCCGATGCATATTCTCCTGCTCTCTGAAACCCATCTCTTCTCTTGGCTGCATCTCTCTTTCAAGCCCTCAGTTAGCAGCGGCTTTTTGATGTTGGTAAGAAACTGAAGCAGTGGTTATGAAAAAAACAGCAGACTAAAAATAGCTTTGGATGAGAAGCGGGCAGAAAATAGCCTTTCATCTGTCTTTGCGGCACGCCTTCTTTTGCTCTCTTCTTCCTTGACAGAGTCAGATCAGGAAATCCTGGAATAAAAACATGCATGACAGCTGATTATCCGTAAAGGCTCGAATAAGGGACAGGTCAGGTGTTGCAGTCGGGCAGAATTTCTGACCCTTGACCCTTTTTAAGCCAGATGTTTCTCCTTCTCTTCTGTTTTATCCGTCATTCTAAATAGAAAGTATACAAACCTTATGGTACATTAGCTCTTTTTTTATAGCTTCTGTCTGTTCAGATTACTCCACATGTTGAACCTTTAAGGTTCTAAACTATTTTGAAAGCATAGTTGTGAAGCTAGAAAATAATTCTTAAAAAATGCAATTTCCACACTGCTGGTGTGGAAATGGTCTCTGTGTGGGTTCCTCCTTCTATTATGTATTATTTCTGAACGTTGGCAGCAGCTAAAAGCCCTCGACTCTTTGACTGACAACAAACCAAACGCAGTTATATGAATAATACACCAAACAAGCCAATCAACCAGAGGTGGCATCACCAAGCTGCTGATGTGTTTCCAGAATCAGTTTTTTTAACTTCACGATGTTTCCAGATGAGATCAATCAAACGCATCTTTCTCTTTAACTTTAATCTTCCTCCGTTTCTCCGTCACTGTATCAGCAGTGGCCTCAGGTGAACGCTCTAAGACGTGTGATCAGAGCGCCGGCAAGATAAACCTGAGACGCTGTGATAGCGTAAGACTGGCTCAGAGAGCAGCAGCTGACCCAGAGCAGGAGGGACAGCTGAGCTTGTGTAACCTCAACAGAGGAGCTGCACACCGTGCTGGCTGTGTGCCGGCTCACCGCTGTGTTCAATGTAGGTTTGTGGAGTGGAATGTATAGTCTGCTGTCTGCTGTGTGTCTTGGACTGGACTGGACATGAAGTCCTGCTGCCGTCTGCCCCACAGTGATGGAAGGAAAACTCAAATGATTCACTTCAGTAAAAGTCTCATTAACACACGTTAATACTCCAGTACAAGATACAAGATGTATCTAAAACTGTGCATCTTGGATGAAAAT
Organism: Ophthalmolycus amberensis; assembly: GCA_024529925.1. Taxonomy (NCBI): domain Eukaryota; kingdom Metazoa; phylum Chordata; class Actinopteri; order Perciformes; family Zoarcidae; genus Ophthalmolycus; species Ophthalmolycus amberensis. Next base: position 404,718 of record JAFEUB010001450.1, on the reverse strand, counting down.
GACCAAATATCTCTGGTTTTAATGCTTTCAGATTACTAGGAAAGAAGAAAGGATGGATGTGAAGAAGGAAAGAAAGTCAATGAAACAAGGGGACATAAGGAAGGAAGGATGGAAGGGAACATGGAAAGAAAGGAAGAAAGAAAATGAAAGGAGGGAATATGAGGAAGGAAGGATGGAAGGAAAGAAGGAAACTTGGTAAGAAAATGAAGAATGAGAGGAAGGAAGGAAGGAAGCATTGAAGGAACGAAAGAAACTAGGAAATACTAGAAAGACAGTGAAAGAAGGGGATATAAGGAAGAAAGGACGAAAGGAAAGAAGGAAACAAAGAAGGGAAGTAAAGCAATAATAGAAGAAGGGGGATAGTAAAGAAGGAAGCTATGAAAGAAAGAACTATTATGAGCTCATATGAATGTGTTAGTTCACTGCACTTAACAAGTGGAATGAGTGTGAGTGTGATTTGAAGTGACTCAGGTAGTTTAACTCTCATTAGCTCCATTTGCTCTTCTTGTTGTGATCGAGTCTGAACCGACTGTGTGAGAGTCGAGGAAGAGAAAAGACAAATGAAAGCAACATGTATCTCTAATCCAGCACAGGTCCGTGTCTCCAGCACCTCCACCTTGATTCAATAAAGTTCAATAGAGCTTCTTTTTCTATTTTCACGCTGTCTGGCTGGCAGCGAGGCAGCCGGCCAACTCTCGCTGCCTCACAACAGCTGATACGCAGCCGGCTGAGATCCGCTCGACCCCGCTGCTTCCTGCCAAGCACTCGCAGCTGCCTATTTAACCAAGATATCACTTGGCGTTCAGGTCTAACGATTAGATAACGCTGCTGTTTGATCAGACTGAAGTGTTTGAGCCTGTGCTGGAATTGAAAAAAGAATCAGAAGAGAAATACACCCGGAAACGTTTCCTCTTTTATCTGATTCTGCTTTCTTTCTCTTTCTGTTTCTCATTTATACAAATGTTTCTTTTTCCCGCTGCCGTGCAAACAGACGGAACCTCGTGCTCCATCTCGAAGCCAGACGTTTAGCTCGCTCTCACGGCCTCACACGGAGTTGTTGCCTCTTGTTTGAGTGTTGTCTGAGAGTTCAGTTTGAATATGAATGGATGTGTGTGGCGTACTGCTTCTGTTGTGTATCCGCTGTAAACAGCAGCTTTTCTCTGGTGAGGACAGGCGGCTCGGTAGAAAACAAGAAAGCTGCCTTTTCACTCTCGGCCGTTGTTTCTTTGGGTGTGTGAGTGCAAATGCAAACACAGCTGAGGGCTTGTTTTGTTTGCTCTGTTGACTCACACTTTTACACCTCAGCTCATAATCAGAGCAGAAAGGAGGTGAAGCTGGAGATGGAGAGGGACGGAGTGTGCCAAGGCCCCGGACGTATAGAACAAGCAGCCTCTGTGGACAAGATCGCACCGCTTTTGTGCCAAACTAGCTTTGAAGAGCGGCAAATAATCTCCAACGAACTTCTTTTAATTTACTCGGAGGGCCACATCAGTGGGTTTTCATACTGCGTCAGGCGGATTCGATTCAATTCAGAAGGTGCAAAGTACGTGAGAGAGCATTCCCAACCCTGCTACAGCAACACTTTGTCCCTTCAGAAACCTTGCTGTTTAAAAGGGATACTTCACTCCCCAAAATGACCATTTCAACATCAGTTCCGCTTTGTTTTACCACAAATTAGTGAAGACAACTTGTTCCCGCATGCCTCCTCGGTGAACGAAGAATCAAAAAAGACTTTTGAATCTTCAATTCATTCAAATCTCCGTTTCTTGATTCTCCGTTCATCTTGGAGGCACGACAGAAAACAAAGTGTTTCAAAGTAACACAGGTGAGTAACGGGCACCCAAAGGAACTCCTCAAACTCTGACAAACGCATGACTGGCAATGTGGACGGAGGCCCAGTAGGTCCAAAGTTCGCTTTGACGAGCGATAAGTGGAATGAAAAGAAGCAAGTTTCATATGAATCGCCGTTCAGAACTGGTTTCCGCTTCCCGATCCAATCTCCAGGTGAAATGAGTCGAATATCTCATCGTGTCATTGCATACAGTTCGTGTCCTCCTGGCTACAAGAGACCTCTCGCAGCCATTCACAAGCGTCAAGACACACCGAGCGGAATTGACTCGCGGCCCGGCCGTCTTTTTCGAGCGTAATGGGAGCGACTGTGCCAAACAAGGCGGACGGGCTCCCCTTCTCTACGCTCTCCTCCAAAAAGGCTGCCATTACTGGGGCCATTACACCCCAGCGGAGACGGAGAGACCAACACAAACAGTGTGCTGGTTTTCATGTTAGCGGTGTCGCGCCATCACATTTCATGTTTAAAAAGTTGCTTCAAAGGTTTGATGTGGAATGGTTGGAGCGGATGCTTTCAAGATACTGGGCACAAATGTCTGTCAAACTCTTAAAATAAATAGATTTCATCTGAACACAGCTCGACATGTTCTTACTGCGTTGGCTGATGTTCGAAGAAGAAAAAGGTTTTCAAACCATCTCTGGACCCCTCTGACTCTTCTCGTCGTGACCCAAGCGGAGGTTCCCCACGATGCTTGTGTGTGTGACGGCACCAGAGACGACCCGTCGGCAGCACTGAGCGGCGAGCGGCATCTATTCGAGTGTGAAGCGGCCTTTACTCCCTCCCCTTTCTTTGTGCTGCATCTTTGTCCGGCCAGAATCCCTCGTGTTAATGATTAGTCCTGCTGCTTTTGTTCCACCTCTTCCAGACAAAGACACCGCGAGTCAATCGGCCGTCGCCCACACAGGCGACCTGCATCTCTGGGTTATCGGTGACAATGTGCACCCCCTGATAGCGGCGTCTGAATAAACTGGAGAGCTTTTTAAAGGACTTCTTCTTCAACACTGCCGCCTCAAACTGATCAAAACGGACCTCTGAGGCTTTCTTCTTCTTGTTTAATTTTTAACTCCATTTTAAATGAAAAGGCCTCACCTTTCATCTCCCGCTGATCTGTTCCCTGGAGGGCTGTGGGGGAGGGGAGGGTGTGGAATGTGTGTGTGTGTGTGTGTGTGTGTGTGTGTGTGTGTGTGTTCATTAGAGGTTTCGGGGGTGTGCAAAGAGGAGTTTTGTTTTTCCTACTAACATGAGCAGTGGTGGAGAGCCGAGGTGTGTGTGTGTGCGTGTGTCTGTGTGTGTGTGTGTGTGCGTGTGATTGAGTGTGTGTGTGTGTGTGTGTGTGTGTGTGTGTGTGTGGAGGTCATCTGGTCAGTTTGCCCATCAGTACTGGAGCTGTCTGGCTGAGCATTCTCACCATCTCTATGACCTCTCCTCCTGAACCGGCTGGCTTTTGTTTCCCTCCCGCCGACGTTTCTCACGGAGCAGTCGCCCGCTCTCCTCTTCGTCACGGACTTTAATGAACGGATTGTTGTTTCTCCATTTCCTCGCGAGCGCTGAAGCATTATCACCTGTATGTGGTGGGATGTGTTGCTGTAGAGAAGGAGTCAGCACTTTTTGAGCTTACAAGCTGATCGTGTTTTTTATTTGTGATGAAGTCAGTTCACGTTGGGTCTTTTTCTTTCGTTCTGTGTCAAAAATGTGACATTTAATCTACTTTGAGTCAATGCCGTAAAACAATGAACATGACAACTTCCAAGGCGGCTGAATACTTTTTAAAGTTCTTTACATTCTTGAGTTTAAAGCTTATTGTCAATATCATCCAGTTTTGAGCCATCAATGCCAAATTTGCAGAGTAGATATATAATTATTAATGTTTTAATGCAACCAATGACAATGTTTTATAAGTTGTATTCAGTGTAATTAGACTGAAGCCCGGATGTTTATATGTCACATGATGTTCAGGAAATATGGAAGTTGCTGTCAACATAATTTTACATTTAGCAAATACCATTCAGGTCAACGTCCAACTTGTGCTGATTACTCCTGAGAAAGCATCATGTCAGCCAAAGTGCATCATTTAAATGAACACTATTTTAATCATGGGTTTGCATAATGATTACTCTGAGTAAGAAATAAGAACATCTCAAATCTGCTGCACAGAATTAGGTTTGATTTTCAGACTTTTCTGTGTGAAATACTGAATCATTTTAACCTCTTCAGTCTTCTGAAAGTGATTCAAATAAAACAGTCTGAGATGAGAAAATCATTCTTCTGTCGTTTTAGTCTATAAAAGCTCTGAGAACAGTGACAAACAGCACAAGCTCCCACATCCCAATGCAACGTATTGTTTTTGTTTAAAATCCAAGGATAATATCTTTACAATGATATAAGCCATGAAATCCATCTAACCGATGATCCGCCTCCCTTTCCTGCTATTTATGACGTGTTGACGCGGATTATTGCAGACCACAGTGAAGAGGGGGCGACGGCACACTCCGCCCGGCCTCCTCACGGGCCCCCCGGCAGAGGGCCGCTCCGCTTTACGGCGTCATAAAGTCGCCTTCTCAAAACACAGTTTAAGAGATGACAGTAATCGTGGTGTTGTTTAGCGCGGCTATCACCTCTGTCCTGACAGCAGTAAGTAGCCCAGAGGCAGGCTAATGGTCATTTACTGTTCGCTCAGCACACTTTAGGGCCGGCTGGTCCAACATTGGTTTGTAATCATCCTAACGACTGAAAGGCAATTAAGTCTGGAAAAAATGACCCAATTTACACTTTAACAGTGTTTAACATGTAACACTTAACAGCAGGGAACATTTACAGTACGATAGCTGCAGAACAAATGAAGGGACGGTGTGTAGCATTTGAAAAACACGTTAAAAACACGTTAAAAAACATGTTAAAAAAGGCTAGAACAACAAAATGGCTGCATGTTACAAATCAGATAACCTGTATAAGAAACTCAGTGTTTTTTTCTGAACTCCATTGGCTTGTTTATATCATTCAGACATGTTGAAAAATAAAGTTTGGTCTTTAAGATGTTCCAGTTGTCCTCCACTCTGTTGTTGTAAGAGACTATAAGACAAACTATTTCACACAGAGAGATTTCTACAGAAAGTCCTGATTTAAAGAACTTTAGTCTCACAGAATCACATCTGTGGTGCATATAAAGAGTTTTAGGTCACTTATTTGAGTTGTTTAAGGATAATCAGGGCCATGAAAATGATCTCTAATCCCTGATGTGTTCAGGGCCCCTGTGCAGCGTTGGGCCCCCTGATTTCTTTCAGGACTTTATCCCTTAATGGCGCCACTGGAGATAAATAAAAAGACATGTGAATTATTCAGTCACAATAACTATCTCTAGACAGTCGGTCGCTGTATTAAACTCAACAGAGTGACATAAAGTATATCTATTTTTCCCCAAAAGACCACCTCCACGTCCCTCTGTGGTGACTAAACCCCACGTTGGCCTAAAGCATTCAGGAATGTTTGTTCGGGCTCAAACAGCAGCTTTGGATTCTGTCATGACGGAAGATGGAGTTTTTCTGAACTGGAGTAAAAGAAGTGTAGAAAGCGCCTCCACTTGCTGCCTCCAGCGGCCCCGGAGGAGCAGCGCGCCGAAATATGATCTCCCTCCCCCCGCTGCTGCCGTTTGTCCCGGCGGCGCGCAGAGGCAGCATCCCGGACCGCGGTGGGACTGGAGAGGCGAGGAGAGAGCGTCTCTCACACACACACACACACACACACACACACACACACACACACACACACACACGCACACACACACACACACACACACACACACACACACACACACACACGCACGCACACACACACACACACACACACACGCACACGCACACGCACACACACACACACACACACACACACACAATAAAAACCAACGTGACCCTTCAAAATAAAATATTTTCGGTATAGCTCCGTGGCAGATTGTGATTCATTTGATAGCTTCATCCAAATTATCCAATTTTTTTTATTTACTCATACAATCATTGTCATGTTTCGTGTTTGGCTTTTTATTATTTTCTACTTAACGCAACAGAGTGCAGAATAAATAAAATATATTTTTTTAAATATAAAATACATTGATGCAAGTTACACACAGAAACATGAAAGTTAATACACTTTTGAGAGGATTAACATAATTATGCTAACTAAAATAAATATTAAAAGAAAAAATGAACGGATGGAGTTTTGCTTGATTCTTGCTTATTTAAACGACTCAACCACTTCAAATGATAAATAAATGACCTTAATAAGATACAAAACATCCTGTTAGCGCTGTAAAGAATGTATTTTTGCTTACTGCATATTCCTCTTCAAATAGCTCATATTATTTCGCACTTCCTTGAGGATCGTGAAAAGCATTCGTCGGCTAACATTTTATTTTGAAGGTACAGACGGGAAGTCCTCCTGTCTTCCAGCCGCTGTCTCCTGACGGCCGCAGCCCCGCGCAGCTGCTACTTCATAGGCAGCCAGCGGAGGAGAGCCACCAGTCCGAGTTGGTTGATCCGAGGCAACTAAGCACACCGACTGGCATCCGCGCTGGAGACGAGCAAGGAGCCGCGTTCACTGCGTCCAGTTCCGCCTCCTCCACAGCGCCTCGTGCACCACAGGATGAACCCATTCTGGAGGTTTGGACACTTTGGACAGCAGCGCGCGGTGCGAAACGGAATCTAAGTGGAGAAGTTGGCTTTCGCAGCAGTGCCCGAGCCGAGGACTCTCGTTGACAAGTTGTGACGGGGATTTCGGACTTTTTTCCCCCAACTGTCGCCAAACTGCTCCCTGAAGCTTGAGGACTTACGGATTCTAAAGTAGTTTTGTGGGTTTTTATGAAGTTTAAGGGAGAATAACGGCTGTTTTTCCTCTCCTGAATGCTTGGTGACATCTGAAAGGCTGCGATTTGCTGTCAAAACGGGATACTTTTGGTAAGTACATTATTATTATTATTATTATTATACACAGACAACTCTTTGCAGCCTCTGAGGCCCGAGAGAAATAGCTCCACTTCCTTGTAGATGTGAATCAGGCAGGTTGAGCCGTCCAGTCTCTCAGCGTTTTGAAGCGCGGAGCCGCAGGAACAGCACTGCGGCCGTGCCATGGCACAGGTGCCGCAGAGGATCTGTGCGCAATCGGCACGTCTCGGCCGGTGTCAGCGGAATAAAAGGACGCTTTTCTGCGCGTAATTCCATCTTGGTGTGGAGACCGCGTGCACAGCTTTCTGCTTCTTAGCTTGTTAATTCTGGCTGAACTGCGCGTGGCCCAGATTTGTGACATTACGCACACTGCGTGGCTGGAAATTACGTTCTTTCCACCTGAAACTGGCAATTGGTTGAGCCCATTCTCTTATTTTAAATGGAAAAATCAACTTGTTTAAAGAATTATCTCTCATTCTAAAGTCATTCTGAACGTAGAGAAGTGCCTCATTTTTTCGAAATACTGACACTTTGGTTTCTAGAAAATTCCTGAAAACGTGTAAACGATGCATGAATTGTGAAATTACGCTCGTTTATCTGTCCATCAGGATGAGTGTGAGGATTAGATGCGTCTATAAAGCTCGGTTTACATTTATCATCAATTGAAACGTTTCCCTGCATGATTCCACTGTCAACAAAGTGAAATATGGACTTTCATCGCCGTCCCGTGCTCGTGAGGACGAGCACGCCTTTTTCTCCTCACTGCAACAGTGACGTCTTCTCTAGCAGCAGAAATATGAATTACACATCAGCCTCGTTCACAGAGCCGCGCTCCCCGACGCCTCTCATCATCTCTGAAGTTTCTCCAGAAAGCGGCACTTTTTTCTCCTCGTCTCCTTCCTTTGAAAGAACTGTGCGGTTCTCTCCCCTCAGCAGCAGATCAGTCACCCCCCTCTTCAAACACGCGCGCGCTTCAATGGGATTCAGATGGAGATTCTGGCCATCAGCTTTGACTCCCACCATGTCAAAAACCATCACCGGAGAAAATTACGGGATTATAGTGTCCTCGGGGCTGAAAGGAGATCTGGGACTGCTTTAGCCTAAATGTCGGGGGCGTAAAGCAAGCGCGCGGGTGATAATAGTTTTGGCGTTTGGTGCAAATTAATTGCATCTATTGAGTCGAGAAATGTGCGGTGTTTTCACTCAGAGGCGCCTCAGAAGTATGTCGGTTCAAATGAGACTCTTTTCATTACCGAAATTGGCCTGAGAGAATCCCTCCGCGTGGAGCTTTGGCCGCTGTGTTTCTCCTGTTCTTTTATAAAAGAGGAGCATGGCGCATTCATTGACCCCAACTTGTCTAATTTGAGAAGAAACGCTGATTTGTGTCGTGCAAACACTAATTGACTGTAATATTCCAATAATACAAGCTGTACCAGTGACCTTATCTGGCCTCATTGCATCTCTCTTTAGATGATGTCACTGATACTCAATTATAAACTCTATTGAGCTTAATATTGCATACCTTAACTGTCCTATATTCCGTTTGAAGTCTCGCTGTAACATTCTACAGACAGTTGACCATGGCCCTAAAGCAGTTAATGGTTTTCCATTGTCCCTTTAGCTTCACTATAATAATCCCTTTACGGTCTTATAATGTGTCTGAGGCATTTACAACTCTTCATGTCGACCTCATTAAGCGTTATAACTTTTTAAATTTCCCATGGCATCTGCTGTAATCGTCACAGTCTCAAAGAGAGTTCTCTATAAATCAACCTGTGCTGTTGCTTTTCACGCTGTGTGGACTCTCATTGTGTTTTCTTAGAGACTTAAAGTGCCCACATATGTATCCTCTGTTTCACGCAGCAGGTGTGGCCTTTCATGACAAGCCGTCAGTCAGGCTGCACCTCTGACAGCTTTCTAAGGCAGAGCTCTCTCTCGCTGATCGATATCGGTAGCTCTCACCTGAGGGTGCGTCTGAGTGTGTTTGGAAACGAGGGCGGTGATGTGATCGGAGCAGTGAGGGGACAAGAGAGATTATGGGGGGGGGGGGGGGGGGGGCAGAGAGACAGGAATAGAAGAAGAAGGAGGCACTGATGTGGAAGATCACCCGTCCGTCTATCTCCCTCTCCGCTACCCGGCTGCTGTTTGCACTTGTGCTCCCCCAAAAACCCTCTAATCCCCCTTTTCCCCCCAAAAATGACAAATCCAGCGCCGGCTGTTGATTCTCCGGCTCAGTAATTAAAGATCAGCAACACTCCGGAGAGGTGTGACCATGTGACTCGCCTCGCATTGATCCTCACAGAGGGGATGGGATGACAGGGATTTGAACCCCGGTTTAAGCATTTCTTTTTTTTCTGCCTCTGAGCTACAATGTGAGGATAGTTCTGCATGATTAATGTTCATGTATTATTCACCGCGCCGGTTGTGTTTCTCTTTCATGCTTTAAGAAAATATTAGCATGAAAACACGTCTGAAGGCTTTGAACTCCTCGCCGGGTCTTTTAGGATCCATACCGTCTCCTTCTTCTTCTTCATGCTTCTTGGGGTTGTTCAGTGAAATCAAAGTGTTTTTTCGGCCGTGGAGTCTGTGAAGAGTTCATTTCCAATGTTCAGCATGTCCACTTCAGTTTAAAAACGTCTTAGTCGAGTTTCATCACTTAATATATCCAGAAACAGTGAGGATATAAAGAAAGGGCATACTGAGTTTACATAGGATTGAATTGGTTCCAGTTTCATGCTATCAGTCATGTTGCAACACTTGACTGCTCCTCCAATTGAAGGATTCTTTGTTCACGAGGTCGTCTTGACTATCACCTGTCACCGAAGTGGTCCATCTAGCCTGCGTTGTTTTCCGTCTCTTCCCTCGTGCTGTACTTGTCTGAACAGATCTGCAGGCTGACGTGAACTAACAGTCGACTCTCCAAGTGAAGTGGCTGTAAAAAAGCTGTGATTCTTTTTCACGTGTGTGTGTCTGCCAGAGAAAACAAAAGAGTCTCAAATGGGAGAAAGGCTACATCAGCTACGTCCACGCCCCGGAGAGCGAAGGCCTTATCGCTCTGCACAAACAGACGGCGGCAGCGTGTTGTGAGAAGCTGGAGGACGGGCTCAAGAAGGAGAGCTGCGTTTGGAACATAAAAGGCCGATAGGTGCAGTGTTTAGATTAGACTCTTTCTGTATCTATTCATGTGTGTCTTGTGAAGGCCCCCCCCCCCCCCCCCCCCCCGCCCAGGCTCCGTGTTGGAGAGTGATAATGTGCAAACAGAGCCTCGCAGTTTGTGCTGAGCAAGGAGTGGGTCACAAGAAAAACAGTACTGTTAAGGCTTAAGACAACACAACCTCTCTCTGGACTGTGTGTGTGTGTAGGTGTGTGTGTGTGTGTGTAGGTGTGTGTGTGTGTGTGTGTGTGTAGGTGTGTGTGTGTGTGTGTGTGTGTGTGTAGGTGTGTGTGTGTGTGTGTGCACAATACACCTCTGTGTGCAGAAGGAAAGCCCACTCTGAAATGTTTGCGTGTGTTTTTTGCCAAACCTGTGCGTCTGTTTTTGTCGGGGTCTCGCAGCCAAGGCTATTCTGAAGCTGGACAGAGGCCCTAAAGTTCAAGCTAACAGTTGGTGTGTTGTGTGTGTGTGTGTGTGTGGTGGGGGGGGGGGGTGGGGTACTTTTCTGGGTTCCTCGCTCACAGCTTTCTCCTCAAACCTCAGTGCATTCCAGCTTCTCCCTGTTAAAGCAAACAGAGAGCGGAGCACTCCGCCGCCGTATAGCCGTCACGCTCCCTCCTCCTCCTCCTCCTCCTCCTCCTCCTCCTCCTCCTCCTCCTCCTCCTGCGAGCCGCCAGGCATGTTGGGCCACTGGTACTGTAGACGTCGGCATTCCTCATCCGGCAGGAGGATTAGTGAATCCGTGTCAATCGGTTGCTAAACCATGCAGAGGAGTTTCTCAAGCAGAAAATAATGTGATTTGTCTTCGTCCTCGACTGGTTAATGAACTCGTGTTGTAGTCTGGGGGTTTGTTGAGCTGTTCCAATATCAGAGCTCCTATCCAGCCGTTCCATGACGATCAGGTGCTCTGAGAAAAAGTTTCTGAGACAAACTGAAAAGAGGGATTTCCACCGTGATCCCTGAAATCTGTGTGGAATGTCAGGTCAGAATATGGTAGCATGTGTGCAGCACCCGAGGCATTTCTTGGTGCTGTGTTCAATTTGCAGTGGAATATTTCATAGTTTCATAGTTTCATAGTTCCAGAGTTCCAGAGTTGATTGCGTGTTCTGCTTCAGGCCGATCTGAGCCCAAAGCTGGCGATGAACGTTCTCTCTGTAATTCATTTCTGCTTGATTTCTCCTCATGTTTGTTTGCTTGTTTTTTTTCTTTCCAGGTCAGTGACGGGGAGTTGTTGGATAGTTTCTCGCGGCGTCGCAGGCCGCCGTTCTGCCAGACAGCATGCGTACGGAGGATGTCGTCTGAGTCCGAGTCGGGCCTCGCTGCTCTGCGTCTCACCTCGCCGCCCGGAGGAATGACGGCGCTGTGGTGCTCACTCTGGCTCTCCTTCCTCCTGCCCCTCTGCGTTGCTCCGGCCAGGCTGCCCACCGCTCAGCCCACAGGTAGGACACAACAACGCTGCTGATTCCACCACACTGGGGGTCGGATGCGAGGAAAGCCCAAGAATTGATCAGATCGTGTGTCATTTATCAAGCAAAAGTGCCAAATATTGAAAATGTGAGGATTTGCCGCTTGGCTCTGTTTTAGAACAAGCATCTCTGCTCACATGTGAGCTGAGAGAAAATAAATCCTAAAGCAACACTTTTCTCGCAGCGCAGCAACAAACACGCTCGTAAGAATTCTCCCCTCAAGTCGGCTTCACACTCCGTCATGAACCAGCATAACAGAAGCCTTAAAGGCTGCTCGTCACCCAAAAACAACCAAACAAGAAAGAAAAAGTTAAGCTGCTCATACACATCGGCTTCTCTTCCTCAATTGTTCCGTGCTTCTTGTTCCATGCTAATTTGACATCTGCTTAGAAACCACGCTCAGTTTTCTGTGTGTTCATCACTTCAAAAGGCACATTTATTGTTCGTACAAATGAGTCTTTTTTTTAATTGGACTCTTCTCGCTTCGCTGAGATTTTCTCTCTTTGTACTCGAGGCGGAGAAACACCCGAAGATCAGTCCAGAGTAAACGTTGAGCTGTGTTTGCTTTAATCTCTCCATATTGCGCAAAGAAAACCAAACAAACACAGCGGAGTAATCTTTCTCTGAGGCGTTAGCCAAGTGTTGTCCCCCCCCCCCCCCCCCTCCCTTTTTTATTTCATGTGAGAGTCAGTTAGTCTTTGACACACTTTACGCGCTGCAGTGCATTAAGACCGACGAGGAGCCGGCGCTCTGTGGATACCAGCCAGCTGACGGTGTGTTTCAGTGTATATCTTCCAAGTAACCGGGGTCAGACCAGATACACTCGAGACTTCAGACACAGACTGAGTCACAAAAATAAGGACTTAATGCTGTTACACTTGACGTACTTTGGACTTAACCATGTATGTATGAATCAATATTATATGTAAAATAAGTAAGTGGCTTTGTGATAAGCAAGATAATGTAGAGCGAGCGGGTAGTTATTGGGAACTGAAGCCCTTCAGATTCCTGCTCACCCTTTTGCGAGTCTTTTCACAATAACTCGCTCATTATACATGATTCCTTACATGGAGCATTAAAAGACTTTCATTTTGACTTCATGACGATATGGACTTCCCACAAAAGCAGCCTGATGTGAAGCCGTCTACCTGTGTGTGAATTCTACTCTTTATAGCCAAAAGATCCGTCTCCTCTCCTCTCCCCCCTCCTCTCCCCCCTCCTCTCCCCCTCCTCTCCCCCCTCCTCTCTGCCCTCTCTCATGTAAAACCCAGAGTGTTACAACAGACGTGTTGTGATTGTGTCCGCCTCATTGCCTTCCCTGCTGGGAGCCATCGCAGCCTATCTTGCTTGCCATCATCCAAAAAGCAGAGCGTGTGTTTTTTTTTTTTAACCCCCTCTGGGAGGCGGGCGCTCCGGCTGATGGTACACAGACACGGTGAAATACAGCCGCTCTGGAGAGGTTATTGTTTCAAGTGGCTCAGGTTTCATCACGATAGGGTGATATTGTTTCCATCGTAGACCTTTGCTGGGGAGATGAACGTTTTTTGGCTCAGTGTGATGCTGAATATCTCATTTCAAATGGGAGACGTGGATACGTATGTATTGGCCTCTTCAGTCAGTGTCGTCCACCTTTGACGCGATAGAGGCTTCTTTATGACCACAGATACAGAATGAAACATCTGGGAAACCTGAATCTTCAGCTTTCTATCTTCAGTGATGAAGATGTTCATGTTTTCAGATCACAGGCTGCTCTACAAGGTGAGGAAATGAGTAAGACTCATTGTTGTCCAGCTAAAAACTGATAATCTATTGCTCCTGATAATCTGTGGACAGATTTTTTTAAAAGCTCAAATCAGTCAAGAAGATCTTGATATCATCTTGGAAACCTTAAATATTCAATCTCACTGTCAGACTCCTAAAAAGAGGAAGTCATTATTGATGGTTACTTGTCTTTAAGCTTTAACATTCACAGTATCCTCTTGTTTCCTCCGGTAGCTCTTGCATTTTTTGATATACTCAGGAGGTAAAGTAGGCTGTGAAGCCCACATACAGCGGCCTCTGTGCCTGGTGGGCATCTCCGGCGGCCCCCTGGCCTCCAGCAGTGTTGCCCACGTCCACAGATGGACGAGCAGTGGGGATAAAATGACTGTCGTTTACTGGCAGATGGCACAATTTCCCCTCAGCCGCCACAGCGCCGGGCAAAGTTGTCACTTGGGTTCGTGTTTTCTGTGTGTAATGCTGTGGAGGTGTGTATTTGTGTCTGTGTGTGTGTGTGTGTGTGTGTGTGTGTGTGTGTGTGTGTGTGTGTGTGTGTGTGTGGCGGGGGGGGAGGATTAATGTGTGTATCTGTTTCAGAGTCAGACAGACAAAGGGCCCTTGATAGTTTACAACGTACGTGTAAATATAAATTAAAAGTAATTGAGCTGGCAGCCTTATTATTTTTCAAAATGATTTATTGTTTTTCTTTGAGCTTTATCTACGTGACCACTGGCCCCTGTGGGCCACCGTAGTTATGTTTTTGAGATGAGTGGATAGCTTTCTATTGAAGAAAAAAAGAGCTTTTGTTGATGAGAAGACAACACAATATGCTTGAGAAGCTGTTTGCTGTACATGACTTAGAATATCAAAGGAACTAGAATAACCGCCTTGTGGTTGCTTGTCTCCGCCAACTAGTTTACATTTATGTCTATCCAAAATATCACGTCATCATTTTATCATTTGTGTGCAATTGTCATGATTAACATACGAGTTCTTGAGTTATGGCCAGAAACGTGTGAGGTCACAGTGACCTCGACCTTTGACCACCAGAATCGAATCGATTCATCACCGAGTCCCAGCGGAAAGAAGCTCCCTCATGGTGTTGCTGTCAGATCGGACAGACAACCTGAAAACATCATGAAATAATAACATAATAGAAATGTGGTTTGGATAGAGGGTTTTATTTCCCAGAATGCCACACAAACCGATATTTTCTTACAAATAAAAAATGCCCCATAAACTACAGAACTGCCATACTTCTAAAATGCTCTCTGGAACAAACCTTGACGTCATCCCCTGGTCTGTATTCATGCATGTGTGAGATCAAATGTTTGAGAAGCCAAGTTGACCCACTTGAGACTGATGACAAAGAACAGAGGCTCTGTGTGTGTCTGTGTGTGTAGGTGTGTGTGTGTTATTCTTCTCGCCTCTGTATTTACTGACCACACACACTCGCCCCCCCCCCAGAAGAAATATGTGGCTCATCTTCTCCGGCGCTCGCTGTGAAACAGCAGACATATAAATTCAACACGTTCATTTTGCAGCCATTGCGTCTTTGTGTGGGTGTGGGTGTGTGTGTGTGTGTGTGTGTGTGTGTGTGTGTGCGTGTATTATGTGTGACAGAGCAGGTCTACGTGGAGTCTGCAGTTAAGTGAATGTTATGTCTGTATGAGTAAAGGGAGATTATGAAAGAGAGGCGGTAAAAGAAGATGAAAAGAGAGAACGACAAAAATGTAAGGATAGCAGAGAGTCTGTGTAAGTGTTTGTGTGTGTGTGCGTGTGTGTGTGTGTGTGTGCGTGTGAGAGAACAGCGTGGGTGTGTATGGTCATTATGCCCTTCAACCACATAACAAAGCAAATGTGTGTGTCCTTTTTAGAGACAGAAAATTACAGCAAGTGTGAGTTTGTGTGTGTGTGCGTGTACTTGTACAGCTATCATTGTGAGGACCAATACAAGTTTTAGACCCTGAGTGAGGACTTCTTTGGAAAGTGAGGACATTTTGGCCATTTTGTAATTATTCTACAAATGCATGTAGTTTCTAAATGTAGGTATGCTTTAATGGTCGAATGCAAACTTAAAAAACGTCCTTGTGTGAGGGAGCTGCGTAACATCCGGCTGTAAATTTCGGCGTGGAGGACGGCATCGTAACCATTTTTAAGGCCTTAGGGTTGTCTGAATCTCTTGCATGGTTTGGTTTTGTCAGCCCAAGTCCCACCAGGTCCGTTTTGTCACCAAGTGCCCATCTTGTCTGCTGTTCTTGTCACCCGAAAATATCCCTTCTGGCCAGCCAGAAGTGAGTCTCTCTAGTCCACCAAAGTGCTTCTCTGGTCTGCGTCCCTCCTCCTTTTTGGGAGTCCACAAACCCTCCTGGTCAACCTCATCAGCCAAATGCTTCTGTAGTCTGCAGCAGTGACTCTACAGTCTGTCAAAGTGGTCTTCTAGTCGATGTAGGTGTTTCTTAAGTCCACCCAAGTGCCCTTATAATCAGTCACATGCCCCTGTAGTCATTGCAAATGGTGCTCTGTTGCCCCCACATCCAACAATGGATAAACATGACAACCATAGCAGTTGAAACTCTAACTCTAATTTTAACTCCTAAATTCGAATACCAACCACCATGGAACGGATCAAGCTTAGTCCAACACTAACGACTTATTTCAGTACATGTCTTCATTATAGATATCATTGGACCGATACTTTGGTACCAAATTGATGCCAAAATTCGGAAAACTTGATGCTGTTTGTTTTTTCGTCAGGACCAGGAATCAGGACTCTGGACTAACAGCATCCTGTCGTCCTGGGTCGTCCTCCTGCATAATGCTACAATGTGAACAACAAATACATTTTGAAATTGGCAGGAGGAGAGCTAGTCAACGTTAGCTGTTCAATATTAGCATTCGGTTGTCAGGCTAAATAACGGAGCTAACAGCTAACAATCGGAGGTTGCATTGAGTTATATTATGAGTTTTGGGCGAAGGTAAATTATATCTTTATCATGATGTGTCCAAATGTAATCTTGTTCAAATTTAGTTTTTTGGCGAGAAAATTATTTATATATTATTTTACTATTGTCTGAATTCAGTTATGCAACAAACAGATATATAGTGACGTCAATTATTTTAATTTGGAGATGATTTACAGAAGATATAACAAGACATTACATTGTGCTATTTAAGGAAACCAGCCGTTGCAAACATTATGTAAGAAGTAAATGAACAGTAATATTGCGTCACAAATACCCAGTGGACACTTTCCACCTGGACACAGTTTTGCTGATCAGTTCAGCGTTTGTTCTCTTTTAGTTCAGTATGTTTTTACTCCTGAAGAAATACAGAGGCTCAGCCTCTCCAGTGTGCGTTCATAAAAAAGGTTGTTTTCTCGAGTGAGATCATAGTGTAATCTTCTGTGGGGCCCTCAACATACCCTTTAATCATCCTATTATGTAAATGAGTAGTCCTCCATGTGTGGGCTTTACGCAAGTCTCTGAAAATTGGATCGTTCATCACAACTTAAGTGTAAAGTTACTCCAAGCAGTTTCTCTTCCTCCGCAGCAACACTTTGGCTTTCAGAGTCTCTGCATAAATGTTCATTTCCCTGGCAACATTATCAAGAAAATCTTTTGGCAAGCGTTGGAGGCGCGCAGGCCAAATAAGCTCTGGAGAATGACGACTCGTTAAACAATGGCTGTTCTATCCTCAGTCCATCAGGCACTTAATCCAGTAGACACTTAAGACATTTTGTTGGATGGGAATTAAACATTGAACACAACTCATAGTCCTGTTTACCAAAGGATCATGGTGGGACGCTTCTCCTGCACTCCTTTAGGATTTACAGCAAAACGCCTATTAAAATGAATTCATAAATTAACCGGACGAGGGTCTTAAATTCACACAATGATCATCTTTAACTTCTTAAAAAACATGATACTGTAAATTGTGTATATCATTAGCAGTTGAATGTGTTCTACTTCATGTTGTGTCATTATTCTTTTACATTTTGAATTCGGGCGATTTTTGTTTTGCACTTGCAGAGTATTACAATCTATACGCAGTATTTTTTCAAGGATAACTCACAGTTGAGTCCAAGTGGAAAAAGCTTGTTGCTAAGCAAAATGTTATTATATATCATATTATCATATCAGATCACAGACTGAAATGAAGGCTTAAATCATTCCCACACAACAAAACTTATGTTGCGTTTCTGTTGTTTATCACGTGTTTAAAACTGCGACTGGAGAAAACACGTTTCCTCTCGAAACATCATTGAGAATGTAGTTTAGTTTGTAAATGACAGGGTTGAAACTACGAAAGGCTGCATTGAAAGTCAGGTCAGATTTGTTATTTTGTTAACTTACTTAAACTACCACAACCCAGGTTTCATATTGGTAGTTATAGGATTGAAAATTCCAGAGAAAACCCAGCTCTCAGTTATTTATTGCTTCATTCATGGACTGACTCTAAAAGTAACCTTGTATAGATATTCAGTGGTTATCCCTTCATCTGTAGTCACAGAGTGTGAAATCCTCCCAGATGTCACCCGACTGTCTCAGGTTTGGGTTAAATGTTCACCTGGGAGAAGCTTTCACCGTGTATGGAAAGAATTAGCAGACAGCTGTAGATCAGGAGGTCACTGTCAGCCAGGGGCCTTCATACGAACCTTGTCTGCAGGCCACGGCTACGTTTGTATTAGTACACCTCATTAATGCCCTTTGAAACCCTCTCTGCATGTCACTCGATGAATTATGTATGAGAATACAGACCAGTCTGTGTGATCTGCTCCTGTCTAAACCCCGACCACCTTTTTCCCGCAGTGGGATTTAATTTATTGTCTCTTTTCCCTTTCGCTCCCTTTCGCTCACACGGGCATTTTGTCGTACTTACACAAACACATTTTAAGCTTTAAAACTTCTAATCATTTTTTATTTGGACTTTTGTCAAACCCCTGTCAGTTTTTTGGAGCCCTTTGAAGGCTCTGCTTGTTTCATCCTAACGATGTCTTTGCAGCGCGTACACACACATTCTCTGTTACACACTCACACACCTGTACATGTCCTCTGCTCTACCTCTGCGGATCAGGGTGGTTCTTAGTCCACCGGCTGACAGCGGCGTTGACATACGGTAGGTTTTTAATTACAAAGCTCCCCTTGAGGAAATTGTTGAGATACTTAACAGATAAGGCAAACATGGAGGGGAACAAAGAGGCTCGTTGTGTCGTATCAGGAGGACTGGTTTTTGGAGGGCGCGCAGGGAGGAGGAGTTGGGGGATAAGTCAGCTGGAGCTGCAGTTAAATCTGACAAAATGTTTTTGTGCTGTGAAGTGACTAATTGATTGTTTTTTATTGAAAACTACGTGTCTGCTTTCAACCGTTTCACCCTGCTCACGTTCTCTCTCTGGCTGACACCTGGATTTATGGACACCATTGATATAGTTATATATAATTCTGATTGAATTGTTGTGATGGATGGCAATTGCAAAAATGAGCCAATATACACGGTCCTCATGCATGCATATGAACATGTTTGTGTGCGTGTGTGTGTGTGTGTGTGTGTGTGTGTGTGTGTGTGTGTGTGTGTGTGTGTTTCGTGCCAACCCCTTTGGAAGAGTGTATTTTGTTGCTGGCAGAGGCAAACAGATGGCAGGTTGTGTACCGAGCTGTAAGGAGTCCAACACACACACACACACACACACACACACACACACACACACAAAGGGAGAGAGAGACAATCCAAGCTTGATCTGTCTCACCCATCAGTCAGCCCCTTGACTCCCCGTCTGCACCTCCTCATACACGCACCCACACACACACACACACACACACACACACACACACAGTCCTCTGCTTGTTTCTGTTTCTTTGTGCTCCTGTGTGTTGTTTTACCCCTGTTACTGGTGTTACTGGTGTTACTGGTGTTACTGGTGTAACTTTACTTGTATTTGCTCAACTCTTGTCCTGTTTCGGTTTGGTTGTTCCCTCTTAGCAGAGATGTAAATATGGACAGTGCAGTTAAACTGGGCCCATGTTGGAAGAACTGGCCCTTGTAAGTGATTCAGATTTCCACCAAAAAAAGGGGGGGTTTCATACAGATATGCAATTATGATGCTGGGTAATAGGTTTGTTGATGTTATCCAATGTCAATGCGATCGTGTGACGACAACAACGTGATATGCGGAGGCTAATTTAGGCACCAAAGTCTGTGTGTGTGTGCTTCGTAATTAATAACTAGCATGCAACGGGGCCTCGTCGTAACCACCGTACTGCTCCCTCTCTCTCACCTCTACCCAGAAGTCCTGTCTGGCTCTGCTTCACCCTATTTACATTTCTGTGAATGGAAACAGAGAGCCAACAGACAGTGATCAACATCTTGTGTGTGTGTGTGTGTGTGTGTGTGTGTGTGTGTGTGTGTGTGTGGCAGTGAGTGTGTAGGGGTATGTGCTTACCTCCTTGCTTGTCATCGTAAGTGTGTGTGTGTCTCTTTCATCCTCTTCCTCCCTCTATCTTCCCTCTTCCCTTTTTTTCCCTCTCCCTCCTTCCACGTGGTCACACTCTCACATCTGCTCTCTCTGTCCCTTCATCACCTCCCCCTCCTCCTCCTCCTCCTCCTCCTCCTCCTCCTCCTCCTCCTCCTCCTCCTCCATCCCTCCTCTTCTTCTTTGTGTCTGCCAGGACAAATCCAAAATTAGCTTCATTGACTACTAGACCATAATTAAGTGCAGTATTGCCAAAGCACGTTATAGAAGTCGTGAGTAGAATAGTCTCCGCCTCTCGTTCCCCCTCAGCTGCTTGATCCATCATTTTTGATCACCTCTTCCACCACCGCCTCGTTCAAAAAGGTCCAGGGTCGACTCGCTTCTGTTTAAAGCCCCCCCCCCCCCCACATCCAGGGCAGCTGACACATCTAATATAGAAACCAAACACCCCCCCCCCCCCTCCCACACAAACTCTCTCTCCCCTTATGTTACTGTGCTCGGAGAGCTGCAATAATAAACGCTGGTACCGTCTGCAGAGCGTAATGGAAGAGTGGAAAGAAGAGGAAGAGGCGTCGGTGTTGTGCTGGCAGAGCAGAGACAGTCGAGCTGACTCCAGTTTTCTTTTTTTTTTAAAATAACCCAGGTCAGAAATCCATTTGAAAATTCCCATGAAATGTTGCTTTAGCGTGCGGTGTATCTGGTAATTGAGTGCATTTTTTCCTCATGGGACAACTCTCTCCTCATCGCTGGCGCAGCGTCCGGACGCCGGTTTATCTGCTGCGTTTCACCACAAAGTCAGAATCGGAAAACACGAGACTCTTTCTTACCCGGCCGGGGTTTTCTCTTTGTTTACCCAGAGAAGCTGTTTGCAGTCTGAACTTGGTTGCAGACTTTTTAAAGGATCATGATGTCGTCTTTGACTTTCATGGCCCATGATTGCTGACATGAGAACATGCAACAACACTGATAAACCTGAGCTCAGCAGTTTCTGACACCCTGCGGATACAATGGCCTCGAACCGCCGAACTATGAAGTCACATGTGGTAACAAAGTAATGCACAACAAAGCTAAATCCTGCAAAGAATAAATCAACAGCAAGACTTTTTAGATTTTGTTGGCTAAAACAGTGCACATTTCTTGAGAGCATTTTTTATATAACCATATAACCGCATTGTCACTGGTTCAATTCCAGTTGTGCAGCTTTGTTGCATGTCATACCCCTCAGTTGGTTCATCTTAACCCTGGTTCCAGAGGCCTCTGGCTCAGTGGTCAGGCGATGTTAGTATAGATGTCTCAGGACAACTGTGCTCCAGTTGTTCTCCTCTCTGTGGCCTGTTTGTGCTGTAAGTGAAGGCAGGTCCTGGAGGGGAGGGATGATGGGATTAGAGGCTTTCCTGCTCTCGTCCCGCTCTCATAAGCAAACACACTAAACACACCAGTCCTGCGCCGAAGAGTTTCACCATGTTCAGATGGAGACCCAGGGAAGCCCATATGCTGGTAACAGTCATTTTTCAACAGTCATTTTTGCTTCAACACGTTTCTGTTATTTCGACATCAGTTTGATAGTTCAAACAACTGGTGTACTTCAAAACTGCCGCCTCGGACATTTTCGGTGCTTGAGGAAAGTAAAAAAGGAGGCAGATAGAAGAAGAGGTGGTTGTTCAGCAGCAGGCCGGTCCTGGACAGGAAGAGTGTGTGGGGCTCCTCCTGGTGATCAGAAGCAGCTGAGACCAGCAGCAGGTTTCATGTGGAGCGCTAACAACCAGAGAGACGGACCCACGCAGTCCCGCCGCTCTAATAAACAGCATCATAAACTGAGCAGTAAACGCTGTCATGTCCTGCTGATCCCAGCCCAGGGACGCCTCCGCCTCCGGACCCTCATCGGATCAAACTCTTTTACAGGTGGAGCTTGATTTTGTAAAACCAGCCCCTGGTGTTCTAATACTTCCGTCTAAGGTCATGAGTGTAAATCCCCTCAACACAGCCAAAGGAACATTTATATCAAAAACCAAAATCTTTTTCAGTCAAATTTCCTAATTATTTGGATTTTGTTCATTCAGTTACCGTTTCATGTACCTGTTTTTTTATTTTCTCATTTCCCATGAAGGTCTAAATATTATTTCAGTGCCTTCTCCACTCTGCCAGGATCGAGTCATTTTAAATTCTGGTGGGAAAATATTGAACTCTTGAATTGAAACTGAATTTAAAAGTAGTCTATAGCTGGAATCAGCCACATGTGTACATTTTAATTATTAATTCTCTCTACAATCCCCCAAAATTCCCAGACAAAAACACAAAAGACATGACTTCAGGGTCCTAGTTCTTCTGCCCGACATACGTTTTACAAAGAACATGTAGACAATAAAGGACTGGTTTTCAATTATTGTTTGCAGCGATGCCAGCCTGCCACAGCGATGCATGTGTGTGTTTGTGTGTGTGTGTGTGTGTGTGTTCAAGTCCAAAAATACAAGTGTGCTTTCACAGACCTCACATGACACTGATGTCTTTGTCACCTCTCACACTATCACCATCCCACCCACCACCACAGACATGTGTGGGGGGGGCAGGTCATCCCAGCTGGGGAGTATCAATAGTTGTGTGTGTGTGTGTGTGTGTGTGTGTGTGTGTGTGTGTGTGTGTGTGTGTGTGTGGGGGGGGGGGGGGTTCACTTGTCGTTCAGGGCAGGGGTCGGGGTCAGGCGTCTCCTCGTGCTGCTACGTCAGCTGTTTCTTGTCTTTGGGGGTTTTGATAAAAGACGCATTCAGACTCCTAGATTCCTAGTTTTGTGCTTTTTCCCCAGTTGCTGATTGTTGTCTTCTTCTGATCACTTCCCTGATTCAGCAAGCCTCTAAAAAGCATCAGACTTCCCTCCAAAGTCTCCCAGAGTGACATTAAATCAGTTAACCGAACAGATGACTCGTCAAATATCACGCCTGCTCTCTTCGTTAAGTCAAAATTAAGAACAAAGACAAGTCGCTGCCTAAAAAAAGAAGCTTTTGACGGCCGCACCACGACATCCAAAAAGGCGCCTTGTAATCGGATTGGTTCCTCCGTGTTGTGAGGGGAAGTGTGATTATGTTGTATGGTGGCCCCACACACACTTCGCAGACATCCTGGCCTTTGTGGGGCCGAGCTTCTTACACTTGTCTGCTGAATTGAAACTAGGCCAGTTCGTCTTTGGAATGACAATTACCGTGGACCAGACCCAGGCTGGAGGGATGGAGGGCAGGTGGGGGTGACGGTGAGGGTCTGAAAGGCCGCTTGGCCGCTGCCAAGATGCTCTGGATGTACAGTAGCTTCCGATGCTCGTTAGTGCGGCCGAGCGGAGTGCCAGGCGGGGGGGGGGGGGGGGGGGGGGCTGGCACAGGCCGGGGCGGGATGTTTAGAGGCAACGTCTATCTTTAACTAGATTTTAGGGGCTCTTTTGATAAAGCGCGGCTGAGCTCAGTGAAGAATAGAGGCAACAAGCTGGGGAACCCCCCCCCCCCTCTTCTCTTTTCTCCTCTCCTCCTTGATCTCTGCCGAGCCATCCCTCTTTTCTCTCCATCTTCTGCTGGCAGGCTTCTCTGCAACGGTGTGAGGTTGTCAGGCTGGCCCAGATTAAGGGCTTTGTCCGAAGGTATTTACATCCGGCCGAACCACATTAAACCGAGATTACGGGGGTTTCACTGCTCACTGCAGAGAAGAAGAGGGAGCTCTTCCAGGACGAGCAGCATGTACAATAGGCATAGCTGTGAAATGGAGGAAGAGAAATGTGTTCTTTATGGAGGTGGGGGGGGGGGGGGGGGTTTCCACAGATCCTGTTTGAAGGTCATGTGATGTTGAGTGTGCCAAACAGTTGGCAGTCGGTCCAGTTTTTCAGCATAGGAAGCAGAAGTAAAAGAATCTGTTGGGAGGAGGAGGAGGAGGAGATTTCTTTAAAAGATAATCTTTATTTTTTACAGTTTAAGAAGTGGTAACTGGTGGAAGCCTGGAGACAAAAGCTAAAAAACTGAATTTTTGATTCATATATTTGTAAGCTCTTCTCACTGCAGAAGCAGACGCTCGCATGATGAAATTGCACCGACACACTGTTCCCGTTCCCGGCGTCTCACACGTGCACACTGATTGGGCCGTTAAGCGCCCACGGAAAATGTGGAAAGCGTTTGAAAAGAAAAGGAGAGTCCGATCTATTTCAGCAGTAGAAGCAAACAACTAATTACCTGCAATAAAAAAAGAAGTCTGTTTTGGGAGCAGCACATGTTGGAAACATGGCTCCGTTGTATTATTAGCTCTGTGTTAGTGAGGAGGAGGAGGAGGAGGAGGAGGAGGAGGAGGAGGAGGAGGCAGAAAGAGGGAGCTTGATGAAGATGAATGTCTCACCGGCCCATCTGGAATCCATCACTTTCCAAAGTGGTTTAAACACAGATATGGTTTGAACAGGTATGTGGTTCTGCGTTTCGACCAATAGAAGTACCCGTTAAGCTCCCCGACAGAAAGAGCATCTTGTCATCTTTCACTGTTTATGATCTTTATTGAAGCTGCAGGATGTTTCTTTATGCAAAGCAGCCCGGCTGAACAAGACGGCATCTTTCTGAAGAAGCGACATAAACCGGTGGAGAGGTTTAAAGGATACTAAACTGGCAAGAGGTTATTTGTTCCTCAGGTGATCTGGTGTTACCGGAGAATCACAGGTTCAGTGTTTCAGCGGAGATGAAACCCTGAATTTAAATCCTCCAGAGCGGAAAATGAATTCATCAAACTGCCACGATTTAGTTGTTTACTGAGGGATGTGAGGTTGAGAGAATATTCTCCTCACTCTGAAGAGGGAGACGCATCAGGAAACACGGCACACACACGGACACAAGACAGTCTTAAGGATCAAGTCCTCTTAAGGATAGAGTCACACCGTCTCATTTTAACTCACATGTGGAGTTTTCCATCGTTAACCGCTGTGCACTCAAAAATACAGAGACAGTTCAGTTATAGTCTGCAGTTATAGTCTGCCTGATTTATACAACATTTTAATCCTAAAAACATTTTAGCATCATTAGATGTATTTGTTATGGCTGTTATGGAGTGATACAAAAGTCTCCTGCGTAAAACCTTCTGACTCTAATATGTCAACAAAATGAAAGAAGAATTCTCAGCCTGGCGTTTTCCAAAGTTCAGATTTGGAAATTTATGCAAATTAGCAAATATTTGGTAAGATAGCGTCTCATTTCCAACACTAAATGTAACACGTTTGCCCATATTGTCAGTAATCAACTGAAGACGTTTCATGGTGATCGTAGAACTTTAAAACATGTGAGTTGGACAAAGGGCTCATGTGTGTTTGCTGAGCTAAACGTCCTCCGTGTTCCCTCCCGTGACCTGAGATGACAGCAGCCACGGCTCCTCAGTTGGGTCTACACTACTTCCTTCTCCTCCAGCACTTTCTCCCTCAGTGTGTGTGTGTGTGTGTGTGTGTGTGTCTGTGTGTGTAACTGAGGCAGGCGTGGAAAGGCTCCCCACAAATAGAGCTCTTTTCATCCCCAGGGCCACAGCCTGCCCGCCGGCCCCTGGAGAAGTTTGTAGAGGATAAATAAACTTCTTCAGACGGACAGAGCCGATGGAGTCTGTATGCGGCGCCTTAATGTGCGACGCGGCAGCATCTCAAAGAGAGACTTTATTTTATTCTGAAGGGCTATTTGTTATGATGTTGAGCCGAGAGGGTAAGAAGGGCCAGAAGGGCAGGGGGCCTCTTGATTTATGGAGTGACCGCCCAGCCTTACTCACACACACACACACACACACACACACACACACACTGTTCCTCGTTTACAATGGCAGATACATACGTACACACACATGTACATATCACAGTTACACACACACTCAAAGAGTACATATCACACATTGCTTCCAGCTGGCCCCAGGTTCCGGCGAGAGTGCTCCCACCCCCTTCAAACACACACACTCTCACTCACACACACACACACACACTCACTCACTCACTCACTCACACACAGCCAATAGCTCACACATGCCACACCGGACGAGAACACAGCGGGAATGTGTAGATGTTGACATGAGCGCTGGAGGACGGCACCAGAACGCTGCAGCCGAGCGTTCATTCATCTGCCGTGTCAGGATCACTTCAGATCTCATTCACTCCGGCAGCTTTGATGTCAAACAGGTTCGTCGTCGAGTGGTTTCCCGAGAACAAAGAACGTAAACACTAAGATATTGAAAAGACAAAAGGCTTTGAATTAGTGCGTTTAATCACAACCGAACACGTACAGGAATGCACCAGTGCAGTCACACCTCTAGATTCATACGAGATGATATTCATTTATAAACCAGAGCTCTGATTGGTTCAAAGCCCTGATGTTATACCCACACACCGCTGCTGTGATGTCTCATTCCTTTGCTTTCATTAGTACGAATCCAAAGCTAAAACTGGAAACATTTACGGTTATCTTCAATGGAGGACTGAGACACCTGCTCAACGTCATGCAGCGCTGCATAAAGAGCAGGTTCCACAAGGTTCCCCAGAGTATGAAGAAGAAATGCACCAACCGCTGCCTCCGCAACACCTTCTTTTGATGTTGGTTCAATGGTTGTTCTTTGTGAGATCATTTCTCTTTATTTTAGCCAGAATCTTTCCAAAGACTTCTTCTTCTGATGGTCTACTCTACATGCCGTCTCTCAAAGAGTTTTCATTCAATAACTGTACATTTATGGCATGGCAATGGTCTAACGACGTAAAGATAATGAACGATGGTAGGAAATGTTTGTTGTTGGCTACTCGGTACCATCCTTCAGAAAACCACCTTTTAAAATCCTCCTGCTGCTCAAAACCTACAAAAGGTCCCAGAAACTAAACTCACTTCCTGTAGAATGTTTTTATTGTGTGACTAGTTTGGGAGCTTCAACTGTGGTTTTAGTGTCATAAATATTTAAATATTTAAATAAATACCGTTGTCAAATCTCCAGGATTTCTCATGGGTGTAACAAGGGAGAGAAAAAAACCGACTCACAACTCATCTATTCAGTCCACTTTGTTTGAGACCTGCAGCAGCTTGAAGAACAATCCTCGCAGTGGTTTGATTGTGGAGCTCTGGCAGCGTTACCTGCTGCTTCTCCCACATTAACAGCACGTCCGTCTGACTGCGAGGGTGCGTTTGTTCCCGCGGTTCGTGTTCGTCCGCACCAGCAGGCGAGAGCCCATCTATAATTTAGAGCAGCTATTATTTATTCCCCGTGAAGATGGGCTCGTCTGGGCCGCTCCTCGCTCCTCCTCTCAACTCCAATTTTCCAAATCTGGCTTGGAGGCTGTCAGCGAGGGAAAGGGCAGCGTTCACGTTCGCTGCTTGTCAGCGGGGCTCGCTGAGGCCGCTGCCCTTTCAGCGGGGTCAACGCTGGCTGTGTTTGCCATCATAAATCACGCTCTTAACACACCTCATGAGTCTCCTTTCCCATGAGCGGGCGGGGCAGCGATTGTGTACTCCGTTGCCCAAGCAGCTCATTCAAAAGACTTCCACGCCTGCGTACGTGGAAGTTACACTTGTGTGCGTATAAGTGTCCTCGTGTTGGTTGCCAGAGCGACCGGAGTGTTGCGTGATGTTGCTTTTCTGTCTCTCCCTAACGGCGAGGATGTATAATGGAGGTCTGGATGAGAAGACACCTCTGATGGAGGAGACACAAGGAGACCCACTGTCTGTTTTATCCAGACGTGCCCTCCGTCTCTCCTCCATCCTCAGAGAGGCCGGTAAACATGCTGATGTTTCCCCTGGCTCTGACTGAGCAAGCTCCTGGAGTAAATGAGTGTGTGTGACAGGGGAAGGTTGGTGCGTTCATTCCCACACAACCCTCGGGTTTGTCTCTTCGTGCCGGAATGAAAAGTTACACTTTTCTGACTTCCAGAGGCGGATTAGCTGATAGCTCGCCAGCGGTTCGGCATCACTGCCTCTTTGTTTCAGAAGGAGGGGGGAGTTCTTTTCTTATGCTGGCACGACCTGTGACTGAGTTTGCCTCTTAATTACACGGCGGAAACAAAGAAAGGTGTTGAGACAAAACCTTAAACGCTTAATTTTTAGAATTCTACGAAACCTGTGGGGAGAAAAGTGATTTATGATGTTACAGGTAGCAAAACGTGGGAGAACCTGCCTGGTGTTCCCTCAATATCTAACATTGTGTCCTGATGTTAGCGGGCCGCTAGAATGCCATTATTGATTAGCCTGCTGTTTAAACTGATCATTTAGCTGATAACATGTCATCTTCACGTCCTCAAATTTCCAAACAAAAGTCCAAACGGCATTAATTATTCAATTTACAATGGTGTAAATCTAAAGAAGTATCTGATATGCAAACCTTCACATTTGAGAAGCAGCACCAGAGAATATTTGGCATTTTTACTTGATAAATGAGGGTTTCAAAAAGTTTCTTCTTCTGTATTTGATTTTGCCTTAAAATTATGAAACGTATTACAAGATGGGGTTAATGTCTAAACACATATTTACAATCACTTACCAGTTGGGTGTGCCTTGAAATATGTTGAGAACAAAACCTAATAAGTGTGTCCTCTTCTTGTGCTCAGACTCTGTGTCCAGCGAGACAGCCTTCCTGGAGGACTATGTTCTGGGCATGGGGGACACCCTGGAGATGTCCTGTGACCTGGAGGACCACTCAGAGCCCATCGTCTGGTTCAAAGACGGCGCTGGGCTAGTGCCTAGCAACCGGACGCGGCTGGGCCAGAGGATTCTGCGCATCATCAACGTGTCGTACGAGGACTCGGGCGTCTACTCCTGCCGGCTCGCCCACAGCAACGCGTTACTCAGCAACTACACCATCCGGGTGACAGGTGAGAGCAACAACGGCCGGATTTTAAACCTGTTTATACTTTATGTTAGATTTCTGGAAGAAATGATATCTTAAAACTCTTGTGTTTAGTGAATATATAAGCCTGGACAGGAGGCTGGAATGGGTTGCATGATAGACCGTGTGTGTGTGTGTGTATCCGTCTGTCCGTCCGCGGCTAATCTCTAATGCTACCAGACCTATCAGCCGAATATTTTCTGTGTATGACTGTATACTCAAGGCCCTCTCGTGGTTGCGGTGATTCACAATTTTTGAAAAACCTATTTTACTGACTGTTTTATACCGTCATTGACTTCTTAACCGGCCGGAAGCAAAAGGCATATCAGCAATTGGCTTACCTGTCTGTCAAAGGCCACATCCAGAGAAAAGCCTCATTGTGAACCGATGAACGATTAAAAACGATACGGAGATCCAGCGTCTGATAGGATGGGCGCTGGATCAAAGAAAAACAATTGGGAGAAATGCAAATCCATTTCATTTAAATAACAGATAACACCAAGGACACGCTCATGTTATCAGGATACTTGAGTCGGTAGCATGCGCTCCAATGGAAACAGGCACTTTGGCTGCACACTGTGGAGCTCTCAGGAAACCGACCGGCCTCCACTCGTTCTGCCCGGCTGACAGGCAGACGACTGAGAGTCAAAGTATTTCCTATCAATAAACATTGTGGACCAGTTACAGCAGTGGTGTCGCGACGTGACAGCTTTTCATAACGGTTCGTAGAAAAATAGTGAAAACTTTGCTCAGGAGAGAAAGTTCTATTATTTCCTCCTCCGGCGCGGTTTCACCTACTGGCTAGCTGCACACACACACACACACATGCATGACAGCGGCACAGACTTTCAACGGCTAACACCCAACCAAGTTTCACACAGATTCCCCCTCCTGATGCACAGTCAAAGGTGAAATTCATTATCATATGAGGAGATGAGTAACGTCTTAAGTCTGCGATGGAAACAGAGCTCTCATGGGAGTGTGGGAGGGGAGGAGGGGAGGGGAGGAGGTGAGGGGAGGAGGTGAGGGAAGGAGGGAGAGTGTGGGGGTCAGAAGGGAGCGAGCGGTAGCTTAAAAAGTCTGGCGGCTTTTTTTCCCCGTAAAACCCATGGACACCAGCTGAGCCTGTTATTGACAACTAATTAGAAAGCAATTAGCTCGAGACATTTCATCATTGAAAACAGATGGGGTGGCAAGAAATGAGAGAGTTCGCTCCCTCGGAACTTACCCCCCACCTCCTCACACACACACACACACACACACACACACACACACACACACTTGAACACACACAGATGTGTGTTTGGCTGCAAGCCTGGGAGAAAAAGGCCTTTTCCAGGACTGATCGGAGGTGGACAGCTTCTCCTCCTTGACCCACGTATCATCTCCAGTCTGCAGGACGACACACACAAACACACTCCCCACATCGCTGATTTTAAAGGAAAAATATTTGGTTTTAAAATCGGATTGTTCAATCAAAACCACACAGGACGCGAATTCATCGCAGCCCGTTGTCATTTCTAAATCATTTTAACACTCAATTACACGAGAGGTCAGATGTCTTACAGTATGTGGCAGCAATATCCTGTTCTCTTCCCTCTACTCTCAACACAGAGCCTCAGCTCCATCTAAAACACACATGGGCTATTGTCTTTTTTTCATTCTCAAATATTTGAGTAAGGTGTCAGATATTTAGGAGTGGTATCAGATTTAGCACCTGGACGGCGTCCAGACAGCGGAGAGCGCTCATATTGTACACACACACACACACACACACACACACACACACACACACACACGGTACACATGTGGAAGCAAGAGGCTGTAATGTGAGGAGGTGAAAGAAGTTGTCGGCAACACCAAATGTATCAAAATGAGCAACTTTTGCAATCATGTAACGGACAATATGTCTGGGTTTATGTCTGTCCAGTGGACATGAGGGCCCGGACGTCCTCCCCTCTGTGCACTGGTCATTGTTTGCAATCCTTTATTTAGATTGGATGTTTTGATGCAACATAGATATCTAGAGTGCCATCTGAGAAGTGACACAAAATAGACACAAAATATTAAAATATGTCAGTAAAGATATATATGGGTGTAAAAACCACATAAAACCAATGGTGTAGAAATGTACTGGGCCTGATTACTGCTTGTCTTTGGTGTTTGGAGTGTTTACTGTTTCATGTTGAGTCTGTTTTTTTTTACAATTGTTAACCATACTTCCTACTTTACTCAACAAATGATCCATTTGTTCCTCTAAAGTTGGGTTGTATAGGTATATGAATCTATGAAGGTTTTGTTTTGCCCAATTTGAACACAGGCTTTAAATATTCTGGAGCTTTTAACCAAATGAAAGAAATAGTTTTTCTCATCACTTTCCTTTGTTAAACGTGTAATATTTGCTTATTTCGGTAGTCTAAGACCTTTAACTCGAGGCTCTTATTGTTTTTTAGTGCAGCAGATGTAATTGACGCTTTGAGCGCATTCGTCTTTGTTTTCATGTCCAAAAATAGTTTAGTTGAGCTAATGCGGTAAATCAGGGTTTGTTCAAAACATGTCTGTGTTTAGTGCTAATTAGCAAATGTTAGCATATCGACACGCTAAACCAAGACAGTTAACAGTTAACCTAGTAACCATTAGCATGTTGTCATTGTGAACATGTTAGCATTGAGCTCAAGTGCTGCCCCACAGAGCCGCTAGCATAGCTTCAGAGCTAACCTTTCTCTGATTCCACCACCTTCATAATCTCTGTCGTAAGCTTCATTGTGACAGTGATGGAATCCGTCCAAACTGTGACGTGACGTGAGTCAAACCAGCGTCTCTGCTGAGCTGCACCACAGCAGCCACTGGCTGAGGCGCCAAACTATAGAAAGTAAAACCTGCTCGTCAGGAGTTTCAGGAGCCGTTTGAGCTCAAGCGGGGTTGTGGAGGTAACAGCTGGCTCTCATTAAGCAGACCTGAACCAGAAGACCTGGAGGTCAGGTCGGAAATAATGACAACGCGGCCGTGGAAATGTGTGACACAGCGATTATGACCCGTCGTATCTGCGGCTTGAGAGAGTAATTAGTCGTCATCCGACACGCTAACTGAGCAAGAGTTAGCATCGCAAAGATGGAAAGAGTTGTTTGTGTGTGTGTGTGTGTGTGTGTGTGTGTACACACGAGTGTGTTGCAGCAGAACTAATGACTCTCGTTTCTATAACGTCTGTGGAAATGTTTTGGTCGTAGGTTCGAGCCGCCACGCTCCAGAGAACTGTAGACTCATTCATGAGTTTCTCATTGAGTCACTTTGAAGATGCATTCATGCGTATATGTGTATATGTGTATGTGTGTATGTGCGTATATAATCGTACTTGTTGGTGAACACACACCATTTAATCTCCATTGGCCATTTAACATGCACAAAATTCCTGCTTTGTTTTCTGTTGCTCTTTATTGTCCTCTTGTCTCGCACAGAATCAACTCTACAAGCTTTCCAGATGTTGCTCTTGTGATATCTGATTGTTTATGCAGTTCAAGTTGAACGAGTACAGATGCAACATAAGATTTGTTCAAAACGTTGATCGCACTCTCTTTTGGCTTTTCTCCGAAGATTCTCTGTCGTCTGGTGATGATGAAGATTATGACGAAGATCCAGAAGATGCAGGTAATGGAAATGGTGAATTCTTAATTACTATTTTTCAGCTAACTTTTTCGAGTGAAACAATGTCATTGGATGTCAGTAAGGTGATATTCTGAAGCCTTTCTACTTAAGCAGATGGTTAATGCTCATGATGAACAGCTTTCCTACAAGGCCAATAACCTGAAGAGCAAAGAACTTTTACTAAAAGGAGGAACAACCAAGTAGATGGGACACAACTAATCAGGAAGGAACTCAAATCTGAAAAGAAACATTCATATTCCACAATGATTTTTACTAACAAACCACCAAAGGCAGTTTCACCAAACCCAAATCATAGCTGCAGCTCCCTCACTTTAGCCTACATGTGGGCTCATGTTTTCATTTGTCAACTTCATACATTTTTTGTTTGTTTCATAATTTCAGCTTTGTTTTTGCTGACCGCTCTTCAGTTACCTCTTAAAACAAAGAACAAAGAAACCTCCGGGTTGTTTTGGTCCACTAGCGATACTATTTTTAGCACCTAAACACGGAGTATTAATGTATCCTGAATTCTCATGTCGAAAGTACAACCTGACTTCCATGAAGGCGGCATGAACGGCGTCGTTAAGCTTAATGAGCAGCACCTGCTGCACACAGAGCGCTGAACGGGAGCCGTGAGCTGCTGGAGGGCCAGAGGACGAAGAAGAGGCGGCTTCCTTTAAATGCTGTTTCATTTCCCTTCCATCGGAAAAGAGTTTAGACGAGCTGGAGAGTCTATCTTCGTCAGAGCTATATTAATATTAAAGGTTGTATGGATCAATTCGCTGGACTAATCATAACTATAACTCAACCACAGTTGTTCCTTTTACTTCCAATATCAGATTTAGCTTTTCATTGGCGAGTTTCTTTATGTAGGACATTTCAGCAACAGGGCAATTCAAAGCGCTTCATGTAAAACATGATATAAAGGTAATAGAAACACGTTACTGAAGGACATTTAAATACATTAACGAGCCACACGACTAGAAAATAAAAACAATTAAAGCTGCGAGCAGCGATGAACGGGCCCTCGCCATGCGCGTGTCGGCGTGCCGGCGGGACTCCGACCTGCGCGTCCGCGAGCGAGACGTGTTTAATCCCGCGTGGACCGCCTGGTGCCGGAATTGACGCTTTGCAAACAGTCCGACGCTTCCTGCGTCCTCTGCCTGGCGCTACAGAACGCGTGCGTCGTGTTGCTCTGTGTCAAGCGTGAACTGCGTAGTGTAAATGGGATGCAGTTTGTCAGAAAACGCAGATTTCCTTTCGCCAGCAGGTGGCGCTGTGAGTACTAGTGAAAATAAGCTTGTAGACATCCTCCGGCCGTGAGTGGTATCAAGCATGAGAAGTTTGGGACCGTTTGGAAGAAGTGCAGCTGAGTTACATCAGCTTTTTTCACGAGGAATCACATAAAGTAATCGCCCGCTACGGCTAAACGATTCCGTCAAAAGTAAAGCTTTTAATAACTTTTAATCACAACGGTCTTGACATGGTGCTAGCAAATTTTAAAGTGGATCTGATGAAGTCCCTAGGAGGAGTTCGTTAAAGTATAGCGACTAGAAATAGGCCGAAATCGATGGAAAAATGACACATGAATCAAAATTCCCGACTTCCGGTCGGGTTTAGAGCATGGTTCCAAGAGACTTATATTTAAGTCTCCATAGGATACATGTGCTTACCAACTTTCATACATGTAGCTCAAACGTAGCGCCGGGGCTGCTCTTTCGAAATATTGTAGGGGGCGCTATAGAGGCAATTTAAAACGGACAAGCCAAAAAAACATATACACTATGTCTTCCTGTGACCTACGACACATGTACAAAGTTTCATGAGTTTTTGAGCATCCCAACACACTCAACCATCAGCTTCCTGTTTCATGAATACGATGCGTCGCCACGGCAACAGCGTTCAACGAAAGCGCACAATATTCATGATCATGCATCATCAATGTCTTAAGGCTATCCTTACCAAATTTGAAACTCATCAGGTCACCTGGCTAGGAGCTATAAAGAAAAGTATAAAATATGACATTTCCTTTAGCCAGTAGGCGGCGCTATGAGTTATTGAATTTTTTTCAATTGAAATAAGTTCAAGCTGGAATGATTATCATGCATAAGAAGTTTTGTGCGGATTGGATAATGTACCTCGGAGTTATAAGAACTTATCAGAATTGATTTTTTCCAAAACAGTGAGGCAAAATGGCCGCCACGCCACGTCAAGGTTCTTCGATGAAAGCGCGAGATTTTGATAACTTTTAATCACAAAGGTCTTAAGAACATCCTGAGCAAAGGAGAAGTTGATCGCATAAATTCTCTAGGAGGAGTTCGTTCAAATGTGAAGGCTGAAATTGGCGAAAAGTGGCAAAAATGCCAACTTCGCGGGTCTACTGTAGCGCCCCCTAGTGGTTGAATGAAAAACAATTCTCAGGGTATGTTACAGCATGCGATGTGCACATATGCTGCAAGTTTTGGAATTTTAGGACCAACGGTTGAGAAGTTATGTGTATTGATATTAAGCCACGCCCCTAACAAGTTTATTGGTCCATATCTTGTAAACGCTAAGAGGTATCAAAAAGCTTTTAATAACTTTTGATGAGGCAGGTCCATTAATGATCCACAACAAATTTGGTAGTAATCGGACCCAGCATCTAGGAGGAGATAGAAAAAATGGGTTTTACACTAAATCCAAAATGGCGGAAAATCTAAGTAGGCGGAGCTTAGGGGTCTGAGAGGCTTTTTTTTAGATCTAGCGGATTGGGACATGTGGGTCAAATTTCAAGTAAATCCGACATACTGGCCGAGGGGCGTCGCCGTGGCGATTTGTAGGGGGCGCTAGAGAGCCATTTTTTTTCACAGAGAGTTGCATCCATTGGCAGATGGCTATTTTCACCAGGCCTGACAAGTCCCCAAAATTTGGTGAGTTTTGGAGTACAGCAAGTCCCCCCCAAGCAGTCCCAAAGCTTAAAAAGATAAATAACAAATTAAAGCTGCGAGCAGCGATGAACGGGCCCTCGCTACGCGCGCGTCGGCGTGCCGGCGGGACTCTGGCCTGCGCGTCCGCGAGCGAGACGTGTTTAATCCCGCGTGGACCGCCTGGTGCCGGAAACGACGCTTTGCAAATAGTCTGATGCTTCCTGTGTCCGCTGCCTGGTGCTACAGAACGCGTGCGTCGTGTTGCTCTGTGTCAAGTGTCAACCGTGTAGTGTAAAAGTCACGTGAATCGGATGCAGTTTGTCAGAAAACGCAGATTTCCTTTCGCCAGCAGGTGGCGCTGTGAGTACTAGTGAAAATAAGCTTGTAGACATCCTCAGGCCGTGAGTGTTATCAAGCATGAGAAGTTTGGGACCGTTTGGAAGAAGTGCAGCTGAGTTACATCAGCTTTTTTCACGAGGAATCACATAAAGTAATCGCCAGCTACGGCTAAACGATTCCGTCAAATGTAAAGCTTTTAATAACTTTTAATCACAACGGTCTTGACATGGTACGAGCAAATTTTAAAGTGGATCTGATGAAGTCCCTAGGAGGAGTTCGTTAAAGTATAGCGACTAGAAATAGGCGGAAATCGATGGAAAAATGACACATGAATCAATATTGCCGACTTCCGGTCGGGTTTAGAGCATGGACCCAAGAGACTTATTTTTAAGTCTCCATAGGATACATATGCCTACCAACTTTCATACATGGAGCTCAAAGGTAGCGCTGGGGCTGCTGTTTTGAAATATTGTAGGGGGCGCTATAGAGGCAATTTAAAACGGACAAGCCAAAAAAACATATATACTATGTCTTCCTGTGACCTACAACACATGTACAAAGTTTCATGAGTTTTTGAGCATCCCAACACACTCAACCATCAGCTTCCTGTTTCATGGCGAACGATGCGTCGCCACGGCAACAGCGTTCAACGAAAACGCACAATATTCTCGGCCTTTTTTCATCAATGTCTTAAGGCTATGCTTACCAAATTTGAGACTCATCAGGTTACCTGGCTAGGAGGAATAACTAAAAGTAAAAAAAAAAACATCTCCTTTAGCCAGTAGGCGGCGCTATGAGTTATTGAATTTTTTTCAATTGAAGTCTGTTCACGCTTGACTGAGCATCATGCATAAGAAGTTTTGTGGGGATTGGATAATGTTCCTTGGAGTTATAACAACTTCTTTTTTCATAAAAATGAGGTAAAATGGCCGCCACGCCACGTCAAGGTTCTTCGATGAAAGCGCGAGATTTTGATAACTTTTAATCACAAAGGTCTTAAGAACATCCTGAGCAAAGGAGAAGTTGATCGCATAAATTCTCTAGGAGGAGTTCGTTCAAATGCGAAGGCTGAAATGGGCAAAAAGTGGCAAAAATGCCAACTTCGCGGGTCTGCTGTAGCGCCCCCTAGTGGTTGAATGCAAAACAATTCTCAGGATATGTTACAGCATGCGATGTGCACATATGCTGCAAGTTTTGGAATTTTAGGACAAACGGTTGAGAAGTTATGTGTATTGATATTAAGCCACGCCCCTAAGAAGTGTATTGGTCCATATCTTGTAAACGCTAAGAGGTATCAAAAAGCTTTTAATAACTTTTGATGAGGTAGGTCCATTAATGATCCACAACAAATTTGGTAGTAATCGGACCCAGAATCTAGGAGGAGATAGAAAAAATGGGTTTTACACTAAATCCAAAATGGCGGAAAATCTAAGTAGGCGGAGCTTAGGGGTCTGATTGGCTTTTTTGTAGCTCTAGCTCAAGTGAACATGTCTGTCAAATTTCAAGTCAATCGGACAAACTGGCCGAGGGTTGCCGGAAGTCCGACCTGTAGGGGGCGCTAGAGAGACATTTTTTTATACACAAATGTGCAAATTTTGGCAGCAGAGTTTCTCCACCAGACCTGACAGGTGTCCAAAATTGGTGAGTTTTCATGCATGGCAAGTGCCCCTACAAGCTCCATCCCCAGAAAAATAAGAACCGGAATTAAAGCTGCGAGCAGCGATGAACGGGCCCTCGCTACGCGCGCGTCGGCGTGCCGGCGGGACTCTGGCCTGCGCGTCCGCGAGCGAGACGTGTTTAATCCCGCGTGGACCGCCTGGTGCCGGAATTGACGCTTTGCAAACAGTCCGACGCTTCCTGCGTCCTCTGCCTGGCGCTACAGAACGCGTGCGTCGTGTTGCTCTGTGTCAAGCGTGAACCGCGTAGTGTAAATGGGATGCAGTTTGTCAGAAAACGCAGATTTCCTTTCGCCAGCAGGTGGCGCTGTGAGTACTAGTGAAAATAAGCTTGTAGACATCCTCGGGCCGTGAGTGTTATCAAGCATGAGAAGTTTGGGACCGTTTGGAAGAAGTGCAGCTGAGTTACATCAGCTTTTTTCACGAGGAATCACATAAAGTAATCGCCCGCTACGGCTAAACGATTCCGTCAAATGTAAAGCTTTTAATAACTTTTAATCACAACGGTCTTGACATGGTGCGAGCAAATTTTAAAGTGGATCTGATGAAGTCCCTAGGAGGAGTTCGTTAAAGTATAGCGACAAGAAATAGGCCGAAATCGATGGAAAAATGACACATGAATCAAAATTCCCGACTTCCGGTCGGGTTTAGAGCATGGTTCCAAGAGACTTATATTTAAGTCTCCATAGGATACATGTGCTTACCAACTTTCATACATGTAGCTCAAACGTAGCGCCGGGGCTGCTCTTTCGAAATATTGTAGGGGGCGCTATAGAGGCAATTTAAAACGGCCAAGCCAAAAAAACACATACACTATGTCTTCCTGTGACCTACGACACATGTACAAAGTTTCATGAGTTTCTGAGCATCCCAACACACTCAACCATCAGCTTCCTGTTTCATGGCGAACGATGCGTCGCCACGGCAACACCGTTCAACGAAAGCGCACAATATTCATGATCATGCATCATCAATGTCTTAAGGCTATCCTTACTAAATTTGAGACTCATCAGGTCATCAGGCTAGGAGGAATTAAGAAAGGTATAAAATATGACATTTCCTTTAGCCAGTAGGTGGCGCTATGAGTTATTGAATTTTTTTCAATTGAAATATGTTCAAGCTGGAATGATTATCATGCATAAGGAATTTTGTGCGGATTGCATAATGTACCTTGGAGTTATAACAACTTATACGAATTAGTTTTTTCAAAAACAGTGAGGCAAAATGGCCGCCACGCCACGTCAAGGTTCTTCGATGAAAGCGCGAGATTTTGATAACGTTTAATCACAAAGGTCTTAAGAACATCCTGACCAAAGGAGAAGTTGATCGCATAAATTCTCTAAGAGGAGTTCGTTAAAATGCGAAGGCTGAAATCTGCAAAAAGTGGCAAAAATGCCAAATTCGCGGGTTTGCTGTAGCGCCCCCTAGTGGTCGAATGAAAAACAATTCTCAGGGTATGTTCCAGCATGCGATGTGCACATATGCTGCAAGTTTTGGAATTTTAGGACAAACGGTTGAGAAGTTATGTGTATTGATATTAAGCCACGCCCCTAAGAAGTTTATTGGTCCATATTTTGTAAACGCTGAGAGCTATCAAAAAGCTTTTAATAACTTTTGATGACGTAGCTCTAATAATGATCCACAACAAATTTGGTAGTAATCGGACCCAGCATCTAGGAGGAGATAGAAAAAATGGGTTTTACACTAAATTCAAAATGGCGGAAAATCTAAGTAGGCGGAGCTTAGGGGTCTGAGAGGCTTTTATTTAGATCTAGCGGATTGGGACATGTGGGTAAAA
Organism: Ophthalmolycus amberensis; assembly: GCA_024529925.1. NCBI lineage: Eukaryota > Metazoa > Chordata > Actinopteri > Perciformes > Zoarcidae > Ophthalmolycus > Ophthalmolycus amberensis. The sequence continues at coordinate 365,892 of JAFEUB010001450.1, read as the reverse complement.
TTTCAAGTAAATCGGACATACTGGCCGAGGGGCGTCGCCGGGGCGATTTGTAGGGGGCGCTAGAGAGCCATTTTTTTACACAGAAAGACGCATCCATTTCAAACTCTAAGTTCGCGCAGACCTGACAAGTCCCCCAAATCTGGTGAGTTTTGGAGTATGGCAAGTCCCCCCCAAGCAGTCCCAAAGACGCAAAAGATAAATAATAAATTAAAGCTGCAAGCAGCGATGAACGGGCCCTCGCCATGCGCGCGTCGGGGTGCCGGCGGGACTCCGGCCTGCGCGTCCGAGAACGTCCGCGACCGTCCGCGACCGTCGGACGGCGCGTCCGCGAGCGAGACGTGTTTAATCCCGCGTGGACCGCCTGGTGCCGGAATTGACGCTTTGCAAACAGTCTGATGCTTCCTGCGTCCTGTGCCTGGCGCTACAGAACGCGTGCGTCGTGTTGCTCTGTGTCAAGTGTGAACCGCGTAGTGTAAAAGTCACGTAAATGGGATGCAGTTTGTCAGAAAACGCAGATTTCCTTTCGCCAGCAGGTGGCGCTGTGAGTACTAGTGAAAATAAGCTTGTAGACATCCTCAGGCCGTGAGTGTTATCAAGCATGAGAAGTTTGGGACCGTTTGGAACAAGTCCAGCTGAGTTACATCAGACATTTCCTTTAGCCAGTAGGCTTTGCAGGTTTACTGTAGCGCCCCCTCGTGGTCAAATGCAAAACAATTCTCAGGGTATGTTACTGGATGCGATGTGCACATATACTGAATATTTTGGGAATTTAGAACAAATGGTTGAGAAGTTATGTGTATTGATATTTTGCCACGCACCTAAGAAGTGTATTGGTCCATATCTTGTAAACGCAAAGAGATATCAAAAATATTTTGATAGGTTTTGATGATCTAGATCCACTTATGATCCACAGCAAATTTCATAGAAATCGGAGCCAGCGTGTAGGAGTTTGCAAAAATGTGGTTTTTTTCCACTAAAGTCAAAATGGCTGACTTCCGGTTGGGTTTAGAGCTTAGAGCTCCAGGGGCTTTTTTGTCCGTCTACATGTGATACATCTGTTTACCAAATGTTATCCATCAAAATTTTATATATAGATAGTGAAACGTACTGCGAGGGCTGCGTCGTCGAAATATTGTATAAATTCATACAAAATTGAAAATGGCAGACTTCCGGTCGGGTTTAGAGCATGGTCCCAATAGACTTATTTTTAAGTCTCCATAAGATACATATGCCTACCAACTTTCATACATGTAGCTCAAACGTAGCGCTGGGGCTGCTCTTTCGAAATATTGTAGGGGGCGCTATAGAGGCAATTTAAAACGGACAAGCCAAAAAAACATATACACTATGTCTTCCTGTGACCTACGACACATGTACAAAGTTTCATGAGTTTTTGAGCATCCCAACACACTCAACCATCAGCTTCCTGTTTCATGGCGAACGATGCGTCGCCACGGCAACAGCGTTCCACGAAAGCGCACAATATTCTCGGCGATTTTTCATCAATGTCTTAAGGCTATCCTTACCAAATTTGAGACTCATCAAGTCACCTGGCTAGGAGGAATAACTAAAAGTAAAAAAAAAAACATCTCCTTTAGCCAGTAGGCGGCGCTATGAGTTATTGAATTTTTTTCAATTGAAGTCTGTTCACGCTTGAATGAGCATCATGCATAAGACGTTTTGTGGGGATTGGATAATGTACCTTGGAGTTATAAGAACTTATTTTTTCATAAAAATGAGGTAAAATGGCCGCCACGCCAAGTCAAGGTTCTTCGATGAAAGCGCGAGATTTTGATAACTTTTAATCACAAAGGTCTTAAGAACATCCTGAGCAAAGGAGAAGTTGATCGCATAAATTCTCTAGGAGGAGTTCGTTAAAATGCGAAGGCTGAAATTGGCAAAAAGTGGCAAAAAGGCCAACTTCGCGGGTCTGCTGTAGCGCCCCCTAGTCGTTGAATGCAAAACAATTCTCAGGATATGTTACAGCATGCGATGTGCACATATGCTGCAAGTTTTGGAATTTTGGGACAAACGGTTGAGAAGTTATGTGTATTGATATTAAGCCACGCCCCTAAGAAGTGTATTGGTCCATATCTTGGAAACGCTAAGAGGTATCAAAAAGCTTTTAATAACTTTTGATGACGTAGATCTAATAATGATCCACAACAAATATGGTAGTAATCGGACCCAGCATCTAGGAGGAGATAGAAAAAATGGGTTTTACACTAAATTCAAAATGGCGGAAAATCTAAGTAGGCGGAGCTTAGGGGTCTGATTGGCTTTTTTTTAGATCTAGCGGATTGGGACATGTGGGTCAAATTTCAAGTCAATCAGAAATACTGGCCGAGGGGCGTCGCCGGTCCGATTTGTAGGGGGCGCTAGAGAGCCATTTTTTTACACACACATATGCAAATTTGGGCAGCAGAGTTTCTCCACCAGATGTGAGAGGGGTGCAAAAATGGTGAGTTTTCATGAATTCCAAGTGCCCCTACAAGCTCCATCCCCGGCAGAATAATGACGGATTCCTCCAATTTCAATAGGGCCTTCGCGGCCCGACGTTGTCGGTGGCTCGGGCCCTAATTAAAGCTGCGAGCAGCGATGAACGGGCCCTCGCCATGCGCGCGTCGGCGTGCCGGCGGGACTCTGGCCTGCGCGTCCGCGAGCGAGACGTGTTTAATCCCGCGTGGACCGCCTGGTGCCGGAATTGACGCTTTGCAAACAGTCCGACGCTTCCTGCGTCCTCTGCCTGGCGCTACAGAACGCGTGCGTCGTGTTGCTCTGTGTCAAGTGTCAACCGCGTAGTGTAAAAGTCACGTGAATCGGATGCAGTTTGTCAGAAAACGCAGATTTCCTTTCGCCAGCAGGTGGCGCTGTGAGTACTAGTGAAAATAAGCTTGTAGACATCCTCAGGCCGTGAGTGTTATCAAGCATGAGAAGTTTGGGACCGTTTGGAAGAAGTGCAGCTGAGTTACATCAGCTTTTTTCACGAGGAATCACATAAAGTAATCGGCCGCTACGGCTAAACGATTCCGTCAAATGTAAAGCTTTTAATAACTTTTAATCACAACGGTCTTGACATGGTGCGAGCAAATTTTAAAGTGGATCTGATGAAGTCCCTAGGAGGAGTTCGTTAAAGTATAGCGACAAGAAATAGGCCGAAATCGATGGAAAAATGACACATCAATCAAAATACCCGACTTCCGGTCGGGTTTAGAGCATGGTTCCAAGAGACTTATATTTAAGTCTCCATAGGATACATGTGCGTACCAACTTTCATACATGTAGCTCAAACGTAGCGCTGGGGCTGCTGTTTTGAAATATTGTAGGGGGCGCTATAGAGGCAATTTAAAACGGACAAGCCAAAAAATCACATACACTATCTCTTCCTATGACCTACGACACATGTACAAAGTTTCATGAGTTTTTGAGCATCCCAACACACTCAACCATCAGCTTCCTGTTTCATGGCGAACGATGCGTCGCCACGGCAACACCGTGCAACGAAAGCGCACAATATTCATGATGATGCATCATCAATGTCTTAAGGCTATCCTGACTAAATTTGAGACTCATCAGGTCATCAGGCTAGGAGGAATTAAGAAAGGTATAAAATATGACATTTCCTTTAGCCAGTAGGTGGCGCTATGAGTTATTGAAATTTTTTCAATTGAAATATGTTCAAGCTTGAATGATTATCATGCATATGAAGTTTTGTGCGGATAGCATAATGTACCTTGGAGTTATAACAACTTATACGAATTCGTTTTTTCAAAAACAGTGAGGCAAAATGGCCGCCACGCCACGTCAAGGTTCTTCGATGAAAGCGCGAGATTTTCATAACTCATAATCACAAAGGTCTTAAGAGCATCCTGACCAAAGGAGAAATTGATCGCATAAAATCTGTAGGAGGAAATCGTCTTAGTACGAAGGCTGAAAATGCAAAAACTGACAAAAATCACAACTTCGCGGGTTTACTGTAGCGCCCCCTAGTGGTTGAATGCAAAACAATTCTCAGGGTATGTTCCAGCATGCGATGTGCACATATGCTGCAAGTTTTGGAATGTTAGGACAAACGGTTGAGAAGTTATGTGTATTGAGATTAGGCCACGCCCCTAAGAAGTTTATTGGTCCATATCTTGTAAACGGTAAGAGGTATCAAAAAGCTTTTAATAACTTTTGATGACGTAGCTCTAATAATGATCCAGAACAAATTTGGTAGTGATCGGACCCAGCATCTAGGAGGAGATAGAAAAAATGGGTTTTACACTAAATTCAAAATGGCGGAAAATCTAAGTAGGCGGAGCTTAGGGGTCTGAGAGGCTTTTATTTAGATCTAGTGGATTGGGACATGTGGGTCAAATTTCAAGTAAATCGGAGATACTGGCCGAGGGGCGTCGCCGTGGCGATTTGTAGGGGGCGCTAGAGAGCCATTTTTTTTCACAGAGAGTTGCATCATTTTTCAGATGGCTATTTTCACCAAGCCTGACAAGTCCTCAAAATCTGGTGAGTTTTGGAGTATGGCAAGTCCCCCCCAAGCAGTCCCAAAGCTTAAAAATAAGAATAAGAGGAATAATACCCCGACCAATTTCAAGAGGGCCTTCGCCAGGCCGACGTTGTCGACGGCTCGGGCCCTAATTAAAGCTGCGAGCAGCGATGAACGGGCCCTCGCTACGCGCGCGTCGGCGTGCCGGCGGGACTCCGGCCTGCGCGTCCGCGAGCGAGACGTGTTTAATCCCGCGTGGACCGCCTGGTGCCGGAAATGACGCTTTGCAAACAGTCCGACGCTTCCTGCGTCCTCTGCCTGGCGCTACAGAACGCGTGCGTCGTGTTGCTCTGTGTCAAGTGTCAACCGCGTAGTGTAAAAGTCACGTGAATCGGATGCAGTTTGTCAGAAAACGCAGATTTCCTTTCGCCAGCAGGTGGCGCTGTGAGTACTAGTGAAAATGAGCTTGTAGACATCCTCAGGCCGTGAGTGTTATCAAGCATGAGAAGTTTGGGACCGTTTGGAAGAAGTGCAGCTGAGTTACATCAGCTTTTTTCACGAGGAATCACATAAAGTAATCGCCCGCTACGGCTAAACGATTCCGTCAAATGTAAAGCTTTTAATAACTTTTAATCACAACGGTCTTGACATGGTAGTAGCACAATTTAAAGTGGATCTGATGAAGTCCCTAGGAGGAGTTCGTTAAAGTATAGCGACAAGAAATAGGCCGAAATCGATGGAAAAATTACACATAAATCGAAATTCCTGACTTCCGGTCGGGTTTAGAGCATGGACCCAAGAGACTTATATTTAAGTCTCCATAGGATACATGTGCGTACCAACTTTCATACATGTAGCTCAAACATAGCGCCGGGGCTGCTCTTTCGAAATATTGTAGGGGGCGCTACAGAGGCAATTTAAAACGGACGATTAAAAAAATTATATACACTATGTCGTCTCATGACCTATGACACATGTACAAAGTTGCATGCGTTTTTGAGCATCGCAAGTTAGTAAAACCATCAGATTCATTTTTCATGGCGAACGATGGGTCGCCACGGCAACAGTGTTCAACGAAAACGCACAATATTCTCGGCCTTTTTTCATCAATGTCTTAAGGCTATCCTTACCAAATTTGAGAATCATCAGGTCACCTGACTAGGAGGAATAACTAAAAGTAAAAAAAAAAACATCTCCTTTAGCCAGTAGGCGGCGCTATGAGTTATTGAATTTTTTTCAATTGAAGTCTGTTCAGGCTTGACTGAGCATCATGCATAAGAAATTTTGTGCGGATTGGATAATGTACCTTGGAGTTATAACAACTTATATTTTCATAAAAATGAGGTAAAATGGCCGCCACGCCGAGTCAAGGTTCTTCGATGAAAGCGCGAGATTTTCATAAGTTGTCATCACAAAGGTCTTAAGAGCACCCTGACCAAAGGAGAAATTGATCGCATAAAATCTGTAGGAGGAAATCGTCTTAGTACGAAGGCTGAAAATGCAAAAAGTGACAAAAATCACAACTTCGCGGGTTTACTGTAGCGCCCCCTAGTGGTTGAATGCAAAACAATTCTCAGGGTATGTTCCAGCATGCGATGTGCACATATGCTGCAAGTTTTGGAATTTTGGGACAAACGGTTGAGAAGTTATGTGTATTGATATTAAGCCACGCCCCTAAGAAGTTTATTGGTCCATATCTTGTAAACGCTAAGAGGTATCAAAAAGCTTTTAATAACTTTTGATGACGTAGCTCTAATAATGATCCACAACAAATTTGGTAGTAATCGGACCCAGCATCTAGGAGGAGATAGAAAAAATGGGTTTTACACTAAATCCAAAATGGCGGAAAATCTAAGTAGGCGGAGCTTAGGGGTCTGAGAGGCTTTTTTTTAGATCTAGCGGATTGGGACATGTGGGTCAAATTTCAAGTAAATCGGACATACTGGCCGAGGGGCGTCGCCGGACCGATTTGTAGGGGGCGCTAGAGAGCCATTTTTTTACACACACATATGCAAATTTGGGCAGCAGAGTTTCTACACCAGATCTGAGAGGGGTGCAAAAATGGTGAGTTTTCATAAATTCCAAGTACCCCTACAAGCTCCATCCCCAGAAAAATAAGAATAAGAAGAATAATACCCCATACAATTTCAATAGGGCCTTCGCCAGGCCGACGTTGTCGACGGCTCGGGCCCTAATAATAACGGATTCCTCCAATTTCAATAGGGCCTTCGCGGCCCGACGTTGTCGGTGGCTCGGGCCCTAATTAAAGCTGCGAGCAGCGATGAACGGGCCCTCGCTACGCGCGCGTCGGCGTGCCGGCGGGACTCTGGCCTGCGCGTCCGCGAGCGAGACGTGTTTAATCCCGCGTGGACCGCCTGGTGCCGGAATTGACGCTTTGCAAACAGTCCGACGCTTCCTGCGTCCTCTGCCTGGCGCTACAGAACGCGTGCGTCGTGTTGCTCTGTGTCAAGCGTGAACCGCGTAGTGTAAATGGGATGCAGTTTGTCAGAAAACGCAGATTTCCTTTCGCCAGCAGGTGGCGCTGTGAGTACTAGTGAAAATAAGCTTGTAGACATCCTCAGGCCGTGAGTGTTATCAAGCATGAGAAGTTTGGGACCGTTTGGAAGAAGTGCAGCTGAGTTACATCAGCTTTTTTCACGAGGAATCACATAAAGTAATCGCCCGCTACGGCTAAACGATTCCGTTAAAGGTAAAGCTTTTAATAACTTTTAATCACAACGGTCTTGACATGGTGCTAGCAAATTTTAAAGTGGATCTGATGAAGTCCCTAGGAGGAGTTCGTTAAAGTATAGCGACAAGAAATAGGCCGAAATCGATGGAAAAATGACACATCAATCAAAATACCCGACTTCCGGTCGGGTTTAGAGCATGGTTCCAAGAGACTTATATTTAAGTCTCCATAGGATACATGTGCGTACCAACTTTCATACATGTAGCTCAAACGTAGCGCCGGGGCTGCTCTTTCGAAATATTGTAGGGGGCGCTATAGAGGCAATTTAAAACGGACAAGCCAAAAAAACATATACACTATCTCTTCCTATGACCTACGACACATGTACAAAGTTTCATGTGTTTTTGAGCATCCCAACACACTCAACCATCAGCTTCCTGTTTCATGGCGAACGATGCGTCGCCACGGCAACACCGTGCAACGAAAGCGCACAATATTCATGATGATGCATCATCAATGTCTTAAGGCTATCCTTACCAAATTTGAGACTCATCAGGTCATCAGGCTAGGAGGAATTAAGAAAGGTATAAAATATGACATTTCCTTTAGCCAGTAGGTGGCGCTATGAGTTATTGAATTTTTTTCAATTGAAATATGTTCAAGCTGGAATGATTATCATGCATAATAAATTTTGTGCGGATTGCATAATGTACCTTGGAGTTATAACAACTTATACGAATTACTTTTTTCAAAAACAGTGAGGCAAAATGGCCGCCACGCCACGTCAAGGTTCTTCGATGAAAGCGCGAGATTTTGATAACTTTTAATCACAAAGGTCTTAAGAACATCCTGAGCAAAGGAGAAGTTGATCGCATAAATTCTCTAGGAGGAGTTCGTTCAAATGCGAAGGCTGAAATTGGCGAAAAGTGGCAAAAATGCCAACTTCGCGGGTCTACTGTAGCGCCCCCTAGTGGTTGAATGAAAAACAATTCTCAGGGTATGTTACAGCATGCGATGTGCACATATGCTGCAAATTTTGGGATTTTAGGACAAAGGGTTGAGAAGTTATGTGTATTGATATTAAGCCACGCCCCTAAGAAGTTTATTGGTCCATATCTTGTAAACGGTAAGAGGTATCAAAAAGCTTTTAATAACTTCTGATGACATAGCTCTAATAATGATCCACAACAAATTTGGTAGTAATCGGACCCAGCATCTAGGAGGAGATAGAAAAAATGGGTTTTACACTAAATTCAAAATGGCGGAAAATCTAAGTAGGCGGAGCTTAGGGGTCTGAGAGGCTTTTATTTAGATCTAGCGGATTGGGACATGTGGGTCAAATTTCAAGTAAATCGGAGATACTGGCCGAGGGGCGTCGCCGTGGCGATTTGTAGGGGGCGCTAGAGAGCCATTTTTTTTCACAGAAAGATGCATCCATTTTCAGATGGCTATTTTCACCAAGCCTGACAAGTCCCCAAAATTTGGTGAGTTTTGGAGTACAGCAAGTCCCCCCCAAGCAGTCCCAAAGATTAAAAATAAAGATCAGAATAATAATACCCCAGCCAATTTCAAGAGGGCCTTCGCCAGGCCGACGTTGTCGACGGCTCGGGCCCTAATTAAAGCTGCAAGCAGCGATGAACGGGCCCTCGCCATGCGCGCGTCGAGGTGCCGGCGGGACTCCGGCCTGCGCGTCCGAGAACGTCCGCGACCGTCGGATGGCGCGTCCGCGAGCGAGACGTGTTTAATCCCGCGTGGACCGCCTGGTGCCGGAATTGACGCTTTGCAAACAGTCCGACGCTTCCTGCGTCCTCTGCCTGGCGCTACAGAACTCGTGCGTGGTGTTGCTCTGTGTCAAGTGTCAAGTGTCAAGTGTAAAAGTTACGTAAATCGGATGCAGTTTGTCAGAAAACGCAGATTTCCTTTCGCCAGCAGGTGGCGCTGTGAGTATTAGGGAAAATTAGCTTGTAGACATCCTCAGGCCATGAGTGTTATCAAGCATGTGAAGTTTGGGACCGTTTGGAACAAGTCCAGCTGAGTTACATCAGACATTTCCTTCAGCCAGTAGGCTTTGCAGGTTTACTGTAGCGCCCCCTCGTGGTCGAATGCAAAACAATTCTCAGGGTATGTTACTGGATGCGATGTGCACATATACTGAATATTTTGGGAATTTAGAACAAATGGTTGAGAAGTTATGTGTATTGATATTTTGCCACGCACCTAAGAAGTGTATTGGTCCATATCTTGTAAACGCAAAGAGATATCAAAAAGATTTTGATAGGTTTTGATGATCTAGATCCACTTATGATCCACAACAAATTTCATAGAAATCGGAGCCAGCGTGTAGGAGTTTGCAAAAATGTGTTTTTTTTCCACTAAAGTCAAAATGGCTGACTCCCGGTTGGGTTTAGAGCTTAGACCTACAGGGGCTTTTTTGTCCGTCTACATGTGATACATCTGTTTACCAAATGTTATACATCAAAAGTTTATATATAGATAGTGAAACGTACCGCGAGAGCTGCGTCGTCGAAATATTGTATAAATTCATACAAAATTGAAAATGGCAGACTTCCGGTCGGGTTTAGAGCATGGTCCCAAGAGACTTATTTTTAAGTCTCCATAAGATACATATGCCTACCAACTTTCATACATGTAGCTCAAACGTAGCGCTGGGGCTGCTCTTTCGAAATATTGTAGGGGGCGCTATAGAGGCAATTTAAAACGGCCAAGCCAAATAACCACATACACTATGTCTTCCTGTGACCTACGACACATGTACAAAGTTTCATGAGTTTTTGACCATCCCAACACACTCAACCATCAGCTTCCTGTTTCATGGCGAACGATGCGTCGCCACGGCAACACCGTTCAACGAAAGCGCACAATATTCATGATGATGCATCATCAATGTCTTAAGGCTATCCGTACCAAATTTGAGACTCATCAGCTCATCAGGCTAGGAGGAATTAAGAAAGGTATAAAATATGACATTTCCTTTAGCCAGGAGGTGGCGCTATGAGTTATTGAATTTTTTTCAATTGAAATATGTTCAAGCTTGAATGATTATCATGCATAAGAAGATTTGTGCGGATTGGATAATGTACCTTGGAGTTATAACAACTTATAAGAATTATTTTTTTCAAAAACAGTGAGGCAAAATGGCCGCCACGCCACGTCAAGGTTCTTCGATGAAAGCGCGAGATTTTGATAACTTTTAATCACAAAGGTCTTAAGAACATCCTGACCAAAGGAGAAGTTGATCGCATAAATTCTCTAGGAGGAGTTCGTTCAAATGCGAAGGCTGAAATTGGCGAAAAGTGGCAAAAATGCCAACTTCGCGGGTCTACTGTAGCGCCCCCTAGTGGTTGAATGAAAAACAATTCTCAGGGTATGTTACAGCATGCGATGTGCACATATGCTGCAAGTTTTGGAATTTTGGGACAAACGGTTGAGAAGTTATGTGTATTGATATTAAGCCACGCCCCTAAGAAGTTTATTGGTTCATATCTTCTAAACGGTAAGAGGTATCAAAAAGCTTTTAATAACTTTTGATGAGGTAGCTCTAATAATGATCCACAACAAATTTGGTAGTGATCGGACCCAGCATCTAGGAGGAGATAGAAAAAATGGGTTTTACACTAAATTCAAAATGGCGGAAAATCTAAGTAGGCGGAGCTTAGGGGTCTGATTGGCTTTTTTTTAGATCTAGCGGATTGGGACATGTGGGTCAAATTTCAAGTCAATCAGACATACTGGCCGAGGGGCGTCGCCGGTCCGATTTGTAGGGGGCGCTAGAGAGACATTTTTTTACGCACACATATGCAAATTTGGGCAGCAGAGTTTCTCCACCAGATGTGAGAGGGGTGCAAAAATGGTGAGTTTTCATGAATTCCAAGTGCCCCTACAAGCTCCATCCCCGGCAGAATTATGACGGATTCCTCCAATTTCAATAGGGCCTTCGCGGCCCGACGTTGTCGGTGGCTCGGGCCCTAATAAGAATACCCCAGCCAATTTCAATAGGGCCTTCGCCAGGCCGACGTTGTCGACGGCTCGGGCCCTAATTAAAGCTGCAAGCAGCGATGAACGGGCCCTCGCCATGCGCGCGTCGGGGTGCCGGCGGGACTCCGGCCTGCGCGTCCGAGAACGTCCGCGACCGTCGGACGGCGCGTCCGCGAGCGAGACGTGTTTAATCCCGCGTGGACCGCCTGGTGCCGGAAATGACGCTTTGCAAATAGTCTGATGCTTCCTGTGTCCGCTGCCTGGTGCTACAGAACGCATGCGTCGTGTTGCTCTGTGTCAAGTGTCAACCGTGTAGTGTAAAAGTCACGTGAATCGGATGCAGTTTGTCAGAAAACGCAGATTTCCTTTCGCCAGCAGGTGGCGCTGTGAGTACTAGTGAAAATAAGCTTGTAGACATCCTCAGGCCGTGAGTGGTATCAAGCATGAGAAGTTTGGGACCGTTTGGAAGAAGTGCAGCTGAGTTACATCAGCTTTTTTCACGAGGAATCACATAAAGTAATCGCCCGCTACGGCTAAACGATTCCGTCAAATCTAAAGCTTTTAAGAACTTTTAATCACAACGGTCTTGACATGGTGCGAGCAAATTTTAAAGTGGATCTGATGAAGTCCCTAGGAGGAGTTCGTTAAAGTATAGCGACTAGAAATAGGCCGAAATCGATGGAAAAATGACACATGAATCAAAATTCCCGACTTCCGGTCGGGTTTAGAGCATGGTTCCAAGAGACTTATATTTAAGTCTCCATAGGATACATGTGCTTACCAACTTTCATACATGTAGCTCAAACGTAGCGCTGGGGCTGCTGTTTTGAAATATTGTAGGGGGCGCTATAGAGGCAATTTAAAACGGACAAGCCAAAAAAACATATACACTATGTCTTCCTGTGACCTACGACACATGTACAAAGTTTCATGAGTTTTTGAGCATCCCAACACACTCAACCATCAGCTTCCTGTTTCATGGCGAACGATGCGTCGCCACGGCAACACCGTTCAACGAAAGCGCACAATATTCATGATCATGCATCATCAATGTCTTAAGGCTATCCTTACTAAATTTGAGACTCATCAGGTCATCAGGCTAGGAGGAATTAAGAAAGGTATAAAATATGACATTTCCTTTAGCCAGTAGGTGGCGCTATGAGTTATTGAATTTTTTTCAATTGAAATATGTTCAAGCTGGAATGATTATCATGCATAAGAAATTTTGTGCGGATTGCATAATGTACCTTGGAGTTATAACAACTTATACGAATTCGTTTTTTCAAAAACAGTGAGGCAAAATGGCCGCCACGCCACGTCAAGGTTCTTCGATGAAAGCGCGAGATTTTGATAACTTTTAATCACAAAGGTCTTAAGAACATCCTGACCAAAGGAGAAGTTGATCGCATGAATTCTCTAGGAGGAGTTCGTTAAAATGCGAAGGCTGAAATCGGCAAAAAGTGGCAAAAAGGCCAACTTCGCGGGTTTGCTGTAGCGCCCCCTAGTGGTTGAATGCAAAACAATTCTCAGGGTATGTTACAGCATGCGATGTGCACATATGCTGCAAGTTTTGGAATTTTGGGACAAACGGTTGAGAAGTTATGTGTATTGATATTAAGCCACGCCCCTAAGAAGTTTATTGGTCCATATCTTGTAAACGCTAAGAGGTATCAAAAAGCTTTTAATAACTTTTGATGACGTAGATCTAATAATGATCCAGAACAAATTTGGTAGTAATCGGACCCAGCATCTAGGAGGAGATAGAAAAAATGGGTTTTACACTAAATCCAAAATGGCGGAAAATCTAAGTAGGCGGAGCTTAGGGGTCTGAGAGGCTTTTTTTTAGATCTAGCGGATTGGGACATGTGGGTAAAATTTCAAGTCAATCGGACATACTGGCCGAGGGGCGTCGCCGTGGCGATTTGTAGGGGGCGCTAGAGAGCCATTTTTTTACGCAGAAAGACGCATCCATTTCAAACTCTAAGTTCACCCAGACCTGACAAGTCCCCCAAATCTGGTGAGTTTTGGAGTACAGCAAGTCCCTCCCAAGCAGTCCCAAAGATTAAATATAAGAATCATAAATTAAAGCTGCGAGCAGCGATGAACGGGCCCTCGCTACGCGCGCGTCGGCGTGCCGGCGGGACTCTGGCCTGCGCGTCCGCGAGCGAGACGTGTTTAATCCCGCGTGGACCGCCTGGTGCCGGAATTGACGCTTTGCAAGCAGTCCGACGCTTCCTGCGTCCTCTGCCTGGCGCTACAGAACGCGTGCGTCGTGTTGCTCTGTGTCAAGCGTGAACCGCATAGTGTAAATGGGATGCAGTTTGTCAGAAAACGCAGATTTCCTTTCGCCAGCAGGTGGCGCTGTGAGTACTAGTGAAAATAAGCTTGTAGACATCCTCAGGCCGTGAGTGTTATCAAGCATGTGAAGTTTGGGACCGTTTGGAACAAGTGCAGCTGAGTTACATCAGCTTTTTTCACGAGGAATCACATAAAGTAATCGCCCGCTACGGCTAAACGATTCCGTCAAATGTAAAGCTTTTAATAACTTTTAATCACAACGGTCTTGACATGGTACGAGCAAATTTTAAAGTGGATCTGATGAAGTCCCTAGGAGGAGTTCGTTAAAGTATAGCGACAAGAAATAGGCCGAAATCGATGGAAAAATGACACATAAATCAAAATTCCTGACTTCCGCTCGGGTTTAGAGCATGGTCCCAAGAGACTTATTGTTAAGTCTCCATAGGATACATGTGCGTACCAACTTTCATACATGTAGCTCAAACGTAGCGCTGGGGCTGCTCTTTCGAAATATTGTAGGGGGCGCTACAGAGGCAATTTAAAACGGACGATTAAAAAAATTATATACACTATGTCGTCTCATGACCTATGACACATGTACAAAGTTGCATGCGTTTTTGAGCATCGCAAGTTAGTAAAACCATCAGATTCATTTTTCATGGCGAACGATGGGTCGCCACGGCAACAGCGTTCAACGAAAACGCACAATATTCTCGGCGATTTTTCATCAATGTCTTAAGGCTATCCTTACCAAATTTGAGACTCATCAGGTCACCTGGCTAGGAGGAATTAATAAAAGTAAAAAAAAAAACTTCTCCTTTAGCCAGTAGGCGGCGCTATGAGTTATTGAATTTTTTTCAATTGAAGTCTGTTCAAGCTCGGATGAGCATCATGCATAAGAAGTTTTGTGGGGATTGGATAATGTACCTTGGAGTTATAACAACTTCTTTTTTCATAAAAATGAGGTAAAATGGCCGCCACGCCGAGTCAAGGTTCTTCGATGCAAGCGCGAGATTTTCATAAGTTGTCATCACAAAGGTCTTAAGAGCACCCTGACCAAAGGAGAAGTTGATCGCATAAATTCTCTAGGAGTAGTTCGTTAAATACGAAGGCAGAAAAATGCAAAAAGTGACAAAAATCACAACTTCGCGGGTTTACTGTAGCGCCCCCTAGTGGTTGAATGCAAAACAATTGTCAGGGTATGTTACAGCATGCGATGTGCACATATGCTGCAAACCTTGGAATTTTAGGACAAACGGTTGAGAAGTTATGTGTATTGATATTAAGCCACGCCCCTAAGAAGTTTATTGGTCCATATCTTGTAAACGGTAAGAGGTATCAAAAAGCTTTTAATAACTTTTGATGACGTAGCTCTAATAATGATCCACAACAAATTTGGTAGTAATCGGACCCAGAATCTAGGAGGAGATAGAAAAAATGGGTTTTACACTAAATCCAAAATGGCGGAAAATCTAAGTAGGCGGAGCTTAGGGGTCTGAGAGGCTTTTTTGTAGATCTAGCGGAGACGGACATGTGGGTCAAATTTCTAGTAAATCGGACTAACTGGCCGAGGGGCGTCGCCGGGGCGATTTGTAGGGGGCGCTAGAGAGCCATTTTTTTACACAGAAAGATGCATCCTTTTTCAGATGGCAATTTTCACCAGGCCTGACAAGTCCCCAAAATCTGGTGAGTTTTGGAGTATGGCAAGTCCCTCCCAAGCAGTCCCAAAGTGTAAAAATAAAAATCAGAATAATAATACCCCGACCAATTTCAAGAGGGCCTTCGCCAGGCCGACGTTGTCGACGGCTCGGGCCCTAATTAAAGCTGCGAGCAGCGATGAACGGGCCCTCGCTACGCGCGCGTCGGCGTGCCGGCGGGACTCCGGCCTGCGCGTCCGCGAGCGAGACGTGTTCAATCCCGCGTGGACCGCCTGGTGCCGGAATTGACGCTTTGCAAACAGTCCGACGCTTCCTGCGTCCTCTGCCTGGCGCTACAGAACGCGTGCGTCGTGTTGCTCTGTGTCAAGCGTGAACCGCGTAGTGTAAATGGGATGCAGTTTGTCAGAAAACGCAGATTTCCTTTCGCCAGCAGGTGGCGCTGTGAGTACTAGTGAAAATAAGCTTGTAGACATCCTCAGGCCGTGAGTGTTATCAAGCATGAGAAGTTTGGGACCGTTTGGAAGAAGTGCAGCTGAGTTACATCAGCTTTTTTCACGAGGAATCACATAAAGTAATCGCCCGCTACGGCTAAACAATTCCGTTAAAAGTAAAGCTTTTAATAACTTTTAATCACAACGGTCTTGACATGGTGCGAGCAAATTTTAAAGTGGATCTGATGAAGTCCCTAGGAGGAGTTCGTTAAAGTATAGCGACTAGAAATAGGCCGAAATCGATGGAAAAATGACACATCAATCAAAATACCCGACTTCCGGTCGGGTTTAGAGCATGGTTCCAAGAGACTTATATTTAAGTCTCCATAGGATACATGTGCTTACCAACTTTCATACATGTAGCTCAAACGTAGCGCCGGAGCTGCTCTTTCGAAATATTGTAGGGGGCGCTATAGAGGCAATTTAAAACGGACAAGCCAAAAAAACATATACACTATGTCTTCCTGTGACCTACGACACATGTACAAAGTTTCATGAGTTTTTGAGCATCCCAACACACTCAACCATCAGCTTCCTGTTTCATGGCGAACGATGCGTCGCCACGGCAACACCGTTCAACGAAAGCGCACAATATTCATGATCATGCATCATCAATGTCTTAAGGCTATCCTTACTAAATTTGAGACTCATGAGGTCATCAGGCTAGGAGGAATTAAGAAAGGTATAAAATATGACATTTCCTTTAGCCAGTAGGTGGCGCTATGAGTTATTGAATTTTTTTCAATTGAAATATGTTCAAGCTTGATGTAGCATCATGCAAAAGAAGTTTTGTGCGGATTGCATAATGTACCTTGGAGTTATAAGAACTTATAAGAATTGATTTTTTCCAAAACAGTGAGGCAAAATGGCCGCCACGCCACGTCAAGGTTCTTCGATGAAAGCGCGAGATTTTGATAACTTTTAATCACAAAGGTCTTAAGAACATCCTGACCAAAGGAGAAGTTGATCGCATGAATTCTCTAGGAGGAGTTCGTTCAAATACGAAGGCTGAAATTGGCGAAAAGTGGCAAAAATGCCAATTTCGCGGGTCTACTGTAGCGCCCCCTAGTGGTTGAATGAAAAACAATTCTCAGGGTATGTTACAGCATGCGATGTGCACATATGCTGCAAGTTTTGGAATTTTACGACAAACGGTTGAGAAGTTATGTGTATTGATATTAAGCCACGCCCCTAAGAAGTTTATTGGTCCATATCTTGTAAACGGTAAGAGGTATCAAAAAGCTTTTAATAACTTTTGATGAGGTAGATCCATTAATGATCCAGAACAAATTTGGTAGTAATCGGACCCAGCATCTAGGAGGAGATAGAAAAAATGGGTTTTACACTAAATCCAAAATGGCGGAAAATCTAAGTAGGCGGAGCTTAGGGGTCTGAGAGGCTTTTTTTTAGATCTAGCGGATTGGGACATGTGGGTAAAATTTCAAGTAAATCGGACATACTGGCCGAGGGGCGTCGCCGTGGCGATTTGTAGGGGGCGCTAGAGAGCCATTTTTTTACGCAGAAAGACGCATCCATTTCAAACTCTAAGTTCACCCAGACCTGACAAGTCCCCCAAATCTGGTGAGTTTTGGAGTATGGCAAGTCCCCCCCAAGCAGTCCCAAAGAATTAAAATATAGATCAGAATAATAATAATCATGCCAATTTCAAGAGGGCCTTCGCCAGGCCGACGTTGTCGACTGCTCGGGCCCTAATAATAATCATGCCAATTTCAATAGGGCCTTCGCCAGGCCGACGTTGTCGACGGCTCGGGCCCTAATAATAATCCCACCAATTTCAATAGGGCCTTCGCCAGGCCGACGTTGTCGACGGCTCGGGCCCTAAATATAGTAAGATAGGTGTGACACAAGAATAAATGTTACAGTGATGGGATTAGATATATACGCATACAATTGGAAACTATGGTTCGTTATGAATACTGTGAAGTGCAAACATCTTACACATCTTACACAATATGTTATTGACTGAATGACGGCACCAGGCAGGACAGCAGTGCAGTATGAGTGACTGTAACAAACGTAAAAAACTAATTTAGATGTAACTTTTTTGTTTACATGACTGTATTTAGTTTTAAGTAATAATACTAATATACTAGTATGCTGGCAGGCATTCTGTGTCAAACAAAGCGTGTTCCTCGCCTCCACACGGGTCTTACAAAGGTTGCAGACTCCTAATAAAGTCCACACATCTTCCACTGACTTCAGGGATTCTTGTTTTGCAAACCCTGAATTATTAGCAAACCTTATTACAAGACGAACAGGTCGTGTTTTGTGCAACAAAATGCAGTTAAACTGCATTTCAGAGCTTCACTTGTCACTGGGATAAAATATGTTGTCTGTTGGAACCACAAGAGTTGCTTCTGAAGGAGTTTTTATTGCAAACATCATTGGATTGATGCAACTGATTAGATTTCTACATCTGAGTGTGATCTGAGTTTTATATCTGTAATTGGAATTCTATGTCTCTCATACCCGCGCGCTGTCTCGCTGTGCTCAAAGCTTTCTCCCCAGAGCACTGAGCTAAACGCCACCGTCGCACAGATCAAAAGCCCACGTTTCTTTTGTCCCCGGCAGGTAACACTCCCTCTGTTGTGACGTGAGCTGTTTTGGCATTTCGAAGACGTGCAGAGTTCAGGTGCAGGTGAAGAAAGAGCGATGAGGGATGAGGGATGGTTTCTGCCGGCTGCGCGCGTGCTTTTACAAGCTCCTGTTCTGTCAGCTCGCGTGACTCCAGAGACACGGAAAGCGTCTCCAAACCCACGATGGCGAGCTCTCCACCAGCCAGACGCAAACGCTGCGCTGCCTTTGTTGTAGCGTGCGGAGGGAGACAGCGGAAGGTGAGGACTCAGACAGTCAGAGACAGACGAGGAAAAAGAGAAATAAGAGGAAAGAAATTATGAACTATAAGGTGAGAGAGGAAGAGATGAAGTGAAGCGAGGGAGACAATCTTGACGCAGGAACTGAGAAACCTGCAGAAAGAGAGAGATCTATGTCCACCCCATTACAAACGCGTCACTTCTCACATGTTTGGAACTGTTTCCGTACTTTGACGGCTCACAATACTTCAAAGAAGAAGGAATCGATGAGACGACTCTGCAGCCGTCTGTGACAAAACAACCCAAGAGAACATGCCAGCGGCGTCAAACAGTCCATCACATCTAGAACCGAATCCCAGTCCACCGTAACTGCTCGTCAAAATTGGTGGAAACCGAAATGTGGAACCGGTTTCGGTGACGGCGCGACAGGCGGTCGCCCAACTGAAAATCAAAGCCTCTTTGTGAGCGAAGCTCCGTGTCGTCCCAACTGGACTTAAAAATAAAAAGCACAGACAGTGACGGCGATGCTGAAACGGCCCAAACGTTACATGGTCGCCATCATTTCACCCAATCTGCTGGGATCCAGCTACAGTCTACACGGGGAGAGATTCATGGAGGACTGTAAAGAGACTCTCTCCTATCAGAATAAAAGCAAAGGAGCTGTTGATTAAGGCATCATGCAAACAAAATCATTTATTTTTACAACCCAAAAAAAATGTCTCTCTGCTGGAGAGTTGCTGCTACTAAGGCTTGGGAAAAATAAGAGTAAAAGCCCAGTTAGTGATCACGTAATCACGTCTTCATTGATCCTAATCCTCTCATTTTACGACTCTCAAAGTAAATAATCAGTTATTTATAGAAGCACTCAAAGATGTAATTAACACAGGAATGGTAATATTATTTATCTTGGCTCACTTCTGCTCACTTCGGATGTTGGAGAACTAAAACATGTTTATATTCATACAGTATTGCCTTTTTCCTGAAGGCATGTAGCTGATGCTCTTATAGAAGAAAGCAGCAGAACAAGCGGCAGCGAAGCTTCCTGTTGCTGTCTTTGTACCGAGAGTCTGTGGACCAGTTTAACACCTGCAAATGTGAAAACCTGAATGTGTTTGAATGCGCAGCTTCACTTGGCGGTGAAAGCCTGAAGTGTTTTCTAAATGGGCAGAAGTGGCAGCGGACTGCCAGACTTAATCTCTGGATGTAAGTCTACCTCATGACATACGAGGCTCCGATTTCCTGGCCAAAAGGAGAGGGATTAGTCCAGAAACGTTAAACCCCTATCGCTGCTTAATGGCCGCTAAGCCACCGCTAATTAGCCGGCTATGAGCAGGAAGGAGCCATGTGACGAGCCACGCAGCCAGACGGAGAGTCCCAGTCGGTGAGCGGAAGAACATCCACGTCCACATGCAGAGAGGACGATAACAGAGACGTGGACGCGGCGGAAGAGACTATTAATGAGGGAGAGAGGGGGAGGATGGAAAACATTCGCTGATTGACAGCGAGACAGAAGAAATGGAGTGAGAGAAGAGAAAAGATGGCGAAACAAAAGAGAAGTCACTCAGCTGAAGTGATGCTGCTGGCCACAGCCGACTGTTCTCAGAGGAGGGAGCCAGACAGAAAGTCATGAGCTCACTCTCCACCAGCCTCCACAACTCGCTCAGCTGTCTCCCACGGCCTTCTGGGAAAAAGGCAGAGGAGATGGACGCCTGCCCGGCAGCCACAGTAATCCCTGCGCCCAAATGATGTTACCGACCAATCGGTAACATTGACGCCAGATTTGTGTTTCGTTTTTATTGGACGAGAAAGACGGAAAGACGGCAGCTGTGTGGTTGTTTCTGTGTCTTTCCTGTTTACACCATCGACTGTACATAAGAAGTGGACGTAGTCATCGTGACGTCGCTCATTGATTGTGGACTGACGTGAAGCCCAGAGTTCGGCATTTTGGCCGTCGCCATGTTGGCTTTTTGCAACCAGTGAACTAAAGTTACCATATTTGGAATGCGGAGGAGTGACGTAGAGACGGCGTGTACGCTCTGGTAGCTGCAGCGACCTGTCAATCACAGTAGCCCCGCCCTAAAGCATCCCCTGCTTTATGGTCTGTGTGACTCTAAATGGACCATAATGTACTAAATGAACATCATGCTGTATTGAAGAAGACTTGAAACTAGAGATTGAGACCATAAACTCATGTTTACAATGTTTACTGAGGGAATAAATCAAGAGAGAAGTAGAGTCATTTTCTCATAGACTTCTGTACAACCAGAGGAGTCGCCCCCTGGTGGACACTAGAGAGAATGCAGGTTGTGAGGACACTTTTGTATTGGCTTCACTGTTCAGATCCGGAGGTCGCTGTCTTGTAGACACAGTGAGTTAATCACCAAACTGTGAGTTTGACGCTTCTATTCTGAGAGGCAGCACAAACCACATGTGTTGCAAAAAACAGCACAAAAAAAGGAAAAGAAAGCGAAATCTCTCATGCAATCTGCTCTGGGAAAGGCCATATCAATATGAATCTGAATACACGTAAAAATATTCAAAGTAAACCGTCGACTGTGTTGGAGTCATCAGACAAAAGTTCAACCTCACGCGATATACAAGTTATTAAAGTGAGTGTTTTCTTGTGGCATGGAAAGCAGCGAACAGACTCTGAAAGAGCAGTCTGTGTGTGTGGGGGGGGGGGGGGGGGGGGTAGGAATGTTAACACAGCCTAATCTGTGCTGTGCTCCTTAGCTATGCAGCCTCCTTGTTTACCCTGGCAGGAGAGCAGAGAGCCGGACGGCGGGCCACGCTACGCTGCTCCGCGGCCGCCATTCCTGCGACTCTTGTTTGCCTTGAGTCCCCGCAGGCCCTCCGGGGCAGCGTGCCTTCAAAGAGCCCCAGTGTAATCTGTAATGAAATCTGCCTGTGTGCTCGCAGGCGTCGGCGAGGGCAAATTATACAATTACACAATTAGGACCCCCTCCTCCTCCTCCTCCTCCTCCTCCTCCTTTTCCCCCAGATTGGTGTCTGAGCGCTTGAACGGCCTTGTGCCACAGCAATCGGTGTCCCGCTCCAGCTAACCGCTGATAGAGAGCCACAGTCACGCTCCTCCGACCCGCAACACAGAGCCGGGAGTCGGAGGCAAAGCAGCGAACAGAGAGCTGCAGGGTTTTGCGTAGACACACTTAGCTGCTATGCTTCGTCCAAAATACAAAGAAAACACCCCTCAGGGCCTACAGCCCCCCCCCCCCCCCCCCCCCCCCCCCCCCGCTAGGCTGCACAGTCCTCTGAAGTTGTTATTTTAATAATAGAAAGTATTTAGACAATTTTAATCAGCATCTGGATCTGCATTATAATCCACACGGTGATGCCAGATGCCAGATTTTATTTTATTTTACTTTCCACTTAATTTCATTGAAATTGGTTACAGTTTTGAGATCCGCTGCTAGATAACAAACAGCCACGGTGACTGCAGTCACAGAACATTCTCAATACAAATACCTGCGAGAAGGAAAGTCAGGAAATGAAACAGCTTTACATTTTTTAATTTAAAATGAAGATGAATAACATGATTACTGGTAACTGGGAGCTGTAATACAATACGTTTCCCCCAGCTGATACATCTAGTGTGTGTGTGTGTGTGTGTGTGTGTGTGTGTGTGTGTGTGTGTGTGTGTGTGTGTGTGTGTGTGTGTGTGAACCAAACAAACAGTCCCGTCGTGTATTTCTAGGCTCCCGGAGAGACTCCCCTCCTCAGTTAACCTCCGCAGCTGACGGGTGGACACGACTCTGCAGCTGCTGAGCTGATAGAAGATGTTACAATGAACCACTTTCCACTCCAGCGATTGTATATCCATACAGGGGCTATCTCGAGACCCTGTCCCTGTGGGGTTTGAGGGGTATTTGCTCTGGTCCCCCCTCTGCTGAGGAAATACCAGCCAGCCAATTAGACCCGGAATGGGATTCCTGAGTGTTGCTGAGCGCACAGATCGGAGGCTTTACTGTGAATCAAAAACACGCTTGAATCTGAACATGTTTACCGTCACACTCACGCATGAATCAAAGGAAATATAGCTGTATTTATTATTACATTAGTACAGTTTGCAGCATAAATGATTTCTCGTTTTAATAATTCCTTTTAGTTTTGATTCTGGTTTTCTTTATCTTGTTATTTATCCCGTTGCTCTCCTCCTGAAGCTATAAGCTGTTCCATGTTGTTTACTGTTAACTTTAAACACGCAAACAAAGAAGAAGTCAGGACGTGCAGGCTCTGTTTCACAAACATAGCGTATAGTTTTTCATTATGACCAGAATAGCTGTGCTCTAACCATCCTCTGCTGCACAGGAAGTGATGGTGTTCCTGCTGTTGAATACGTAGAAGAAGAACAGCGTGGTCACCATCTCTCAACAGACCAAAACAAAACTAAAAACAAGCACCACTCACAGACATACGAACTTGTCACAGCACCGACAACTCTGTCTGATTGACAGGTGATCTCCTGCAGAAACACAGCAGTTAGCACTTAGCAGCTAGAGGTCAGCCAACAAACGGATCTCAGTGTGTTTTTGGGACAAAAACCACGGAGACGTGCTGAATCCACACTGGCCTCTATTCTGGGTTGAAAACATCATCGTGGCTGGAAGATCAGCAGCAGCAGCAGAGGGAGGAGGAGGAGGACCACACATCAGGAGAGAGACTGTTTAATAACTCAGTGTGTGTGTGTGTGTGTGTGTGTGTGGCTGATCGTGATGCCAAGAAAACAATGTGTTCAGACTCCTTGGAGGGTTGTCCCACGCTGCGCAGTGTCGCTCCAAAATACGCCGAGACAGACGAGAAGTAATGAAATCTAACAGATATTTCCCTTTTAAGGTGGAGGCTGTGTGTGTGTGTGTGTGTGTGTGTGTGTGTGTGTGTGTGTGTGTGTGTGTGTGTGTGTGTGTGTGTGTGTGTGTGTGTGT
>JAFEUB010001450.1:327500-337500 GCA_024529925.1 Ophthalmolycus amberensis | reverse complement strand
AGTAAGCAGAAAGAGTGAAACTAAAACTACTTCAGCTGTTTGTGTGTCGGGCCGGTAGAGGCCGAGGCAGTGAGAGACGCTCTCGCTGGAGCTTTGGCATTTAAAGAGTTAAATGTAATGAGATCCTGCAGCTATTAACAGTTTACAGAGATCTCCAACATCTGCTCCCAGCAGACCAACAGCAGTTGTCTCCCTCCCTCTGTCCCCACTCTCTCACACAGATTCACACACACTCTCACACACACACACACACACACACACACACACACACACACACACCTGTCACCAGCCCTCAGGACACTGAGTGGCTCCCCGACAGCAACTTTTAGCACGTTAGGTACGCCAGATGATTTGCAGATGATAAAGTTTGCAGCTGCGTTGTTAGCAGCAACTTAATCTCAAACTGGATCACTTAGATATTTATTCCATCTTTTCCCCACATCTCTCGCTGCTCACCCTAATCCATTAGTGTCCTTTTTGTGTATACAATGACTCACCATAGAGATGTTTTTGTGGTGACTGGTGCAGTATTACGATAGTAATGTCAACGTGATCGTTATAAGGGTTGAACCGATTCCTCGAAGAAGATTGAGACATCCGTGTTGGTGTCAGGAGAAGGAGAGCTAACGGAGCTAACGGAGCTAACGGAGCTAACGGAGCTAACGGAGCTAACGTTAAAGGATGTTGCATTGAGTTACATTATGCAGCGTTCAAGCTCTATTAAATATAAATAACATAACGTTATCGTGAGGCGTTCAAATGACATCTTGTAAAATGTAGTTTTGGTGAGAAACTTGAATAAATCCAGTTGTTTTAAGCCTTGAAAGCTAAGATGTAATATGGAACTTAAATGCACTAAGTGCAAACCAATGAGTAGTTCTGTCTTATTTTCTCTTTCTTATACTTACTACAGCTCCACTACCTCAAGAAAGAAACTAAATTCATATTTTGTATCCGATTGAGTGATTAATCTGTAGAATACTCAATTACTACAAAGCTGCAGCCGTAATCACTATAAGATCTCACTCTGCAGTGCTTACCCCTCAGTCCTGCAGCAGTAGCCATTTTGTTCGCTCCCTTGCTCTAAAGCGTGCACCACCTGTGTGATGCTACATGTGTGATTAGAGAGACGTAGCTGGCTGTCCACAGGAAGCCTTTACGGCGTACGTGACGTCCCGTTGGCCTTGTACTGTGTTGTATCAGTGTGAGCTGTGACACCAAGTTGTCACCGAGACAAATTCCTGTACATTTTCCGCTCTGTATAGCTCAGCGGGTCGGGCTTGGCACCATCTATTGCTGTGGCCACCCACCCTGCTGGCCCTGGTGGTGCTGTGGAGTGTGTAGGTGTCCGTGTGTTATGTGAGGTGCATGTTGGACTGATACTGTGACTGTTGGATGCACGGTGCTCTAAAGCAGAACATGGCCAGTTGAACAAAATGAAAACATGTTTTAATGCTGCCCTTCTTCCAGAAGCACTTTCTACAGCTTCACTTGTATTTGTTTGGGTTTTTAATCAGGTCAAAGGTTAAGTTCACCTGAATCACGTAAAAAAAACACTTACTTTTTCCCCACTTAACTTATCTTGCCGTGCAGAACTCAGCCCTTTAATTCCCTCTCAGTGAACTTGTATATAACCTGCAGACTCTATGCTGTAAAGCCACTTAACCCTACTCGACAGTGTTGTGTGGCTTCTTCTGCACACGGTTATGAAACGTTAAAGCCACACGTATCAGCAGCAAAGCCTCCAGAACAAATTCCTGCACCGTGATGGAGGGAGATGTAAGATCGGAGGTGGCAGTTCTTGAGACGTTCCTTTCTGGGGCCCTTTTAAAATGCAGTTAGCCATGTGGCCCTGCTGGCCTTGAGGGAGGTGAACGGAGAGGTCACCACTATAGAATCAGGGTGCTGGCTGACAGACAGGCCCGTGACATGGCCTGGCTTCAGAGGGGTCAGGGGTGACAGCTCCACCCGTCCTGATGTCAGATCCTCTGCGTAATGTGCTGCTCAGTCATTTAACTTAACAAACTATATTTCAAAAACTCATCAGTCTTTTTTTTTCTTTTTAAATCTATTTTCTAGAAGATAATCCAGACATTTGCACATCACCACCGAAGATCAAATCATATTATCTCCAATTAGGTTGAGTGACGTGTCTAATGCCGTTACGATGTCACTTAGTCACTAACATGCTCATGCTTCAGATCCTCGTCTCCGTCCAGTGTTTGTGCACTGCATTACCCACAAACCACCCGTCGGTCAAGCACCATGAGAAGCGTTCAATTCTTTGTTGAATACTCCATTCTGATTGGTCAATTACGGGATTCTACAGTCTGTTCTTTTCTTTATAGCAGACGGCTGCTGTGAATAACTGACTGTTGCAATGGAGCAGTTCTGATCTCTGTGTACAGCGAGGCTTTTATCTTTAATAAAATCTTCTTTAGATCCATATTTTGCATCAATGTATTGATTTCTTTCGTGAGTATTGGTGCAGTAAGCTGTGTGACAGACAGCTATCCCTTACTTAATGTTTCTGTCTCTGTCCTTCAGTCTTGTGTGGCTAATGCTACACATGCTAACTACCATCATGATATTGAACAATCACTGCTTTGTGGAAGCTGCAGGAAACATAAAACGCCTCATTTGTTGTTCGCTAAATGTTTTTTAGTGTCAAACGGCAACACTGTGAAGAAAGTGTCAATGAAGAGCCTCAGAGAGAAGCATCGCAGACAAACCGGCTGCAGATTGAATCGTCATTGAGCCAACAGACACGTGAACGACAGGACGCAGCAGTCTGTTGTCAGGACAATCTTCCTGCAGTGCATTCAGTCCGGCCGTGTCACCGCGGGGGGGGGGGCACCCTGAGTCCTGACAGCCTGACAGCCTGACAATGGCCTCCTACAGACTCTATTCCTTCAACAGGGTCCTCGAGGTGAAGCCGTCTTCCTCTGACATCCGTATTGAAATGACGAGATCATTTCTGATGTGACAGCCGTGGTTCATTTCCACTGAATGAATCGCGACCGTGTCAGATTTTTTTAAGGTTTGGACAGTGATGGGATGATTCTGTCATCCGTCTCTTGGGCTGCGAGTAAGTGTGTGTGTGTGTGTGTGTGTGTGTGTGTGTGTGTGTGTGTGTAAGTGACTTGCTAACTGATCCATGCTGATCCCCTCCACTCAGCACAGTTTGTCCTTTACTCTGAGTGCCATGAGATCTGCACCAGTAAGAGGTGAAAGTCAGCGACATTAGGCTCCATTACCTACAGAGATGCCTCCTGATTCACACTGGAGTGGTTGAAAGTGGCCTTTCAGAGGATGCACCGTGTTCTGCTTTGTTCTTTGAAGATATCCATTTTAAGAAGATTTCATCTTCCATAAAGGCCTGAAATTACTTTTCTTTTTGTAGATTATGAGGAAAATGTCTCACAGTCGTGTTTTCTTCAGTCGTGTGGAGAGTTTGATGGTCTGCATGCTTTTGCACATGCTGAAGATTTCAGTAGAATATCAGCAACATAAATCATATATTCAACAACTTGAGTACAAAAGTGTCAATCCTGGTATAATTATCACTACTAAGTCTCTCAGGCCGCTGTAGTTGTATGCTAAGGTGTTCCCGGGATATTCTAACCCATCTGCACGCTGGAGGTTGTTCAGACCTTCGGTTCTATCTTCGGAGCGCTTTGTGAGTCTGTTGAAATGCAACACAGAGAACTAAACGCTTCGTCTGTTGAAACTAAATGAAACGGTAAATAGGATGTGTGGCTCATTTGTAAAAAGGAAAATGAAATTCCAGCAGGGGCGACATGCCGCAGCTTTGTGCGCCTTCCCAGACGAACTGCGGCGCTCAGAGCCGCCTCCGTTATGGAGGAGCGGGGCCTAAAGGTCACAGGTCACCTCTCTATTGAGCCATCAGATGGAGGTGGGGAGAGATGGGCGTGTCGCCGGCCTATTGAGGCTCTGAAAGCCACAGCCAATGCTGTTGTACGCTGCCACAGATGCTGCAGGGATCGCATTGTGTTCATGCTGAACCGCGGCAGCACAAGCGAGACACAAGTGGACAATCTAATTATTGTAATTATTGTAATTATTGTGTTCCATTTCGTGCAGGGCGCTCGGCGCTGAACTGATTTTTTTCAATCCCTGTTTTGACAGGTTACCGAGGCAGAGCTCTTAAACGGGCTCCACACTGTTACTGTTTAAGACTTTGAGCACTTTACATCCTTGTTGTTCCAGTTCGGACTTTAACCCGGCCCGGACTGTGAGTCTCTGTAGGCCGCTTAGGAATCTCTACACTTTGCAAGATTATTTTTGGGCTCTTTTTAATTTGAGAGCTTCCACGGTCGGTTTACACAACTACACCAAGACGGATTATCCTGTTTATTTGTTTCTCTCATTCTTTTTTTTTACTTCCAATTGTACAGTCGTCTCCTCTATGTTGATGCGGTGTCATGTAGAGGCAAACGTTGCCAGCGAGCCCTCTGGGCCGCTTCTATCTAGTTCCACTTTCTCTGGAGGCCAAATTAGACGGCAGCACAGATCCGGGCCACTGCTCTGCTCTGACGAAGTCATAAATTCTGCTAACTGGCCCCGCCGGTTCTGACGGGTCTACTTTGCGAGGTGAAGACGGAGGGTTTTGACTATAAAGGGAGCAGAGCTTCCTGTGTTTTCTCAGACAACTGCCACACTGCAACAAATGTTTGCATCTTTATGAACCATTTCAGCTGGCAGTCGAGTCGCCAATTCTTGTTTTGATTAAAATAAGCAAAGTCTCCGCCAGTAGAGTGAGGTCACCTCACTGTTCCAAGGCAGATGCTGTAAGGCAAGAAACGAAGCCGATCACTTTATTTGTCTCAAGATAATTCATGCACAAAGTGCTGCAGTACGAATCCCAACCTCCACCTCTTTTCCTTTTCCTCCATGTAAAGACTTTATGTTGGTTTAATGTCTCCTTCAGACGCACACTTCTTGCAGTGTGAAGCTCCCCGTCCATTCCCAGGGCTTGGGCCCTAAAACCTTTAAAGCCTCCTATGACTCAAACATAAGCTCCTTAATAATTTAATTCTGTTTGGAATCTGGCATGATTGGAATGGATGGGATTATCACGTTTGGGCACTAATGCTGCAGGTTCAACGGGGGTCAGCCGATGTAACATGGTGATAAAAGCAAGTGGCAAGAAAGTAATTAAATGTGCCGAGGGAAAGAGTTAAAGTGGAAATGTCACTCACAGTTAATTATTACCACAATGTTTGTTGCGTTTGAAAATTGCCTTTCTCGAATAACTATTTTGCTGAATGCGGCCACTGGTCCCATACATGACCGTCATGGGACAGTGGTTCATCAATAAAGTTATGACTCAGTTAAATCAGTCACACAGCAACGAGTACAGCTGGGACAGCAGAACGTAAACAGTTGGACAAGAAACTGTTTTATTGCTTATTAATTCAACTTTTCTTTTCTAAATGGAAAGAAATAGAAGAAATGAGATGTATTACCAAGTACAAGTGCTTGAGAAAAGTTCTTATTGTGAAGATTTCTAAATAGCATGAACATGCAATAACAAATAATGAAGTTATCAAATACTTGTAGCTCCAGTTTGGGGACTTTCATGCTGACGGATCACATGTTCCTCTAGGTTGGATCAGAAATACGTGCTTCATTCAGCTGAAACTCTGACTCTGAGAGCGGCAACATCCACCATTTCTTCCTTGTCAGCAGTCAGTCATCACTCGAGCTAAACGAGAAAATCTGCAGAGCAACTACAGCTGTCGGATAAATTTAGTGGATTCAAAAAGTACTTCAAAGTATCAGTACCTCAAAAGAAGCAGCGAGCTAAAGTGAATGGCTTTGAGTTATTATGAAACACGGTGTTTTTTATGGCACGGAGACCGAAATAAGACCTCTGATCTCAGCCTCGTTCTCTTTCTGTTGGTGGTCTTGGCTTCTACTGAGCATCGACTTCAGCTCGTATTTTACCACCTTCTAGCTTCCCTCCTCATGCGTCGCCTCCTTTTTCTTCCCCCAAACACCCCTCCTCCTCCTCCTCCTCCTCCTCCTCCTCTGTGCTCAGCGACCGCAGCAGAAGGCGTCACTCATCTGCTCATGAGAGCAGCCATTGACTCCAGTTTGACTCCCCGGCTCTGAGAGGGGTAGACGGGGTGGAGCCGGCCGGCCGCTCTCAGAACCCTCATGTGCCAGCGCTGAGCGGGCCGCCTGCTCCACGTTACCATGCAACTGGAAAAAATAATGAAAAAAAGCACACACAGGCATAATATTTACACTGTTACATTATTTTCCACATGCGCCTCCAAGAGAGAGAGAGAGGGATAGAGAGAGGGAGAGAGAGAGGGAGAGAGAGAGAGAGAGAGAGGGAGGGAGAGAGGGAGACGGAGAGAGAGAGAGTGTTTAACGCAGAGGGGGAAGAGGGAGGGAGTGATGCTCGACCTACACAGAGGTTCTGTGAATGGCTGGCCTCCTAAGACGCGTGGGGTTAAACGTTTGTGAAAACACGGAGCCCTCTCTGGGTCGGCACATTTTCCTACGCAGGTGATGCTGAGCGTTCCACCCTCAAAGGCCTCTTTGTTGACATCCCTCACTCCCCCGTCTTTTAGTGACTCTGACCTCTTTTCCGAGGAGTTCACTCGGAGCTCGTCTCGCCACGGAGGGCGTCCCTCTTGGCCCCGTGGAGGCTCTGGCTGTCGGGTTCCTCTGCTGCTCGCTCTGCCTCTTGAGCAGCTCCTGAATCTGTCCAGTTAGTGTCTGTCTGCTGCTGCCGTCCAGCCACACCTGCTTTGAATTACGACGCAACATTTACCCCTGCGACTCTCTCCGAGGATGGATTGCTCTTGACTGGCACAGTGGAACCACATCTCAGAGCTACAAAAAAGAAAAAGAAGACCCTGCATGCCCTCACTGCAGGGGGGGGGGGGACTTTAAGAGACTTCTATGAGATGTTCTTTCAATCAATTAGTTTAAGTGATTGCTCATCATTTGGGGCTTTCTGTTTTTTTTTACACAACTGTTTTGTTTAGCAACTTGTAAAGCAATCTTGCGTGTTGAGAGTTGCTTAGTCCGTCCTGTCACTTTTAAAATCTGATCCAAAGTCTGCAGCGGACACATAATCAGACGAGAGCAGTCACAGTCCATCAAGACGTTCACACCGTGTCCAAAAGATTGTTTTCTGCTCATCAACCAGCAAGCAGGTTAAAGCTGTATTACCATTTTGTTTAAGCAACTCGGTGAAGCTGGCCGCTCTGTGATGTTTCACCAGAAGGATATCAAAGGAGCGAGCGAGCGACGAGGGTTTCCTCTGGACAGAGCGCTCGCTTGTTCGTGAGAGAGCCGTTGGTCTCCATTTCAGCTTGGGTTTGTGATTGAGTGTGCAGTGAACGGATGATATTTAAGTCCTGAGATATACGCATGAACTTGAGATGATGCTATCACCAGTGGAAATATACAGCATAAGCACTCGTCTGTCAGGCCTGATAAACATGACACCTACCCCCCCCCCCCCCTGGGATTTCTTGAAATAGGCTTCGTATCCTCACAGATTTAGATGTGTTGTAATGATATCCTGACTGTTCTGTGTCCCCCCCCCCCCCCCCTTACACCAGTTGAGACACCAGCAGTGGAGTCTGGTGATGGAGAGCGCCGTGCCGTCAGACCGGGGAAACTACACCTGCGTGGTGCAGAACAAGTACGGCGCCATCACCCACACCTACCAGCTGGACGTGTTAGGTAAGCAGCACCGCCTGTCACTGCTGCTTCTGTGTAAACAAGGATTAACACGCACCAGAGGCTTGAATGAACCCACCAGAGTTGTTGGTGTGAAGTATATTATGTTCCTTCATTTCCGGCAGCATCGTTCCCATGCATGACTTGTGCTAACGACTCGGTGCTTTCCCTCTCAGAGCGTTCCCCCCACCGGCCCATCCTCCAGGCGGGCCTGCCAGCCAATCAGACGGTGGTGCTGGGCAGCGACGTGGAGTTCCACTGTAAGGTCTACAGCGACGCCCAG
Organism: Ophthalmolycus amberensis; assembly: GCA_024529925.1. Taxonomy (NCBI): domain Eukaryota; kingdom Metazoa; phylum Chordata; class Actinopteri; order Perciformes; family Zoarcidae; genus Ophthalmolycus; species Ophthalmolycus amberensis. The sequence goes on along the minus strand of JAFEUB010001450.1, from coordinate 329,489 downwards.
CCGCACATCCAGTGGCTGAAGCACATCGAGGTCAACGGCAGCCGCTACGGCACCGACGGCGTTCCCTACGTCAACATCCTGAAGGTGGGTCCGCGGCCCACGTCTCTGACGAGTCCGGGTCTTGTGATGGATGTCTCCTACATGTCTTGTTTCATGAGTTTGTACTGCAGGTGGGTCTGCGGGGGCCACAGGCTCTTTTCACTGCAGAGGGTAATTGACGAGCTCGTTCCTCGGACGCTACGCCGTCATGATGGGAAAGGAAAGCATCACTAACCTGATTATACCACATCAGGTGTATGCTCCTGTGTGTGCACCTGCACTGCTTCAGTTGTAATAGTCAATAATAATAAAAAAGAATAACTTAATTCATAGAGCACTTTTAATACTGAGCTGTAGATCAAAGAGCTTTACAAGAAAATAGAAACAGATAAAAGACAATAAAATGAGATAATAAAAAGACAAAGGATGCTAAAATACATAAGTGTAATTAACAACAGAGATCATTGAGAATGCTACAAATTAAAGATGTATTTAAAAATAAATAATAACTAAAATGACATCTGTTCTTCACAGAGCGTGTCTCTTATCGCGTTTGGAAGGTATTCCATCATTTTGGAGCAGTTTAAAAAAAACAGCTGTGCTGCCTTTTCCTCTTGTGCATATAATTGTGTGTATTTAAAAAAAAACCCATCTGTAGAAGATCTGAGAGCTCATGAACGGCTATAAAACGACAGAGAGTCTGCAACGTAGGCCGATCCCAAACCATTAGGAGCTTTACAAAGAAGCATCAGAACCGTAAAGTCTATTCTGACAGACACTGTTAGACCAGGCGCTGTACTTCCACCAGCAACACGCTCTCGTCCTTGTTTGGGTTGAACGTCTGGCAGCACAGTTCTTCATCAGTTGACATTTTTCAGTTGACAGTTTCGGGAAGACGAGCAAAAAGAGCATTGCAATAATCTGATCTATTTGTAATGAAAGCTTGAGTGCGTTTTGTAGGATCGGACAGGAGATGATGCCTTTAAGTCTCGTGTTGGACAATGATTGGCAACTGTGAAGGTGGATTCAATCCAATTAAATAGTAATTAAAGGTGGAATTTTGTTCCAGTTGTCTTGCGGTTTTGCTACAGCAATGCATTTTACAATGTTATACGAATGTCTATAAACTGACAAGAGTTGCAACAACAAATGTGATATTATGAGCTATTTGTCCCGTCCACAGGCCCGACACGCACACATCTCCCTGAACTTCACTTATTGAATTATCCAACAAATAACAGACAAGAACAAATAGAGAGATCGGAAAAGAGGCAGACAAAGAAAAGAAAATGGCAGAAGACAAAACCAACAATAATATAAGAGAAAGTAGCATCCTGAGAAAAGCATAAATCCACATTAAAGGTCATATTCTGGACATTTTGAAGCCACAGCTGCTACACTGACAGTCCAACTTTGATTCATTGATGACGCATCTTCTTGCTGATTGGCTCGACGTGTTTACATCAAGTAACACACAAGACTGTCAACTTGCATCTCCAGGTATTAATTCATTACTGATGTTCTGATTCATGTTTTTGGTTCAAACTGTCCCGGTGTTTGTCTGAAATGCATAAAAAAGCATTTCTCAATCACAAGCGCTCCCTCGTGAAATAAAGGTTGAATAAACATAGAGGGGGACGGCGTCAGATAGTCTTATGAGTAACTCCTGGAGGTCTCATCACCTCCCCAGGCAGCGCTGGTGTTCAAGAATAGAAAGCAGAAAGCATTCCTCGCCGAGGAGGACAACACCCTAAACCCACTGTGAGGCGTGTTTTATTTTTATATATATATATTTGGGGTGAGGGAGAGGAAGACACCCATCGAAAAAACCAAAGAGGCCCTTTGCCTTCTTTTTGAGCCTGTCCCTTTCTCTTTTTTCCTGCCTCTAGAGAGAGCGAGGGAATAAAACAAACATCTGGTTTGGACTAAGTTAACTGCCGTGGTGGCGGC